>CM044963.1:883388-1028228 GCA_024516035.1 Bactericera cockerelli | reverse complement strand
TAATTTAATTAAATTTTAAAATTCTTGTATTTTTAATTTTAATTAAAATTAAAAACAGATTTATCGAGACCTGAAGAAGGAGCTCTGTACAAATAAAGATTTACCTAAAGATCTAGAAAATTGAAAGACACTATCTGGAACCAAACGCATTGAAAGAATCTCTTGTTCTCAAATCAAGAAGATGTTGGCAACAAGAAAACGTCTAGAGCTACGTAAAATAATGCACACAATAGCATATAATGGGCTCAATAGGGTGTATGCTTATCCGGTATATCCAGGTACTGATAGAAAAACAATTTTGATCCCAAGCCGCCCTCTTCACAAAATATTACGGCGCAGGAGGACAATTTGTGAATCGAATAGAAGAATAGATAAAAGAAATAGATAAAAATCTATCAGAACGCATAATGATATGTAGGAAACAAGTCTTTTGAGCTATTGAATTGTAAAATGATGGCCGATGAATTTGCTTTGAGCTCTAGGATTATATTAAGGATTATCCGTTCTATTATATCAAACAGGTTGTAAGGATTCATCCTGCTGAAATATTTATGCTTAGATTGTACACCAACAAGGATGCTTAATCCTACTCAGATATTGATAGGCTTTGTAGTTGGTGTTTTGAGAGTTGAGAGTACAATGTTGCAGAAGTAATTTTTTATAGTACCAATTAGAATTCATCTTGGGTATCCTCACAATATATAATTATGAAAACCAATTAAGATGATGATTATATTGACTTCACCAACTTTTCTTTCTCTAAGAAAACTCTACATTTCACATAAAACCACTTCGTTTCACTATTTCCTAGATACAGAGGTTTCTCGAAAATGTAGTCAAGTGTCAAAATGTGGTCAAGTGTCATACATTGGTAGTCAAGTGGTTAAGATGCTAGTCTGGTAATCCAGGTTTGAATCCACCCTATGCATGGATTTTTTCCTCATTCATTTGAGTATATGACCACGTTTTTTTTTTGAGTATATGACAGTAAGAATTTAATAATATGACAATAATACTCTAAGGGTTAGGTGGTAGAAATGCTGCATTAACCTCGCTGGTGGTTACCTTCCACTAAAGAGTATTAATATTATTAATAATAATGTAATTATTATTATGTTCGACTTTTTCTGTCTTGTAGTTGTTGAAGATTGGGTTTATTGGTTTATATAAAGGACTTTAACACCATCATCACCTTTCGTTGTCGTTTTCTTCATATTATCATCAGTTGTCATCTTCGCCATATTCTTATCATCTTCTACCCCTTCACTATTCTCACCAATATCATCATTTTCTTCACATTTACATCAGTATCATCCTATTTCTTTATCATCATCCATCCTCCTTCCATCACTATCACTATTCTCAAAAAATCATCATTCCTTGTCCGTCGTGTGACTTGCGTGCCACCACAACATGGACCGGTTTGCAGTCCAATGAAAGTGACCTGGATTGATCTCATCTGGTCACTCGATACAAACGGTCATCCAAGCTTGGAACCGATCTGGGGAAGTAGATCAAGGTATCATGTGTGTCTCATCGCACACATTGCAACTGATCTACGAGTCCCATCTCAGGATGTTGCTGTGAAGAAATATTTCAAATGATCAAAGGTATAGTGAGCAGCGTCGGTAGCGTCGATGATACGTTGAATCCACCAGTTCTCATTCTGTCACTGATGTTAAACAACGTCCAAAGATGCTAGGACTTGGATAGGTGAACGTTCAAATTCGAACTCTCGTGATGCTTGCTATTCCCAGCCCAATCAAGCTATCTGAGGTTAATGTGAGTAGGGTCAAGGGGGGTATTTACGAACAGGGGTAATTACGAACAGTGGTCATTGTACCTAAACAGGATAAGATATTTCGAATCTGGTGGTTGAATACTATTTTTTGAATTGTTTTTACAGGTTGAACACGTGTTGTCGATAGTAATTTATTTTCAGTTGTAGTAAGTAGCTAGTGAAAATAGATCTATCAAAAAATTGATTTTTGAAGTTTTTGATTTTTTTAAAACATTTTTTAGGTAAGTGTTACTTGAATTTTTATCATTATTTTACTTTTAATTATTGATAAGCATGTTTTGGTTATTATTTTACAAAAATAATTATTTTAAAATTTTTTTAAGTTATAGTTTTTGGGTGTTCTTAATTACCCCCGCATTTTTTTTGCTATGGGGTAATTACGAACGCATATTTTGGGTGTTTCTTTTACCCTATAACTTTTTTTGTATTATCAAAAACACTCAGAATGCCCGGAACTACAAGATGAAAGAAACCACCTCCTTTGTATACAGAAGAAAATGATATCTGCTATCGTATTAGATGTTTTTAATGGCAACCTGGCTGTCAGAAGAGCAACGGCAGTGTTTTGAGATTCCGCAAACCAAAGTAAATTTTCCAACGTAAGGCTCAAAATCCTGAAATACTGGGAGGTTGTAAGAGTACCAAGATATTAGTACCCCTAATGTATTGGACCCAATGAAGGTATTGTGTACTTGAACATAGCAAAAGAAAGGAAGAAAAATGAAAGTGTAGGAAAACGAAAAGAAATATAGGGGGAACAGTTTCAAAAAGAAGAAAAAAAATTAAGGTAGAAGAAGACAAATCTGAGATTGACATGACCTAGAAACTATTGATAAGACCAAAATCTATTAAAAATATATAAAACACCTTCCAAAGCTCTCATAATTAATTATTACTATTATTATGCTTTTATTACCAGCCCGGGCCTTCGTAACGGTTGTGACTATGCCCGTAGTCCAGAGATCCTTAGTTCGATTCCGGTTGGAGCAGACTTTTCGCACAGAAAATTCTGTCCCCTCCGAAATGTGAGGCTGACGATTCCGGCCCCACCAGGCTGGGTGAGGTTAATGTGGTAGCTGGTACGATTCCCAGCGAATGGAGGGTGAAAACCCCCGTCCTGTCTTCAGGAGTGTTAAAACCAAATAGAATCAATGGACATGAAAAGGAGCCTAGACATTGGATCTAGGCGTCATATATCCTCTCACCACGGATTTAGGTATCTATACTATCTCACGGACACGAAATTATTATTATTACTATTATTTGCAAGATAGAGATACCCTATTTGATAAGAGCTGACTACTTCGTGGTTAGGATTCAAACCACTATTCCTGTGTGTCCATAACTTTGCATATTGTCATACAGGTGGCTAAAGACACAAAGTACAATTTTGGTGTATTATTTGTACATAAAAAACACATATTGCCATTAAAAAGTTCGTTTTTAATATTGTATAATGTGTTCGCATTTACCCCCGTCAGGCGGGGGTAAATGCGAACAGCGGGGGTAAAAAAGAACACCACTAAACAGATACTACAAGTATGCACAAAACTATTTATATGTACCATTAGAATGCTAAATAAGTATATACCAAAAAAATCACAAGACATGGATTTTACAAAAGCAACTTAGGTTACAGATATGTTTTTAAAATGTAGCTCAAAATCGTTCGTAATTACCCCTTGACCCTAGCGGTTTGTGAGTTTCCTCCAAATGAATAGTAAAACTCCGTTCTGATACGACCAATTGACCATTCAGTTGAAAGCGATTTTAAACTCAAATTAAAAAAGAAAATAGAAAATTATAGTGAGTGTCTCATCGTATATATTGCAACTGATGTGCACGTATCGTAGATACACATGCCGCTAGATCTAAGTACATAGAATGTAAACTACATAATGGGACTCCCTGTCTCGAGCCGACAGTCTAAATAAAGCACTACTATACTACAATTACTACATACCAAAATTAGCCTTTATATCTGAAAGGAAATGTTTCACCTGTTCAAAGTTATGCTGTTATAAGGATTGCTCTTTAGCCAGGGGGTCACTTGGACTAATCGATTTTGTTTGGGTCAATATTCATCACGATATGCATAATAATTATAAAAGACCTGGACCAAGTTAAAAGAAAAATTAAAAAAATAAAATAATTCGGATTTTTTTTTTACTAGAAGTAATATTGATTGATGGATATTACGTGCAGATATGGCTGACAATTATACACTCCCCTTGGTCACGCTAAGTGGATCAAACACCGATAGTTGTTTTCAGAATACACAAAGAAATCACGCAAAAAAGTAAAGAAAAATGAACGACCACCACATATGATGTTTAAACGTCTCTCAGACCAATTGAAAATCGATCCAGACATTTACATTAAGAGAGATTACTAGCTCAGAAGATGGTTTTGTTTCTTCTAAGTGATTGGTCAATAGCATCCATCGTAGATATAAATATATGACAAAACAGCAAGAATAAGAAGAACAACATTAAGCAACGATGATGATAATATTAGTGGCAATAATGATACCAGAAACAACATTAACAGAAAATTCCATATCTAAAGTAATACTATTATCAATAGGAACGAAACAACAACCACGGCAATTATAATCAAAGTAATACTGATAATTAATTAATAACAAACAAGCATTTACTATGGAGCATGAAAGCAATGAAGCAGTAAACATAGAACCACCGTGCCTCTCTAAACACCGAGATAATTACCATGTGTAGAGCAGGAGGAACTTCCAAGCTTCTGAGAGCTCTTGTAGCTGCTGGACTTATAAATATCTTTAGTGGAGGTAACCACAGACAGGACTTGTGGCTACTTTATTCTAATAGACAGCCACACACTTGTCTTGCTATTACAACCTGACCACTGACGGTTATATTTTTTGTAGTTTGCGTCTCTAACATCAAAGGTGATAGCCAGAAGGAACATCTTGTAGCTAATGGGCTTTGGGCTGATTTCTATTACTAGACGACTAACTACTATAAAACGGCACCTGCAGAACAGTTCAGAATATAGAAAAGGTTGTATTTTTGATGTCGGTTGACCACAATAAGGGTCCTAACAAATTTCTGTTAACTTGAAACACACAACCCAACCAACAACAAAATACTCATGGAAAGAGAAGGAAACAGACAAACAAACGACAAACTTGTTTGAAGGTGAGATTCCAAAATAAATACGAGTAGTCAGATTTCCGTAGCGCACATAGAGCCCATAGACAAGTGGAAAGCCCCTAGTAACTAACTCAGATTGATGTTTTAGGTCTAACTGATAAAACTTCAGTTTTCTGGAAGAGAATGATAAGGCACTAGCTGCACTACCCTTGAGCAGGCTTTGTTTTAATGATTTCTATTAGTAAAATATCCATTTGTCTTATCTAACTGTAAATAAAACTGAATTAAATTTGTTTAATGTAATGAATTCAATATTAAAATAAATGCAAGACGATTTTTCTTCGTCTTTTTCAGATTTTTATTTTTATTTTTTGTTTACGTCGCTTTCAACTGCATTGGACGGAGGTGTTACCCTCCATTCGAGGAAAACTCACAAACTGCTACCCACATTAACCTCACCCAGCTGGGTTGGGCCGGAATGCAGCATCACGAAGTCTTCACCTCGCGGACGTTGCTTAACTTCGGTGATCCACGAGAAAACCCGGGGCATTCAACGCGCCATCGACGTGGTTTTATTTTTAAATGTAGTTGTTCATGAAAATATTAGAGCTTAGCTTTTCTCCATATTCTGGTGTGTCTAGAATGGCGTGTATTCCAGAGTATTTTCCTTACCTTTCCTTAATAGAATTCTGCCATCTGTTAGCTGGGTGTCCTTGACCTCTATGTCTATATCATAGGATACCATCCCTGAACCCACCTGTCTTTGGTGTAGACATTCTGGCTACACAACAATCAGGTCACTTTTTTTTCTTCAATAACATTTTATCTTTTTAAATACAACAAAAAGATTTATATAGCACAATAATGTTTTGTATTAAGGGTTGGGTGGAAGAGATTGCCATAGTCAATAACCCCGCCCTTTAGTTATGGACATATGTTTTTATATATTTTCTATTCTTTTTCATTTTTATTGTATTTATTGTTTCCATTTTTTTTAATTGTTAATTTAAATTATTTGTATTTAGATAATTATTTATATCTAAAAAGGTTGTTAATAATAATTTAGACAGAACCCCATTTTATGGTTAAAGTTTATGCTAGCTAACTAAACGAAACCCGCTATTTTTGGTGGTCTTTAATTAAAGGTGTAATTTCCCCCAAAAAACAAAAAAAACTCACGAATGTACAAATATTGGAAGCCCTCTTAAGAACCATGTTAGAAGAACCTTGAACCTTCCAATGGGCATGAAGAAATTTTGTAAAGCTTCTCTTTCAAATGAAAAAACAAAGAATCTTTTATAACGTTTATCAAGTTAAAGTTCATAATATGTTAGAGGGTTTAAGAATAGGTGTGGAAGAGAGAAAATAGAAAAAATTTCAATTTGTTAAACAAAAAACAAAAAAAAAAATAATAATTTAGGATTTTTTTAAGAAAATGGCCGGAATTAAGTTTAAGTTCCCTATTTATTTATTTTAAAAAAATTAAGAAGAAAATACTCAAATCTAAAGGATGTATTTTATTTCCTTTGGTAAAAGGAATTTAAATCTATGTTGAAATTTAAACAGATTTATATTACAAAACACAAGTGATTATGCAACCAACTTATGATACACCAATTAAAATAGAGGTGGTATAAAAATTTTTTAGTAGTATCTTTCAAGTTTAAACAAATTCCTTTTGCCAAAAAAGGAAAGAAAAAGTTCAACAATTAAGGATATAAAAAATGTTGCCCAGTCTGGTTTGAAACTTGTAGGCCCGCGGGCAATTTTGATGTATTGAAAAGGGATAGAAGAGAAAAGAGGGAAGAGAGAGAGAGAGAGAAAGAGAGAGAAGAGGAGAAAGGGGTGAAAGGGGAAGTGCAGGGGAAATAATACGTCGTAATAAAATACTTAATTACGTAATTGATATGGAGTCTAATTGGACCACAGCAAAGTTTCTGGCGTTCCATCGAATGCAATAATGAGCCAATGATAACTTGAGAAGTAAGAAAGACCTATCCCAGACAAATTAAGGAAAAGACAAGAACATTAATAATACAGAACTGTATAATTGGTACAAAAAGACGAAACAAAGGATAGAAATTTACCAAGATTCAGTAGAACTTTGAAGGAAAAAAGAAAAGAAAAAAACTGCATTGGTTTATTTTATATTGTATATTTATTTTTATAGTTATATTGTCTAATTCAACCTTTCTTGTTAATATAATGTTAAGTACATAATTTATTATATTATATATTTTTAAGTATAGTGTATTGTATAGGGACACCCTGTATAGTATAGAATCTTAATTGGCTGTTTGAACCCATACTTTGATAGGATTACTTTCTATAATTTGGATTCAAAAATGATGTATATGAATATTTTAAACCTTCAATTTGTTTACCTTTTGTGAGAGGGAGGTGAGCTATGGAATTAAAGACGAAAAAATAATTTTTTTTTGAACATTAGAATTTTATGAAAAAAGTATAGCACCTATTGTTATCGGTATTGTATTATGTTTACTTAATGTTCAATGCTTGGATGTTTTTCGAACCCAATACTATCGCTTTGTACGGTAGGTGTCTATGATAGCAACAAGCAAATTGGTTTTCATTTGTAACGAGATTCTTCGCCTTATGTGGAGACATTGTTTTACAAATTCCTGCTTTATAGAAATTAACAAAAGATAAAGAACAACAAAGGGCTGCTTTCTGGAATAAACTAAAGGTCAAGCAAAAAATTATTGTGATAGTATAATACTTTAAATCATTTATTGATATATTATTAGGAAGATGGTGTAGTCTACATCAATATCAACATCAACAAAACTAGGGAAAAATTTTTGTTGTTCATATTTAAAAAATTTATTTGAAATTGACAAAGTGTTTTTTTAACAAAACTTATGTTTTGATGTTTTCTTCAAAAAATAAATTATTTATTGATAGCATATTTTCATTTTTTTATTTTAGTAAAAAATAGAATAGAATAGAAAAAATTTAATTATATTAAATGTAGGATTACATTTTGTTACAAAGAATCCTTGGTATATTTTTTATTTGGTAATCATTATCATGTACGGTATCCAATTGTCTTATTGGTTGAAATCCAGGCTTTTTGAGCTTGAGGTATATTATGAGGAAAGATTAGAGTCCATCATGCGTGGTTCATGGCGAGTTTAATATTGAATACAGGAGTCCTAGCCTTAACTAACAACATAGATTGACAATTAACTCACCAGAAATACAAATTCTTAAGGAACCAAAATGAAAAGATTTGAATAGAGGTACCGTTATCATAAGATTGACAAGACGAGGATTGATAATATGAGATAGAGAGAGAAGGAAGAAAGGAAATAGAAATATATTTGACAAAGAGACGTTGGAACATAAAAGATGAGAAAGGGAAGGACTTGGAGAAAAAAAAATAAAGATATTCTAACCAAGTAAGGGATGATAATTTATGTATAGGAGAGTCAAATATAGATAAAAGGAGCGAGCGAGAGAGAACGTAGAAATATAGAAATAGTATCAAATAGCCAATATTGAAGATCTTAAAAGAAGAAAATGTATAAAAAATACAAACCATATTAATAAACTTTAGAGAAAAAAGAAGTTATAAAACACCAGTGGCAAAACACCACCAATACAACAAAAAAACAACCAAATCGACGACGAAAACAACAAAAAAAAGTTCAATAAAATCAAAAAAAAACAATTGAACAATATGAAAAGAAGGGAAGTTCGACGGAAAATACCTTGTGAAGTCAAAGAAAAACTGTCCATTCAAAAGAGTGGAAATTGTGATGAAAATTAAAGAAGATTTCCGGGCCGATTTTATAAAAAAGGGAGGGCCGATTTCACCAGGTTTTTGATAGTGTTAAAAGAGCAAATATAAAGTAAAAAAGCAAAATTTTTGTTGGGGGATAGGGTGAAACATTTGCAAAGGGAATTTTATAATATATTGTAGGAAGGAGAGGATATTAGAACCAAAACAACCTCAACCAGAGGAATAGGTTGAACAGTATGCCGACCTACTTGAGAAGAATTTTTAATACATGTGCCTTCAAAAAGGTTTTTGTCCATAAGTTCTGAATTAAAACTTTTTGTCAAAAAACTGAAAGGCTTTTTTAAAATTTGCTCAAAAATGAAAAAGGTTTTTTAAATCGTTGGTATGAAAGGAGTAGACATTGGATTGGGCGTCCTTTGTAATCCTTTACCACCGTGGTGTGGTATATCTGTGCCAATTTCACGGACACGGAAATTATTATTTTATTATCGTTAAAAATTACGCTGAAATTTTTGTCTTTTGAAGCAACAAGTTCTTTTTTTAAAGAAAACAAGGTTAGTGATACACCAACTAATTCTACTCCACGAGAGACCCTTTTTTTCGGCCCTGGATTTCAGCAAAAAACCAGCATCCGTTTCAGTAGAAGAGGTTGGGTGACAAATTGTAGTGATTAAAGAAGTGCTGGCGAATGTAACCCCTGATGACTTCGGCGGTAATTGTACGGGGGTTCCGTCGTAATGTTAGCTACTAAGGTTTCTTGCTGTAATAGTACCAAAGAGGCTCCTTCAAAAGGATTTTCTTAATCAAACCGTTTGGTTGTAAAATATGAAAAGATTCGAAAAGTTGCATATCGTATCTCGTTTTAAATATAAATGTCAAATCCGATGACTGATGACCACTATACTGATCATCGCTTACAGCCCAAACCGTAAGTTAGGAAGCGAAATTTGGTGGTAGTTTGTCTTAAGTCAGATGTGCAAATAAGAGGGGATTTTTTAAACCCCACTAAAACCGAATTGGCGAAAAAGATTTTTTGCTTTTTCAGGCCATTGCCTCGGGCAAGCGGGCGAAGGTAGGTAAAATAAACGCTGTAATTTTGCTGAAAACATGGCCAGACACACTACTTTTCGCTGGATGGGATAAAATAAATCTTTAGTCTTTCCCCGTATCTATAGTAATAGTAAGTACATAATATATTTCAAAACCCAAAACCCCAAAGTATGTGATTCATAGCTAATTTTACGTTTAAATTTTGATTTCTACCCTGTAAATTCCCAATCTGCCGTAGATAAGAAAACCCAGTGTGTTGAGCTTCTAAGGGTCGAGAATTAGCATGGTCAATTAGCTAGGTCAATCTATAGATTGACCATCTTGCATAGCAAGATGTGTGGCAAGATCTATCATTAATATTGATGAATATTTATTTTTTTTTCTTTCTTTTTTATACTTTGAATATATTTTTTTTTTTTTTGTGGAAATTTATTTAATTCATGTAAAAACAAGAACCTTGATTATTAAGGATTAGTATCTAGTTTTTTTTGTAGTTATTATTATATTCTAGTATTTGTTTGGCTGTAGCAAGTTATGGAAATGATTTTCAATCGTCGATTGTCAAGCATAATTTTATGTAACCCCAATCGATCATCGGTTTCAGTGGCGGTAGTCATAGGTTCGACTGTGTGAATGCATGAATCCAAAAAAAAAATGAAGTTGCGCTTTCTGTCTGTATTATGGATAAATTAATTTGAAAAAAAAAATATAAAAAAAAATAAAAATATGTATTGAGTTCTTTAGTTAGGCAAACATACTTCTGTCAAACATTTTATTCAAAAACAATTGAAAATAATTCGCTTTTTTGGCAGGTAATGTGGTAGGGCGTTTTTCAATCTCTTTCTTGTTTTCCATATTCAAAATGTGCTTTAATTTTGAATATGGCACAGACAATATCAGTAAAAAAATCCCCTGACAAAAAGGAATTAAAAAAAAACCCCCGCGTGGCATTTGAATTATTAGATTTTAATAAAACGATTTCAAAGTTAAATTTGAAAACAAAACATTGTGAAAAAAATGAATCATAGTGCATCAAATATTAATAAAAATTAACATTTTTGCTACCCAAATTCAGCCACATACTAAAGCTATCCTCAGATTGGAATTAATGTTAAGAATTTTATGGTAAACCAATATGGTATATTATTCTAAATTGATTTAAAATTGGGGTTTAGGCGTTAAAATATTTTTTTTTAATATTGTTTTCCTATTTAATTTTTGAAATCTAGGACTTAATATTTTAATAATTTATCTTGTTTCTCTTAAATAATAAATTTGTAGATTTTACAAGCGGATTATTTGTGTTTAAAGATATACTAAAACATAAAAAATATTATCCAACCAAAAAATTTGAATTGTTTATAACTCTTTACTACGCCTTTTTTTCAACGTATGGGATTATTGCAACCTCAAAAATGTCAAACAAAAAATAGAAATTAAAGCAAATATTTTTTTTAAGTGGAAAGCAAGTTCGTTGACTTCCCTTTAAAAAGAGTGTCAGCCCCGTCTAGGTAAAACGGAACTTTTTGACCACAGGAATCAAGGGTTAAAGTTATGCTCAACCTCTAAGCACCAATCCTTACGATTTAATGAACAAATAATAGACCCGGAAATATGATGATAATCAAATACCTGCGCAAGCAAATAAAGAGCAAACCAATGGATTGAATTATACACTGGCTTCAAGTTTGAACAATCGAAGAAATTCACACAATATATTCCAAAGAGCTTCAAGTTTAAATAAATCATAAATGGAGAAGAAAAAGAAAGGCAAGGTTTGGAAAGATTTTATGGGACCAAAGTAATGATAAAATAATGAAAGGAAAATAGTCGCCCTCAATGCGAATTGCTAATTATTCTTTGTTAAATTATTTGAGGCAATTCAAAAAATTTTTATTCTACCCATTAGAAGTATGGAACTCATTATGTAAATTTTCTTGATAGTAAGTGATCAAGGCATCTGTTTGGTAATCCAGAGTTCGCGGGTTCAAAAGAAGGAAGAAAGTTATCCTCCCTATAAGGTTTTGACCACATAATTATGCCTGGGCTTTGCTGGAATAATGGGACTCATTGTCCTCAGGGCGCAGATAAATAAGAGATATTATATTACTTTTATTAGATTATGGTGGTGCATTACACTATTGTCATATCACCATTTGGAATCGGGTTTTCGCATTGACATTATCCGTCGAGTTGTCTTATCTGATTTTTTTCATATATGTTTTAATCCTTTATTACTCATCAATTTTTCCCTCACTTCTGCAATTGGAAATGAAATTTCCTGCTTTTATATCAGTACCGCCGTTCGACGGAATATTGAATAGGGATGAAGAACAATCTCTTAATTTTTAAAAATCAAATCATTATTTTTTTTTTTTCTTTTAGCCAAAATATTTAAATTTTGATAGCCTTTTACACAGTAGTACCTCCGCGGTAAGAGGATGGAAAAATAGGCAGATGAAAAGCAAGATATGTTCTTCATTTTACTCATTGTCATTTTTTAACCCTTCTTTCAATCATCAATTTTTTATAACACATTTCACATGTGGAACTTAAAGACGCCTCATAACTTATCGATAAGGGCACGGCTTGTAACCTGGTGATCGGTGGTTCGGTCCAAGTTAGTAAAATTTAGTGGTGTGACTTGGCAATTGTGACATCCGATAGGATTAACACAAAATTTGTGTTAACACTTTCGTGAGGTCACAATTGCTCAAAAATTTAAATATAAGTTCCCCTTCTTTTTGTGTGTAGTCAGTTCGAGGTATATGAGAATTGGCCCTTGCCTACCTTAAAAAAAGGCCCTGGCTATGGTTTATTCTAAAGATTAGTTTATTAAATGACCGTATGTAATGTAAATGGTTCACCAAATCATTTAAGTAGAATCCTTCACTAGACGCGAGTCTCTTTGGTATGGCCCTTGGTTTAAGGGGTTTCTGTCTGGTGAAGTCAGTTGCTTAAAACTGTCCTATTGTCTAATTTTAGTATAGTATTTTCATTTCGTTCATTGTACATAGCAGTATCTTGAATTGGGGGGAAGAGATTGACATAGGCTAAGTCCTTTAGTTGTACATAATTATGTTGATTATATTTTGTTTTTTTTTTCCTTTAGTTAGGATTTGTTAAATTTTATCGATGAACCATTTTTGTTTTCCTTGTTGAATTGTTTAATTTTTTTTTTTTTTTTTTTGATTTGTCATTATTATTTGTATGAAAAAAAAATATGTCTTTATTAATAAATAAATTAAAATCTTTATTTTTCATTTAATTAATTGAAAAAAAAAGTAGCCAAAATAATGAGAACTTTTTCGGGAGTAAGCCTTTAAATGGTAAATATGGCATAGGGAAAAAATTTGGACTGAGAATTCAATTTTTTTTTATCTTATTAAAAAGAAGTGGGTTTGTTTATTTATTTTTTCTGCTAATTTTTATTTAGTTTTATTTCAACAAGCAGTGATATAAAAATAAATCATTTTTTTTTTTTTAAATATTTTTTCATTATTTTATTTTGTAATTTTCAAATCATATGATACAATGGGTACTGGTAAATGTAAAAATAAAAACCTTTACGTAAATTTTTTTAGCAATTCCAACACCCCCCCCCAACGTTTGTTATTGTTATAATTTTTTATTTATTAATTTTTAGATAACCTCGGAGTCCGTGTATACCAATATTGGCTTACAAATACCTCCGAAGTTTATTTGTTTCTCAACAGATTGGTATATCAATTTAGGTATTTGTTCAATTTTTATCCTAAAAACCATTTATTGCTGTGTGATGTTTCTTGCCTTTTTTTACTTGGTATAACTTTACAAACATAATTGCCTGTTTTGTAAGGTAACTTTGTTTTTTTTCCATTAATTTTACCCAACCTTATTTATTTTTTTTCAATCTCTTCAAGGACGACTTTGGTTATATTAACTCCCTTTCTATAAACCTATCTATTCTCTACTTTATTATTGTATTATAGTTCTCTTTCCTCCCTCGCTTTTTTATTAGTTACCAGTTAGCACTCCATTAACAACGACTTGAGTTACGTACCACCACCAATACTTAGGGTTCTAAGTTTATTAAAAAATGAACAATATTTTTATCTAATGGTCTAATTATGAAAATTTAATTACAATGTTGCGTTAGTCTTCAAGTCAAGGGGTTTTTCATATTTGTGTAAACTCAAGAGTAATGTTACCATTGCATTAAATTTTGCCTTACTAATATTTGCCAACATGTGACAATTGTGACATATCGAAAGATTGAAATATTGAACTTGGGCTTCAAGAAAAATGGGAAAAAAATGGAAATAAGAAAAATGAAAATTCTTAATGAATATAATGTGGGCTTGTTAGAAGGATTAGAAAGAAGTTATGGAACAAAAGAGATGTTCGAAAATACCAAAGAAATTAAGAAAAGAGATATAATTAAAATATTAGACAAGTTTTATTTACAAAGAATATAATACTTTTTGACCGGCCCTATTTAAAACCGATTAGGCCAAAACTGCCACTTAACAATTATGAGACTCACATCAGTAACATTTCATTCACGACCATTCGTTTGATTTTTTAAAACATTTTTGACAGTTTTGGATTAATAGTTTTACTAAAAAATTTGCCCTTAAAGATTTTCTATTATTATTATTTTATTACATTTTAAAAAAGCAAATTGTCCGTTTGTCCCACCTTGAACCGTGATAACGGATTTCTTCCGATCTACGTGGTATGAGTTGGAAGAGGTGGTATGAAAACTTTATTATAAGAAAGTTGGATAGTTGTAGTCGTGGGAACAGAGGAAGGATGGAAAAATAATCCAATAATAATAATAATAAATGGGCCCCCTTAATAAACCTCCCCCCCGTTGGGATTTAAGTTTTCCCTTATCATGGTGATCCATGTTTGCTGGCATCCCAATTCCCACCTACTCAGGTATGGGTGAGGGGTGTGCCTTAACCATCCTCAGCTACCGAGGACCAGTCAATTTGAGGGTGGTTTGTTTCTTTGAACGGTGCTGGTAAAATACGTGGTGATATGCCAAAATTGACCAAATCAATTAAAGGAGTGAAAGTAAATAAGCAATCCTTCGAGATTTTGTTACAATAAGATACATAAGGTCTCGAATGCGAATAATAAAATTGACTTTTCCAGGTGGTGAAATAATTAAGAACTTTTCGATAAACCACTTCTACTCTTAGAGAGGTTTGAAATATTATACTTACCTTTTCTAGATTGGTAAGTATGATGTAGATTTATTACATTTTTATGGTTATTATTTTATTATTATTATTTATCACGGTATTAATTTATTTTTAACATGATTAAAAATCATAAAAAAAATATTAAAAAAGTATTGTGGGTTTTTGCTTATTGAGGTAATATATAGTTTTTGTTGTATTAAATGATGGATAAAATGTAGAGGAATTGTGCCAATACCACCCTGCACTTTTGAACCATGAACATGTCCTTTTTTAGATTCACTATATTATATGTACATTCAATTATAAAAAGGTATATAAAAAATGTACGGTTTTAACCTTAGATTTTTTGATTGTGAGTGAAAGAGATTGCCAAAGCAATAACCCCCTTTGTTAGGATATGTATTATGATAATTTTTTTTTTCGTTTTTTTCTTATTTTTATTTTTTATTGATTATTAATTTGTAATTCTCTGTGTTGTAATTATTTTATTTTAAAAAGTGTTTAAACCTTCGGGAATGAGTTCAAAAATATTAGAACTGTTTCAGTAAAATACCTTTAATAATTAACTATATCCAATATTTTTACATTAAAGTTGATAGAAATATGAAAAAAGAATTGATAGATAAAATTATCAGTGGTATGGGAGTTACAATATAAGAACTTTTTAGAGCGTCTGCTAAAAACCCAAAGGAATATGTCTTCCAAATTATTTTTTCTAAATTATTTAACACATTACAATAATTGTTTTGAATAGAATACCGAAAAATAAAGAAAGAAAAAAAATTTTTTTGAGGATGGTTGTAAATATTTGAAATTTTACAATGTACTATAGGTTTGTCAAATGTAGGTACATAGTAAAATAATATTTTATCAAAAAATATGTACGAGATGTAAATATGTTTTGTAAATGTACACAGAATGTGTGGAGGGGAAAGAAAAAATTTGAGGTAGAAGTAATTTGAAGAAAGTTACATTACTTGTAAGGCAAGTAAAATTCTTGGTTGAATCGTCACTTTCAAATTTCTAAATAGTAACTTCATCATTATAATTTGTACAGGGTGTAGGTATAGGTATTTAAAGTAGGGGTTCCCCATTAACTTCTATTTGCTCTACTTCAATTTTCTTTTATAGGGTGGGTCTCGTGAACGATGGTTACCTTGGGCAACTAAATCAGCAGGTATTGTTTTGCTAGGACTTTTTTTTCTTTTTTTTTTTGAGGGGGAAAGTTATGGCAAGTGTGGGATCAAATGGACCACCCGGTATCCAGGTGTTACCCTGCTAAAACCCGTGGCCGGCATCACTATAAAGCTTCCGATTAGTTAAATATAATATTTTGTGGAAGGTAACCACAGGCGAGGTTAATGTCGAAGCTTTTCTAACCAACCCTCAAAAATATTTTATTAGTGTACAAAAAATTTTAAAAGAGGAAAAATCCCGTGCCCTGGGTGGGATTCGAACCAACGGATCCCTACGCTTTGGATTACCAATAGGCGTAACTATTGATATGTGCACATTGGGACTTAAAAGCATTTATGTATCCTTTTTGCTACAATGGTACTTACTACATCATTTTCGTGAAATTGCAAAATTAGGGGAAAAAAAATAATTGATAAAAAAGAAATGTGTGATGAGTATTCTAAGCTATAATTGAAATAATCCCTGTATCACGGCGTAATAAAATTTATTGCTATAGATTAGAATAGGTCTTTAACATGAAATGGCAGTTTACAATATCCAAAGGTTGATCTAAGATAAGACGAATTAACCTTGCAGAATTGTTTCCCGTAAGAAGTAATTCATGAAGTTGTAATCATAGTAAATTTTACACATTAGTTAGCTGGTTGTAGGTACACAGGTAATGGTATTGAATATCACATTGGTACTTCTAGCAGGCCGTTGAACAGGGTTTGGGGGTTCCATTTTGATACTCTTATTATCCTGCCCGTCTACCAAGGTTTAGGGGTTGGAGAGAGTTGCCATTTGGATTATCACTACACTAGACAGGCCTTCCAGGGGATTCTCTCGTCCTGTTCCTTAAATTTTTCCATGTTGTTTGGTTTTGCCGCGGTCTTGTAGTCTGTCTGGATTGTAGTTTTGTGATCTTTGGTGGGCATCCTATTATGGCTCAAACTATGAAGTTGGGAACTTTGAAGGTATTGATGCCAAGTATTTTGCTTTTAAAAGATTTGTGAATACTGTACTATTAAATTGAATAAAGAATAAAGTGAATCACCAGAAAATGTTTTGCTCTAAAAGTGGATTTTTGCTTATTGCTATCTTGAAACCATGCGATTTTTGTATACTTTTGATCTGATACAAGATTCAGTTCGGTTCAATTTAACTAAGACAACTGGTTTTTGTCCCTTTCTGAAGTTTAAAAATTGGGTCCATACCTCAAAGTTCATCCTTTATTGAAATTTTATTGAGATAAGTCCTTATCATAAGTTTTTCTATATTTCAAGGTAAAAAATTTTTTCAAATCACTCCGAGAGGAAGCGTCCTTGATGTGACCTATTGCCCTTTGGTGGTGTGATTTTTTGTATAGGAATGTGCGAGCGATTTTGAGTTTTTCTTATGTCCGGTTATATTTTGTGAAGTTTATTAATTTCATCAAAGTTAAGTTCCTCTAATTTTGTCCACCCGTAAAGTTCTTTTTAGTTTTGGCCTTACTTTTCCATTCAGTTGTTATTTGAAGTTCCATCTGAGTAGGTCCTTTACCTTGTTTAAATAAGAAATCCGAACTGAAGATCCGTCTCAGTTTTGTCATACCTAAGTTCTATTGGAAGGTTCAATTTGGTCTGGTTGACAGTTCAATATTTCGGGTCCGGAGCAGGATTCGAATAAGATCGTTACACGAGCGGAGTTAAGACCTTGAGTTCCTCAAGAGGTCTTTTTTCTCTCCGAGACAAAGATTGATTGCTTCTGAAGAATTTGTCAAACTTCCCATGTTGGAAGACTCCCGACAATTGTACATTTTCCTGAGAAATAAAAAATTGGAATTATATAATGTAATGCCTGCTATATAAAACATTGTAGAATCTATAAATGTACATGCCTGTATATAGAACTTGTATATATATCTTACTACTTAGGATGCCAAGACAGAAGCCCATTTGTCATTTTGAGATGTTTGCTTAATGTTGTGCAACCACAATTTCATTTTTGGTAGAATGTTATTTGTTTGTTCCTTTTTTTTGGACCTTGGGTGTATCCGCATAAGCTTTGCTTAAAAAGATTGAAGAGACAAAAAAAGTTTTTTAAAATTGTGAAGGGTGTAATACCGGTAGATTTTTTGAGAAAATGAAGATAATAAGACAGAATAAGTCAGTCTTGTCATATTGAGATGCTTGTTAAATGATGTGAACGTTTATTATTTTTCGGTAGCAATGTTATATGTCGATAAGTTCCTTGGTCCTTTGAGTACTGGTATTAAAAAACATAATTGAAAATAAGAAAAGTGATTAACTTAACCCATGAAAAAAGAGTTTTAACAAACTCCCGGGTATTGCCTCATTTTGTTGAAAAGATAGAAGTTTAGGTGTTTCGAAGGAAAAAACCCATCCCCGTCCACATCTGAGGTTTTTTTTCCCCCTTTGATGATATATTTGTCAGATGACTACTACTGTTGCAATAAAAAATTTGATACACTAACATAAACACAATTTCTCATTTCGGAAAGATGAAATTCTAACTATCATAATGACGGATTGTTAAGAAATAACATAAAAATTTTTCAAGATATTTTAATATCATAAAAAAACTCGTAAATAGTTATAAACAATGTCCCTATAACTGGAATCCTAGGAAGTAAAAAATTAAAGCATGAAATTTTTTTTTTTTTTTTTTTTTTTTTTTTTTTTAATTTTAAAACTTTTATTACCTATTTGCCCCAATCTTACATTCAAAAACCCCCCCCCCTTTCTTCCTCATCCCCTCATTTATTGCACGGCTTTGATAATAGAATTGGATTTATAAATAAAAACGGCATGAAAATTATTGACTTATTAATTTTTGTTTTGTAAGACATGGAAATCTTTGACTTTAAAGGGGGACTATGCAGAATGCAACTGAGAAACCACTTCCCAATGCAAATGTAAAGAAAAATAAAATTAATAATTCATTTAATATAAAAACTATTCAACAGGACTTTCAAGTCCTTTACAAGGAGTAAATAAACGTGTTTTTTTAAGGTCATGAATGGAGGTCAAATTCAGGTTCTGGTACAAATCCATGTGAGTATTCATAGGATTTCTCGCATTGATAGCATATTGTTTAACATAGTATTGATAATGCCGATTCCCATTAAGATGAAACAGCAATGTTGAATGGTTTTATAATCATGTTCGATAACGCATTCGATCCCCGATGACTGTTTAAGACCTTTTGATTAGGTTGAATTTTTTTCTTACTAATTCTTTATTGCGTTTTTCAGTGAGATAAATTCTTTATTCTTCATCGAACCTGGAAATATGAGAAACCTGGACAAAAACATTTTTAGGTCAAATTAATGTATCAAGGGAAATAAACCTTTTTAAGAGAAACCTGGTTAAGAAAGTTTTCAGGCAAATTTATTCAATGTATCAATGGAAAAAGTTTTTATTAGGTAATGGATATAAGAGAAAAAAATGTTTGGTATTTGAGAATACCTGGTTAACTGTATTAGAAATTGTAGAACATCAATGGTCGAGTGTTCTAATCAATTTCTTGGCGATTAGGTTGTGTGAGGATTATGGGTTGGTTTTTTTTTTTTTACTATATTTTGAAGATGGTGTTTCACAGCCTTTTTATTTGTAGATGAAACGGCTACTGTAGACGTTGTGGTCTGTGTTGTAGCTGCCCATCCCCGTAGTATGCTCCCCCGTTTGGCGGAAGTAAACAAAAAAACCCCCCATTTAGGTTTGGGTCAACACGCGCACTGGAAGGTATCCCACAAATAATGTTACAAATTTTGAATACAATTTTTTGTCGGCACGGGGGACAAACCGGGACCTCCGCATGGCAAGCGAGTGATGAGTTATTGTGTGCATTTTACCTAGTTAGAATTACTTTAATTGAAATAGATTAAGAATACAGATTCGGATGAGGAACGGTTTCCTTTGGTATGCTTTTGAAATTTTTTCCAATTTGATTGTAGTCCCTAACTGTCCCAAAATTCAGGATCAGTTTTACAAATTGCTCTTGATTCAATTTTCCATGTCAATAATTGGTAAGAAATAGATTTGCCCTTTGGGGTAGGCATCTACGGGATGGGCAGGCTACAAAAAAGACCAATGGTTTACAATACCCCTTTTCTGGCACGAATAAAAAAAGGCTGTGAAACATTACTTTAAAAAACAAAATAAAAACTCGTTCAACTGAGAGCTTGGAAAATAATTTTATTTGAAATTCTTAGGGTGAACAGCTAGCATGGTGTCGGAAGCTTGCGAAATTTTTATTGGCGTGATGATGGACTTTTAAAAGGAATGATGACTTAAGAAGTTTTTTATTTCTGTAAATGTTGGATTTCATGGATGAAAAAATAAGTGGTTTATACCCAAAAGGTAATTTGGGCTATGCGTGATCTGGAGTGCCTTCGCAACAATAAATTTGGTACAGGAACATGTTCCAACACGCAGAAATGTTTTAGGACTAGTTAATTCACATGGACAAGAATAGGTTTTAATTAACGTTAACAGTGGGGATAGTTCCCGAATACTTGGGGTCACAAGAATTCTGATTTTTGAAACTTGTTACTGGAAATGTTTAGAATATTGTTCCCTAAATCCCACATGTTGTAAGAAGAAATAATTTTTTCTTGCAAAATGCAATTTCATTCCTTATTTTTTCTATTTTTTTTTCGTTCATGCACTATTCATATTGTCCCATTCACGGACACGGAATTATTATTAATTTATTATTATTATTTTACTTTAACAAATGCCACATAACAGAGAGTTCCAAAAGGCCACAGATAAGAATCAATAATAAAAAAAACCTTTTTTTTATTATTTACTTTTTCTTTTTAAGAAGAGCATAGAAATTGGTTGGTTTGGGGGGGCCCCTTTTCAATTATTGCCTCTTGTAAAGACAGTGGTAGAATGCTGAGTATTCCCTGTTGGTCTTCGTTCCGGATGGAGGCCCCTCCATGATGATGATAGAAATTACCTAGCCACTTGTTTGATATTAGTGCTAAGAAAATGTCTGTGATGTGTTGAGTGTATCCAGTTATTTATGTGCGTTTGTCTTCTGGACTAAGTAAGTAGGATAAGTATGTTATCAACTATTTTGGAGGTTATGCGTAACTTAAAAATATGAATTACGTGTTTTCTATGACTAGGGTAGCCACCATCCATGTTTTTAAAGGTATATTTAATAAGTATGATGTTCATATTTGTAATATGTAATATTGTGTATTAAATGTAATTTTTTTCCACTTTCCAGACAATGTAAATAAAACTATGTATGTAATCTGTGTGATTGCGTTGTCGGTTTTCAATTTTTATCTTATTTCTTATATGTAAATTCTTGTTGACAAATCAAACTCTTTTGTGATTGAATGTCAATTCGTTTGGAAAAATTACATTAATTTGTTATTAAAATTGCAATTGAAAATTTCTGAAAATAGTAGGTTTTTCTAAAAGAATTTTTTTTTTAATTTAAATGTTTATGAAGCCTTTTAATAATGTAGTTTTTCGAATGTATAAATTGGTTTTTGCGGGAAACCTTTTAGAGTTGAATTGAATATTAGATTTTTTTTTTTTTTTAATCTCATCAAAAGTTTTTTTTTATTATTTTTTTATTTTTAATTATTCTATCTTTATCCTGTAAATGGATATTAGAAAATTATGAACGAGGTAAATTACTTATATACTACCGCAATTTTCACAGGTAGTTAAAAGTATGTAGAATGAATCCCCCACACATTCATTGAGATGCCCTCATTTGTGAGTAATCAACACTTAGTTGCGTTTAATTTACATTCGCCAGGAAGCAGGGAAGATGTATAAGGAGAACCTTATCGTCGCTCACTTTTCATTCCACTGCTGTTTCTCCTTAGTTTAAATTTGGGGAAATTGCAATTAAGTGTTAAGTCAAATTTTCACTGTAAGTAGTGGTTAAGTGCTAGTTTGGTAATAGTTTGGTAGGGGGTTGTTGGTTCGAACTCCCCGGACGAATTTTTCCTTATTAATTTGATTTGTGACCAACATAATAAGATTTGAGTGTTAGGTGGTAAAATGCTTTGAGATTACCCCGGTGTTACCTTCCACTAAAGAGTGTTTTTATTTTTTAGTGAATGACCTTTGTTAAAGGGAAGTGTTAAAAGTGTTAAAATGAAGATGAAAAAATGAAGTTATTGATGAAAATGTGAAAATTGGTCCTTTAAGATGATGTTTCCGGGTCTTTTGTATCACCGGAAACAAGACGTCGCGGTCTATGTAATTCCCCGATTTATAAATTCCTTCGATTGCGAAATTTGAGCCGAAAGGATGCTTGAATTTCCCTATACATAAAAAGTAGTTGTGAATTCTTGGAATGGGCCCCTTTTTTGAGTAGCCATCCCCAAGTTATGTTCCCTTTGTGTTGCTGGTTCCTTTATGAGGTGGGGGGTCAACCGAAGAGCACCGAAAGGGTCTTTTAAATTAATTACGCCATTCTTAGTATTTAAAATCAGAATTTTTTGTTGAAAGTTCAATTTAAAAACCAGGTCTTTGATTGAGACTTATCCTCTGTTTTACCTAAGCACAACATTTTGGAAAACCTAGCCAAATGTCACCACTTCCACAATTCCAAAATGTATCTTTCCAGCCTAATTTTGCCGGCGACATTTTCGGTTCCAATTGGACGCAACGGTTAAACCATGCATGAAATCCAAGATTCCATCGGATACGATCAGCATTATCAGTTAACCTAACCATTAGCGGATAAACTGCGTTATCTCGAAATTGCTAAT
This sequence comes from Bactericera cockerelli, assembly GCA_024516035.1. Lineage (NCBI taxonomy): Eukaryota > Metazoa > Arthropoda > Insecta > Hemiptera > Triozidae > Bactericera > Bactericera cockerelli. The sequence goes on along the minus strand of CM044963.1, from coordinate 1,005,358 downwards.
TGAGAGTAACCCAAAAACTTCGGTTTAATCCTTACATGATGGGGCCTCCGAAAGTTGGACTGATAAGAACATTATAACGGAAGAGAGAAAGCAATGATGATGTAGTAGTTTTGTTTAGTTTCTCTTGGTTGTGCACTGGTAGTCAAGTGGTTAAGGTAGTCTGGAATAGGTAGGTAGGGGTTGTTGGTTCGAATCCCACCGTGCAGAATTTTGTTTGGACAAGATAATAATAAGATAAGGGTTAGGTGGTAGAACATTATGGCTGAACCCCCTGGTAATACCTTCCACTAAAAAGTTTCAATATTATTTTTTATAGGTTTAGGTAGAAACCATGGAAATAATGTAATGTTGATCTTCAGCTATGCCAGCCTCCGTGGCGTAAGGTTGTGAAATGCCGAGTCCAGAGATCCGAGTTCGATTCCTGGTCGGAGCGACTTTTGCAAGAAAATTTTTCTTCCCTCCGCACAGTCAGGTGGTTTCGGCCACCAAGGGGAGGTTAAGTGGGTAGTGGTAGTTTTCCCAGCAATGGGGGTAAAGCCCCCTCCTAAACAGGACTTTAAAATTTTAAAGTAGAATCGGACGTTAGGAAGGGCATCCAGCCGTAAAAATGTGCCAAAACCAACAAACCCCACCTGAGGTTGAAAACGAACCCGCTTAGGGGATAAACAGAGTAAAAGAATGACAGTTTACCGACTTACGAACATGCTATGAGCTCGGTCAAAGATAGTGATGATGAAAAGAGAAAAATAAAATTGAAACTCGAGAGACCCCTGGAATGTCAGGAAGGAGATTGATGGAATTTGTGGAAAAATCTGAAAGTAGTAAAGTACCTACGGACATTTGGAGGAAGAGAGAACGTGAGGGTCCAAAATTGAATTACTCCGCTGGATTTACAGTTGGAGATTTAAGACTTAACCATTTTGAGTTGAACCAAAAGAATACAAAGTAAAATGTAGTGAATTTTGTCTCTCCGAAACTGATATACCTCTTTAATAAATAAATAAATGATAATAAATAATGAATTTATATTTCCGAATGGATTTAAAAAGTCTCTTTAAAATGTTCTGTAGGGTGTTGGCTTAATCCACGCTTTTTGAAAAAAGTTTTTTATTGGTGAGGAAAAAATTTGGGTTGATTAGAAATAAATCATAAAACTAAAAATATTTACATGCTTTTGAAGCTAAAAAGGTAGATATTGGAAGTTTGTTATGGAGCAAATATATTTCCATGAGAAACTAATACGTCTCCCTTAAATTTATTTGGATATAATTCAAACTATCCCGTAAAAAAAACTTTTCTTTCTATTTTCTCTATGTTCCTGTCGCCGTAAGGTGTCTTTGGTGAGTAATCCCTTTAACACATAATCTAGTTGCGTGTTCCAGCCATTTGTACCCCCTATTCGACTTGATCAACGAAGGAATTCACGAACGCCTTGCCAAGATTTAACATCCATCTTGTGTGATACTTTGGAATTAAAGTCATCTAGTATTGTTTCCAGAGTTCTTTATTGTTTATTTGTTTTGTTGCTTTGGTTATTCTACTAATGGATTATGTCCTTTGTTTGAGGTTTGATAAACCTAAGTCAAGTTGTAAAACCTCCCATATTTAAGAAATATTTTTTTATTTGTCGTTTTGGTTTCGGTTTCTGTTGTCTATGGGTCAGTTATTTTGAATTTTCTGTCAGCTAATTTTGGGGGTGTTGTGTTGTGTAGTTGTTATTTGAACGATAGTTATTCTTCTGTAATTTTTGGTCTGTCGTCTGTCTGAAGGTTACTCATTTTTCAGTAATTTTGTCTTTTTTGCTATACAATTTCTGTAGAACTAAGTATGGTGTTCTCACACTCGGCCGACGTGTCTGATCAATCTATTTGTCTTTCGTTGTGTTTTCTTGATCACTTTTATTGTGTGATTTTTTTTGGTATATAATTGTATATGAAAGGTACCATCTGTTATAATTTCCTATAATCAAGAAAAATAGGTATAATTTCCAAATTATTGATGTGTAGATGTGTTTCTCTTAAATCTGTGGTTATTGAAGAATTTCAACTTTGTTATCTAGTTTATTTTGAAAGTAGGAGGTATGTCTTTTGATTTTTATTTATAACGTTCATTATATTTTATTCATAATTCATAAAGGGCGCAAACACATTCTTCGCATTATGGATCCCTTAAACTTGCCATATTTTTATTTGATTAACAAGTTATCTCTTTTAATTAAATGTATTTACGAAGATGAAAAGTTATTTGTTAAATAACGAAAAATTTTAAAAGTAAAAAAAAAAAAAAGTAATTGCCGAAGCTTTATTTCCTTCTGCATGGCCACCTGTTCTTTGATTGTCACTTGCGAGACTGGGTTTGAATGGTCAATGTTTCAACTGGCAAGTCAAATGTGATTCAATTAATAAATATTTAGGTGTTCTAACACTTTGCGTTTTTAAATTGATTTCTGTGTATCTTGTCCTCCGTTCCATTGATAATGTAACTCATTTTGCGTTTTTTTTCTTTAAATGTTTCAATTGGCAAGTCAATGTGATCTCCAATAATAAAAAGTTAGTGTTCTAACACTTTGCGATTTTTAAATGACTTTTGTGTAGCTTGTCTCCGTTCCATTGATAATGAACAAATATTAAGGTTTTTCTTTGATTTCAGGTAAGGGTCTCCTGTGTTTCATGATAAATCTTGGCCACTGTGATGTGAGCTGACATTTATGTCTGTCCCGGTAGCTCAGTGGTAAAGGCGGCACTCTGTGAATCCAGTGAGCCCAGATGTCGTGGGTTCGAAACCCACGGGACATGACAAGTTACCCTCCCATTTGGGATTTTTACCAATAATAATATGTCTTGGGTTATGCTGGAATAATGGGGACTTTAATAGTCTTCATCGGGCAGTATAAATAAGGCGATATTATTATTTTTATTTATTATTATTTTATTTATCCATTGGTAAGTTTACCAGATTAATGTGGTTAATAATATACAAACTAGCCTTATGTATTTTTTAAACTTTTTTTTTTCATTTGATTTTCGACCAATGCAAGAAAAAGTATTGTAATAAAGTCAGAATTTTATACTAGACCAAAATATAGTCATAAACTTAAAAATATGTGTTATTTTGGTGTTGTTGCAACATGTGCCCTGAACTTATAATCTAAACACACTTTTTTATTCAGTCTGGATGTGCAAATTTTGATAAACGTTGTTTGTTTGCATGGTTTGACACGAAAAATGCTAAACTATTGCAAATAAAATGGGTATGTTAAAATTATTGTACAAGAAAGATTCACCAAAACAAAGAATTTCTGGGTGGGGCTTGGGCATCTTAAATTCATATTTAAAATACATGTATATGTATATTGACTCTGCATAGTGCTAATTCATGGTAAAATTTGCGTGTTTGCTCAATTCTATTCGAAAAATGCAAAAATATTGTCATAATAGAAGCACCTAATTTTCTCAAGTAAAATAAATCTTTTAGTCTGTGCATTGCTAATTAATGTTCAACCTTGTGTGTTTGCAAAGTTCTTCGCAAAAAAAGACAAGAATCTGTAAATAAAGGAGGCACATTATAGCTTTAACAGAGTAGGAAAACACGTAAAAGGTGGGTTTTTAATAAAAGAAATATTTATGTGCATTGTTAATATAATGGTAAACTTGCATGTTTGCATGATCTTCGTGAAAACCAGAAAGAATGTTGTAAATAAAGGAGTTACCTGTACGTGTAAATAATTAGTACCTACCAATTATCGGTCTAACAACTGTGGGTTATGTTTGCACGGATTTTCAAGGCACAAACGTCTAGTAAAAACACGTACTAAATAGAGTTCTTCTAATTGATCCAGAACTACCAGTATTTCAGTACAAAATAGTGCAAAATAGTGCGAACTGTGTTTTCCGCTTCTAGAAGCCTATTGCTCCTTTTACATCAGTTGTCAGAAACACCGTAATATGCTATGTATCAGAGATGAAGGCTTTTAAGATGGAGATGAAAAAAATGTATGCGCTGATTCTAAGATGCTCGTTTGGCAGAGGTTTTTGGGGGTTCCGGACCACATACAGGAAGGAAATAAATCACTGATTACTCTAGCAGATTTTATTGTTTAAAATTGTCATCATCATTTTCGGTCAAGTAACTAATCCACTTTTCAGTACCTAAACAATAATCACAGTTGTAGGAGAGGCTTCACACCAAATACACGTATCGGAAGATCTTCCAGAAATGACATCTGAGGCATCGCAAAACGTAAATATTACAATAATACGGTGTTACATCATCAGCGTCAAATTCATTTTTTGTAAAAATATACCGCACCTCCTAATTAAAAACTAATGGAGACTAGTTTGCATCGGATATAATACTCTTGTCAACTCATCGATACAGGATAAATAGGAATCTAAAAATCATCGCATAGAACTCATTTGGAATACTCTGAAAGGGACCACTGCATGATCCACATGAAATACATACGTAGTAGTATATTCCTTACACCATGGCACCGCACCCTCTCATTACATAAGCTATTGGAAGACCTAGCCCACATGAGAGGAAAAAACCCACCATTAGACATGCTAAGAGATATGTGATATGTAGAGTTTGAGACCTTAGAAGTGTTGTGGACAATATTAATTGAAGACAGAGAGAGAGCTTGTATGAGAGTGTATTATGTATCCAATAGAGAAGAGAAAGAGACTAAATGAAATGTGTAAGCTAGAGAGATGCAAAGAGAGAAACAAAGAAATCTAAATAATAAACAAAGAAAAAGAAAGAAAAGTAAATAATATAGGGATAAATGAAGAGAGAAAGAGAGATATAAAGAAAGAGTCGGAATCTCTTTTTGAGTATACATATTGCAAATATTTAGAGACGAAGAAGAGAGAGGAGAAAGAGAGAGAGAAAGAGAAAGAGAAAGAGAGGAGGAGAAAGAGAAAGAGAGAGAGAGAAAGAGAAAGAGAAAGAGAGAGGAGAAAGAGAGAGAGAGAGAGAAAATAACAAACTCTTAGAAATATTGCAGTCAGGAAAGAGAGAAATGAGAGAATGGCAAAATGAGAAAAGAACTGATAGACATATTTTTTCTTCATAAAAAATACCGGTGTAGGGAGTATATTTACGGGAATAGCCCTATTTACAATGTCAACAATAAAAATTTCAATTATACTTGGCACATTTCCTGTCAACCAAGGGCTCGATGAGGCCTTTGTTCTATGATTTATATTGAAATAAATAAATTTTACACTTCATAAATATACAATGATTAAAATAAAAATAATGTTAAAAGTAATATCATAAGTTAATACACAATTGCAAAATAAAGAAAAGATATGAAAGAAGAGAAATAAACAGAGAAAATACTAATAATTGTTGAACATATTGCAAACATAGACTTGGCGAATATCATGGGAGTGCCAAATTTCTGCAAGTCTCAACGTGGATAGAGTGATGAACGTCGCGGTTCTGTATAAGGGCCGATAAATCAATAGGCTCTCAAGACCATCTTGATGATGGTAAATGATAGGTTGATAGGGTGAGGCGGCGCAGTATTGATGTAAATGATTCTAGGAACGATAGGTTTCCTGGTGTGGAGGAAGCAGAAGATTTTTCACGATCAAGATTGTTGATGAACGATCGTAAAAACATGTACTAAATAAAAGACCAACGCATGTTAATAAAATAACAGAGCACTGTTAGACTGTGAATTGTTTTTATTGTCATTGAAGACAAAATAAAAGTCTTAATAATCAAAGGAAAAGAAAAAAAAAATGCGATTTTTAAATTTAAAGAAAAACTCAAGTTTCAGAATCTCTATGTCTAAAGTTCGGACACTATGAATTCAATTTCAAATAGAAGAAGTAAATAGACTTATATTCGCAATGTGCAAAGTATCATACACTCATCTTAGAAGCCAAATAAAAATGGCTTAGGATGGGTCCTCTGTATGAAAAAAAAATATGAAAAATAAAACAAATGATTTATTATTATTATTATTATCCCTGGGGCTGGCAGCTCTTGTCTCTATTAAAAATAGTATAGGTCATCTGATTCTACTGTAACTATTAGGACAATGATCTGACGATTTTATTGTTTCCAGACAAGTGACATTGAATTCAAAGGGAGTATAGATTTGCTCAAGTCAGCGTGGGAAATGCGAATCGGGTGTTATAACATGGTGGTAAACTGACAAAGTAGGCGAGACACGCGAGTTCGCTCGTTAATTTATGGAATTAGCGTGTTTGGACAAGCCAGCAATTATGGTGGGTTGGAGGATGGTCATTGGGATCAATAATACTTGTAGGATGACTTGGAAGAAAAAGTAACATTTGAAAGATGCGAAGACAAAAAATGGTCATTGAAAGTTATGAAAAGACATTTTGAAACTTATATAAAAAATCATGAATTTTAGACCATCTTATCAGTGGTTTCTACCTTTACTTCTCTTTCTCTTTCACCACAAACGTGTTTAAAATGTGTACTGTATGTATATTAATTTTCAATACCACCGAGCAATACTTTTGCTTGCATCTTTATTTGTCTCCTTAAGTTCAATTAATTCTGCAGATCTTAAAGTTCCAATTATGTGTGTGTGTTTGTTTGTGTTTGATACTGTTGATGTTCATAACTTTCCTGAATTCTTCAATCAATAACCATGTCCAGAAATTTTACGAGTAGCATGAGCACATAGTTGTTCAGTTCTACCTTCCATTCTTCAGTAATGTTTCTCTCTGCAAGCTTGCCGCATATCCGAGTTATGTGTGCCTGTTCCATTGTTTCAGCGTTCCTCACTTTCTTGTACACTTCATTGAACAGCTCAGACGTCCGTGCTAAGTTCATTCACTTCAATGTAGGAAGCTAGCAAGTGGGAGCTCTTCTTGTCACTCTCTGTCTATTCTTGGACCATCTTTCTATTTATCATTATTGTTTTTATTTTTCCATATTTCATTCTATCCTTGCTTTTTTCTGCTATCTTTCTGTCTCGTTGCCATAATCATTATCATTATTCGTGTTTGTTAGGTTCTTTTCCATTCCAATGACATTGTTTGACCATATTTTTCATTATTTCTACTCTCTCGTCAGTTCAGGTGTTGTCTCTTATGATTGTAAGCTCAGTTCTCAGTAGTGTCAATTGAACTCTTGACAGACTTTCGCTTCAGTTCTTTGAGATTGAAGTAAGAAATTAAAATTTTATCGTTCGCTGTGAAAATTTCAAAGTTGCTTGTCTGATGCAGAACACTCTTCTTAACCCTCGAAGATTGACTTGTAATTGTGTGATGGACCTGTGTGTGATGTAGAAGATATTGTGTGATGAACATGTGTGTGATGTAGAAGATATTGTGTGATGAACATGTGTGTGATGTAGAAGATATTGTGTGATGAACATGTGTGTGATGTAGAAGATATTGTGTGATGAACATGTGTGTGATGTAGAAGATATTGTGTGATGAACATGTGTGTGATGTCGAAGATGGTGTGATGGAAATGAACCAAAGTGAAAAGAAGAGTGAAGTTGAACTAGAAGCAATCAAATCAAGAGTTTGATTTTCTCTGATTTGGAGCAAAGAAATTGAAGTCTTCGAGCACCGCGAGACGAGATTTTCTTTTTTTATTATTATTATTATTAAAAGAAAATAGAAAATATTGATCAAGGGTGGTGATAATGCCTCGGACATTCTTTATAACTTATTTTTATTATTTTTTTGACCTCTACATTTGATACATAGAGTAAAAAGAACCAGGTATAAAGTGAAAAGAAAAGTGAGAATTTCTACAATACAATACGATCAAAAGTTTATCAAGCCTGAATACTTTGATTTTCCTTCCGGCCTTACAAAAGACACCGAGTCCAGAGATTTAAAAGATCTGTCATTCACCTCACTCTGTCTTGACTTTGCCTAGAATCCATAAATTAAAAACAACTAAAGAGAAAAGAAAAGTGAGAAGTTCTGCAAAACAATGCAATCAAAGTTCATCACGCCAGATTGTCCTCCTTCCGGCCCGACAAAAGACACCGAGACCGGAGATTTAAGAGACCTGACATTCTCTTCACTCTGACCTCTTTTCTTGTAACATAAATACCTTCGAGTCTCACGTAGCCGGGATCTCGTTATTCAATGTACTTTTAATTGTGTCTATAGCCTGCGGATATCGCAGGTTGACCAGATCTCGTCGGATCACTCAAGTTAAGCAACGTTGTGCAAGGAGAGGAATTTATATTTGAAACCGAATTTGTATTGAAATCAAAACCCATAGCGATCTCATACTATAAAGACTTTTGTGTGTCGTTGTATTGTTGATGTTACTCAACATTGGGTCATGTCTGTTTTTTTACTCGAATCTACACGAAAGATTAGCAAAACGCTCGCTGGTCTTTCGGCCCCACTTGGGCTGGGTGGCTTTAATCCTTCTCAAATGGGTTTTCGATTCAGATGGTACCTTGGAAGAGCTTGCTTATGTTTCTAATTGTACATCTATCATTCCCTCAGCAAAGAGGAATAATTATAGGTGTTTTAATGCTTCTTGCTTAACAACTGGGGATATCATGGGATCAGCTGTCTTACTTTGACACAAAAATAGACTACAACCACAGCACAAATTTACAACGTTTTCCAAACCTTCATAACTCATCAGTTTCATTTAGGCTACGAAGACGGCTTCCACTTTTTTCTTTAACTTCAAATATTGTTTCATTGGGACAACAAATACGATATGTAAGTCACTGAAATAAGGTTGTTCTGAGGTTTTATGAGTTCAAACACATAAAACCAATTTAGTGTTGCTTTAACATACGTCATTCGTCTGTAACAATCTGTATTATTTATACTATTAACTTAAGGTTTTATATATTGTTAACTATAGGTTTTATATATTTGTTATTACATATTCTATGTATGGTATATAGATCTTGTGTTGTTGGAGTATTAGAAACAAGATCTTGTAATTTAATTACTTTCCTGACGTTGTTGTTGTAGTTGGGTTTATTGTCTGAAAGTCTCGACTTTCCAGAATACTTTCACTTGGAGTGTTGTTGTTTCAGCTCCGTCTGGTCTCTATTACCTCCATGCTCTGCTTTGTTGTTTAATTCTTCTCAACCGTTCCGAGTTATTTGTTGTTGACTTTATTTCTCCTTGTTCATACCTACAACTTGATCATACCTTCGTTGTTGCTGTTGTTTTTGTAGTTGGGTTTATTGTCTAAAAGTCTCGACTTTCCAGAATACTTTCACTTGGAATGTTGTCGCTTTAGCTCTGTCTAATCTGTATTACCTCCGAACTCTGTTTTTTTGTTTACTACTTTTCAACTAGTCCGAGTTATTTGTTTTTTTTTTTTTTACAAATGGTTTTGACATATAATTATGAATGACATCAGAAAAAAAACACTGCCAATTATGGACACAATACTTCCTCGTGATTGCTTCACATTGTAAACACGTGCCAATTTTGAGATTTTATAGAAAATTACTTGTATCCATGCGCGGATATAGGGGGGGGCACGGGGGGCACGTGCCCCCCCAGATTTTTTCGGTAAGCGGTGTTTCTCAAATTTCATTATACCTAACCCCGTATAAAAAATGAGTTAGTGGGTCACGGGCCTCAAAATAATTCCCAATTCTAAGACTAATCCCGTAAAAAAAAGATCTCAATAAGTTAGGGGGGCACGGGACCCAAAATAATTCCCGATTCTAAGACTAATTTCGTTAAAAAAATCTCAATAAGTTAGGGAGGCACGGGACCCAAAATAGTTCCCAATTCTAAAACTAATCCCGTTAAAAAGAAGATCTCAATAAGTTAGGGGGCACGGGACCCAAAATAATTCCCAATTCTAAGACTAATCCCGTTAAAAAAAAAAAAGATCTCAATAAGTTAGGGGGGCACGGGACCTATAATAATTCCCAATACTAAGACTAATCCCGTAAAAAAAAGATCTCAATAAGCTAGGGGGGCACGGGACCCAAAATAATTCTCAATTCTAAGACCAATAAGAAATAACTAAATAATAAAGTTGTCAAATCCACACAGATTGTCCGAGAAACCTGAAATTTTACCTATAAGGTCCATTTGGATCAGGGAATATATCTCTAATCACTAGGGTTCAGCTACCCGGGGTAAGGACAAAAAATGGATGGGTGACACAAAAAAACATCCATTTAATTACTATTACAAACCCCATGAAATCGAAAAAAGATAACATCTCATATTGTAAATTAATATTCTCTATTTCTTCTCATTTACATCGAATTCAAAGAAAAGAAAGGAAAGGCAGATTTCACCTATTTTGGGCCGATTTTGCCCCTATTTTGGAATAAAAAATAGTTGTATTGAAAATTTAAGTCTTAGATTGGCCTGCAAAATATCCATATTTTTAAAATTTTAGAAATTTTACCTATAAGGTCCATTTGGATCAGGGAATATATCTCTAATCTCTAGGGTTCAGCTACACGGGGTAAGGACAAAAAATGGATGGGTGGCACAAAAAAATCACATTTTTCGACCGAAATTAAATTTTTTTCTCAAAATTTATCGTGACGGCGCCACGGCGGCGGCGTATCAACTCAGAAAGAGACGTTTAAGCCAAAGTTCAAGTTTTCATTAGAGATATCAATCACGAAATTCTGATGAGCCGTTTTTGAGCTACGGTGAGTAAGAACATAAAATGGATGGATAAACAAAAAGTATTTACGTTTTTTGACCTGAATGACATTTTTCTCGAAATTTGTCCTGACGACCTATCAACTCAAAGCGAGAATGTTTTTGCAAGGGTTGGTTGGAGTCTTCATTTGACATATTGATCGCGAAATTCTGATGAGCCATTCTTGAGCTCCAGTAAGGACAAGAAATGGATGGGTGACACGAAAAATATTGACATTTGTGTGTGTGTGTGTGTGTGTGTGTGTAATTGTGTATGTGTGCGATAGGTTTGCGAAGCGGCTTGCTAGTTAGGTATATTGTGCGATTGTGCCCCCCCAGTACAAGAGGGCTATATCCGCGCATGCTTGTATCTCCAAAACGGCTCAACCGATTTTCTTCAAATTTGTTTTATATGGTAGAATAACAAAAAATTCTGTATCGGCAAGTCGTGGTCCTTATTTTTTTAATTTTGTCCAAAATTTCGGATTTTCTTAAATATCAGAATCAAATTATAATTAATTTGACTCTGACCGACAGACGGACACAAAACCAAATTTACTCAGTAGGTTATGAAACGTCCAGAAATATGAAAAAAAAATTGAAATCGGAGCAAAAAAATATTTTTTTTTACAAAAACGAACACAATACTTCCGATTTCTAATATTAGAAATTTCTCGGAAGTAAAAAGAATTATATAATTAAGAATTAGATATCAAGGGATTTTGTTGTTGTTGTTGTTACCAGATTGGCTGGGGGGAGTGATGGTCTCCAACCAACTTAAGTTGAAAAGTTGACTTTATTACGACCACTGAGGTTTAGGGGTTTAGGTGGTAGAAAATGCTTTGAACACTAACCTCGCCTGGTGGTTACCTTCCACTATAGATTATTTTTACTATCATACGTGTAGAAATAGATGATTAGTGTATCTCGTAATAGGCACTGACAGCACAATTTTAGGTGGTCAATTTTAAATTTATTGAAGTGTGAGAAGTCCGAGTAACCTGACTCGTCTTGGCCGAAATTATCATAAAAACATCAGGGAATTACAGTGAAAATAAATATGTACCTCGGCTTATTATGGAAATCTTTAAACACCAGAAACTGGAATTTGGAATGAACAGAGGAATTTTCGAGATTGAAAGCAGTGCAGGATACTTAAAAGACAAGTGGGTGAGTATAATAAATGGGGGAATCTATATTATATTTATTTTATTTCTTTTCATTTTATAAATAAAACAATGCATTCATTTCTTCAGAAGGCAATGCTGACAACACACTGGCAGCATTGCCCCTCTGTTTTCTTTTATATTTTATTGTTTTCCCAGGTTCTTATCAACCGATACTTTGATGGATTCTTGACAGAATTCTGTCAGAATATCTAATCCTGATGGTCCAAAGAATCATTACCATACTTGTGCAACTGCCATAAAAAGACGCCCACATAATCCTAGAAAATTATTACAACCTTATTTTTATTTATTAATTTTTTTGAAAAGATGGAGCCTCATTATAAGGTCTATTTACATGATGTTTTTTGTATAGTATAAATATAAAACTAAAATAATAGATAAATTTATTGTGAAAAAATCTGGTGTAAACATCACACGACTTTCCTTATCTCCCAAAAAGGAGTCGAATTCCGCCACTGGTGACTGAACGGTAACAGATAACTAAAAATCAATGCCGTGATCAGCACTTCAAAATCAATTAATTTGATATGTCACAACCCCCATCTAGGATGAATAATAAAAAAGTTAGTCCAATCGGGTCCCCCTACAATACCGGTAAATTTTGGCCGGTTTCCAAAAAGTTAAAGATATCAAAACCCAAGATGTTAAAGATGATTAGAGTGAACCCCTATTATTTTTTTAATCTGAGAAAATGTTGTTCTCTAACTTTTTTTATTATCTTTAACCAATTCAAAGAAGCGGTGCTTGCGGCCAATATTTGCGGCCCTGCGGCCGCAGAATGCGGCTGATTTCAACCAAAAGTTTCATGGTTCGTCTGGTGTATAAAATTAATTACCATACCAATTTTCAAGTCTCTTGCTCTTACCGTTCTTGAGATATCCTGTTCACACACACACAGACACACAGACACATCACACACAGACAGACGCACGGACCAATGGCTGAAAACCACTTTTTTGGTATCCTGAGGGTATGATTCGTCCAGAAATGTGAAAAGCTGGGTAGGTCAAATTTTCGACGAATACAATACTTTCCTTAATATATAAGGAAAGTAAAAAATCTTATACTTAAAAATATATAAAAACTATGATCTTAGAAACTAAGTATGACTATCTGTACACTTAAGAATATAAAAAACTATTTATGAATTTATAGTATAGTATAGGTAAGTATGTTTGAATAGTTCAAATAGTTCAAAAAAAATTAATTGTTTTAATAGTTCAAAAATTACCGCAACTTTGGGTTGTGATATAGGTAGTATAATATTCCCAATAGATGCCATTCTTATGAGTAATCAAATTCTCCGAAAAAAATATGCAGCTTCACGTTTAATTTTTATGTGGAAAAATAATCATACAATCACGGGACCCGAACCCCCGGATCCCACACGACCTGCCAGCACTTGAAACCACTTAACCACCTATGAACTAAATATGTTTCACGACACTGTTTGAATGATGTATGGTCAGTGGTTACACAGTCTAAAGACTTCCCAAACCAAGAAACGTAAGAAAAAATGGCAATAGGTGAGTTCGGTGCGAAGATTACCCGCACCTTTTTCGCATGTATGAATTCGGTGCCGCCGAAAAAAGGAGATGTATGAGTTCGGTGCGGTCCTAATGACTTATAAATTGATTGTTTTTTTATAATGTACTCTGTTGCTTTTTAACAGTCATCCTGCTGTTATTAAGTTAGTAGATTATGTTGTAGACACTTACATTCAGCAAGGCTATCCATTTCCTCCTTGAAGGCCATGCCTAGGGTTAATAGTAGGGTTAGGTAAAATACAATGAAGGCCATGCCTTGGGTTTATAGTAGGGTTAGGTAAAATACAATGAAGGCCATGCCTCGGTTTATTAATTGAAGGCCATGCCTATAAGGAAAAAAATACTATAATTACCTGATCATCAGGGCACCGAATTCATACATGACCTTTTTTAGGCGGCACCGAACTCATACATTTTTTTATTTTCCGCACCGAACTCATACGTAGCCGAAAAAAATCGATTATTTAAATTCACTCAGGTATGTCTGAGACATAAAAATTATGATCTTATCATTACCATATTCTGTTCTTGTATCATGACTATCGTAATCATCAATATGTTGATCATTATTATCTACAGTAGATATCATATTTATGAAGGTCCTGGGTTCGAATCAATGTAGCGACAACCAAAAATTCGATTCAAGGAAATTGATTACAAAAAAAAAAAAAAATCAAATTTTGCTTACATTTGTTTCAAGCAAAACGCCAGTTTTGCAACACCAAGAAAAACAAAACGTGCGTGTATACTTAAGCTAAACCTAGTTCGTATGTATTTTCTTTTGTTTGTGTATAACTAGTATTATGTCTTCTCCCCCATTAAACTGGAGGTATACTACGGGATGGGTTCACATAAGAGCTCACATAAGACTGTGGGCTAGGTCGTAGAAAATGCGTTGAGCATTACCCTCGCCTGTCAGTTACCTGCCTTCCTTCCACCATGATACTCGTAAAAATACCACTAAAAAGCAATAATACCACTATTATTATTATTATAGTTTTCTTGCTTTTAGGTAGGTAGGTACATAAATTTTAATTTTGCCAATTGATCCGCAAGCCATCAACAAGAAACGGTTCATTTTCCATTAGTATACATAATTATACAAAAGCAATTCCGTATACAAGACCATAATTCAATTGGTTCCATGATACACTTGAGATCCGCAACCAAAATAACCACAATGCCATAAAAAAATCACAAGACCTCCTCTAATATCTTCCAATTTACCATTTCCATATTAAAATCTATAAACCATGTCTTGCAATTTACCATTTCCATAGTAAAATCCATAAACCATGGAAATGTAAAACCATAAAAACCATCATAACCTCGAAAAAGTACAAGTACCTGTAGTATCTAATAAAATGATTTTGATGATATTAAAATAATAATAATATTGTCTTAAAAAAAGATTCCGGTTCAACCCAGGCTGGGTAAGGTTTATGTGGGTAGCAGGTTTGTGAGTTTCCTGTCAAAAGAGGGTAACATCCCCGTCCCGTCATTTTTATATTATTAACGTAAGTTCAACACTATATTATGTAGATTAAAAGTCTTATATCATTAAAAATAACATAATGTAGTTTTATAATTCATGGTAAGGCACCCGGCTCCATCTTCCATGTTGAAACTTCTTGCTTTGTATCGGCTTCCTCTAATTCTAAGTGAAACAGATCTCGCTATTTCCAACTCAAATTTTTTTTTCATTTATTTATTTATTTTATGAATTGACGGAGCCCCCATTAATACAAAGACACATAAATCTACACATAAAAAACTTACAGCTAAAATAAAAAAAAAGAACAAAACGAATTCACCTACCTACCTATTTACTTATAATTATATTTCTCACTTAAAAATATATTCATCCGTCATTGTTTTGACAATTCTATTGTAAGTTTATTAGTTGTGAGTGCAGTCAGTACAGATCTCTAGTTCGCCCGATGAACTTTCTGACCTACTTAGCTTCTCACTTTTCTTCTGTGATAACTTGGCGTTTTGACTGTTACTGAGACGACTTAACAATAGCACGAATTAAGACATTAGAATTCGGTGTCCATTTCCAAAGCAAATTCTCTCTGATCGCTTGGTTAAATCTGGTTTCTATTTTCTTATAATATCTAGGACATTCATCATTATAAGGTGGCGTCTTCGTGAACGATGGTAGCCAGACAGTGGAGGAATAACTCAGCACTTCTACCATTGGCTTTACAAGGAGGCTAATGATTGACAAGGGCCACCAGAACCAAGCCAGTGCTGGTCTACTCCCTGTTTTTAGTTCCCCAGCCAAACTCTAGCAATTTAGTTGATGTTAAAGTTATCATATTTGTGTTAATCACTTTCGTGATATCACTACTACTCAAACTCGCTTTACTAAATATACGCTGAAACCGGGACTTGAACCACCGACCTCCAGCTTACAAGTTCACCGCCTTATCGATAAAGCGACTGAGATTACCGACCTCTAGTTAATATTCAGTCTTCAGTGTGTTTAAAGTCTCGCTAGGGGACATTGAACAGAGACGGTACCAGTCCTGTCAGGCCAAATGACAGAAAATCAAATCTTTTTACAAGGTTGGCGTTAGGAAAGGCATCAAGCCGTAAAATACTAGTAGTTTTGTGAACTGTAAACCTCACACAGATTCTCTTATCGAATTATAATGGTTATATCAAGCTTCAGTGCATCAAAACGATTCATTCAATGGGTATTGAACTCGAAGGGTTTGAAATTTTAAAAATTCAACTGGCCCCCTTTTGCGGCCCTTTTTACTTTAGCCACAGTGCGGCCCCCTTAGCTCCAACCCTGTATATTTGTATAATTCACCTGAATTGCAGATCTGTTTCATTTTAGCAATTTCAATCTCTCCTATCCCAGTTCCCACCCTGTGTACATAGATCACTTTATATGAAGATCTGTTTCATTTCAAAAATTCCAATCTCTCCTATCCCACCCTGTGTACATAGATCACTTGATATGAAGATCTGTTTCATTTCAAAAATTCCAATCTCTCCTATCCCACTCTGTATACATTGATCACTTGATATGAAGACCTGTTTCATTTCAGCGATTCAAAGATTCTCGCATGCAGCTACCGGAGTAAGATACTCACTTTGTAATTGATGCCTTTCCTTCATGATTTATATTATTTCTTCTTTCCTTTCTCTTTTTTTTTATTTTTCCTTTTCTCTCTCTACGACTCTCTCTCTCTCTCTCTCTCTCTCTCTCTCTCTCTCTCTCTCTCTCTCTTCTTGCTTTGACATTACTGACACAGTTGAGGTCAATTTATGAACAATCTCATGAGCGTGTTGGATCAAACAGCTCGGCCGTGGTGTGAAGAGCGCCTTAAACAAAAAAAGAGTTAATCTATTAATCTTTACTATTAAAAAAAAAGAATTCTTTATCTTCTTCTTTGTCTCCGTCTTCTGTATGTTATTTTTATTTTTTTTTTTTGGTTTAACGTCGCTTTCAACTGCCATGGTCATATCACGACGGGGGTTTTACCCTCCATTCGCAGGAAACTCACAAAACCTGCTACTCACATTGACCTCACCCAGCCTGAGTGGGGCCGGGAAAAGCCAGCGTCACGAGAATTAGAATTTGAATGGTCACCCATCCAAGTCTTAACCTCGCTGGATGTCGCTTAACTTCGGTGTTCTGAAGGGAACCGGTGTATTCAACATGCCATCGACGCTATTCATATTCTTTCTGCCATTTTACTCTCTTTTCTCTCCTTCTATACCGTTCTCCAGTTCAATTTTCTACCTTTTGACCTCTTTTCGTCTCTTCTTCTTGCATCCTTGATCTCTGATTAGTATTCCACCCAATGGTTGGATTTTTCTTTATTAATTTGAGTGTGTGACCACATTAATGAGATTCTGAAGGATTGGTGGTAGATAGTTTGAGCATCTACCTCGCCTGGTGGTTACCTTCCACTGAAGAGTATTATTGTTATAATTAAAGTATGATGTGCACCACACGAACTCGTTAATATAAAAGTTTTAAGTTTTTTAAACGATAGCATAATATTTGTGTGAATCTCTTTCGTGATATCTCACAACTACTCCAACTCGTTTTACTAAATCTTCGCTGAAACCGCGACTTGAACCACCGACCTCCAGGTTACAAGTCCGCCGCCTTATCGATCAAGCTACTGAGGTCGGTAACACGTTATTATTTTATTCGTCTTGTTGTTATTGTAGTCAGTTTGGCTACAGATGGAGGGGAGTGATGGTCTCCAGCCAACTCCATTACAAAATTGGCTCGTCCTGAACCACATATTTCTATGTGAGATCAACCATCATGAGGACTTGGACTTTTTCTTTCTAAGCCATTAAACCCTTAGGAAACTACAAGCTAGCCTGGCTTGTAAGGGTTGGCTAGTCCGTTCTCTGTTTATAGTCCTCTAGCAAGACACTGGTCTTCTCTCTGTTTAACTGCAAGATAGCCTGGCTTGTAAGGGTTGGCTAGTCCGTTCTCTGTTAATAGTCCTCTAGCAAGACACTGGTCTTCTCCCTGTTTAACTACAAGCTAGCCTGGCTTGTAAGGTTTGGCTAGTCTGTTCTCTGTTTTTAGTCCTCTAGCAAGACACTGGTCTTCTCCCTGTTTAACTGCAAGCTAGCCTGGCTTGTAAGGGTTGGCTAGTCAATATTGTACTGTATGTTATATCCATGTAAATTAGAGCTTTGCTCGTTTAATAAATGAACCGGTAAACCCGGTGATATTATTATTATTATTAGTCTGTTCTCTGTTAATAGTCCTCTAGCAAGACACTGGTCTTCTCCCTGTTTAACTGCAAGCTAGCCTGGCTTGTAAGGGTTGGCTAGTCTGTTCTCTGTTAATAGTCCTCTAGCAAGACACTGGTCTTCTCCCTGTTTAACTGCAAGCTAGCCTGGCTTGTAAGGGTTGGCTAGTCTGTTCTCTTTTAATAGTCCTCTAGCAAGACACTGGTCTTCTCCCTGTTTAACTGCAAGTTAGCCTGGCTTGTAAGGGTTGGCTAGTCCGTTCTCTGTTTTTAGTCCTCTAGCGAGACACTGGTCTTCTCTCTTTTAACTACAAGCTAGCCTGACTTGTAAGGCTTGGCTAGTCTGTTCTCTGTTAATAGTCCTCTAGCAAGACACTGGTATTCTCCCTGTTTAACTACAAGCTAGCCTGACTTGTAAGGCTTGGCTAGTCTGTTCTCTGTTAATAGTCCTCTAGCAAGACACTGGTCTTCTCCCTGTTTAACTACAAGCTAGCCTGGCTTGTAAGGGTTGGCTAGTCTGTTCTCTGTTTATAGTCCTCTAGCGAGACACTGGTCTTTTCCCTGTTCAACTGCAAGCTAGCCTGGCTTGTAAGGGTTGGGTAGTCTGTTCTCTGTTAATAGTCCTCTAGCAAGACACTGGTATTCTCCCTGTTCAACGTCCCCCAGTCTGGCTTGTAAGGGTTGGCTAGTCCGTTCTCTGTTTATAGTCCTCTATCGAGACACTGGTATTCTCCCTGTTCAACGTCCCCCAGCTTACCGTCATCTTCTTGTTCGTAGTCTTTAGGTTGGCAGTGTAGTAAAGTCTATAATACAAGACACTACTGACACACATGGTGTACCTATAAGGCCAGCTTATGACCAACTTAAATCTGACCGGTACTCAGCAGTCTTGGTCAGGTGAACTCCTCAAACTTACAAGGTCAGTCTTCGGAATGTGACCTGTTGCACTGGTTAGCGAATCCAAGGGTGTTCTCATATTCGCCAGGCGCCATTTTTTCTCTTTTTTTTTCTTTAAATCATGTGTGTTTCACAGTCTTTTTTATTTCGTATTCATGAAACAGGAGCTACTGTAGACGCTTGTGTGCTTTAGCCTGCCCATCCCGTAGCCTATGCCTCCCCTCTGATGGGCGAGAATTGACATAAATACTTACCATTTAGGAGCTGGTAAGTATTATGACAGTTGACAGTCCAAAACCATGTATGGCAATGCCTCATTGTTTACAGTAGGGTTTTGGAAAAATAAATTTGGGGCCATGCCTCGTGCCGGAACTCTACTTTTTTTATATATTTTAGACACGGAACGTAAGTACAAGATAAACTTCCCTCATTTACATAGATAAATTATTACATATTTACTTCAAAATAAATTTTCATATAATTATTTTTATCTTATTTTTCATTTTATTATCAAAAGACAGCAAATTAATTAAAGTCCCGGCTTTCCAAATTTTCTACACGAGGCGTTGACAAATTTTGAAACATTATTTCCGCGATTATTAAAAAATAACATGCTATGTAAAATGTATTTATTCAAATGGAAACTCTAAATTTAGTTCTTGAAAATAAAATCCGATATGAATTTTAAATATTTATAAGTAGGTATTCTTTTTTGGTTTTCTTAGTTAACATGTTTTTTTTTTATAATTATTCGAGATGTTACCCACTTGTAATACTCTGAATTTATCTATTGGAGACATGGTAACATGTAATAGAAAATGTTTTTATTTCAATTAATACTCGAAAATTATATATAAGACAAAACAATTTTATGTGATTATTACTAGTGTTAGCTATAAGGGGTCAGTTGTATCATGATGTGTATTTTTTTTCTAGTGTATGAATTTTTTTCATATATATAATTTTTCTTCAATTATTGAAATAAGAAAGTTAAATATTTTTATTGGCCGTGTCCCCAGAAAAATATGTCGTTTAGATTTTGCGTTTTAACACTTGGACATGTAATTTTATTGGCTATTGCTTCTATTTACTCGTATCTTACATGATGTAGTGCGTGAAATATGATCCCTGTTTCTCTCTCTGTCTCTCCCTACCGTCTAGTTTCCATATACGCATCAGGGCAAATATTTTTTGTCTCATTCCATTCTCAATTCTCCGTCCCCCCCTCCCTCCTCCCATTCCTCTCTCTGTCTTAATCACTTCTCATTCTAGTTATAACATTTGTGTTTATCATTTCCGTGATATCACAACTACTCAAACTAGCTTTACTAAATCTACGCTGAAACCGGACTTGAACCACCGACCTCCAGGTTACGAGTCCGCCGCCTTATCGATCAAGCTACTAAGGTCTAGTTTTTAACTCATTATCGTTTCATGTCACTTAGGTATTATCTCATTCGTATTTCAACTAATCTCACACAGACTCAGTTCTTCTCTCTTTTTCTCTCTTTTCCACACACTCATTGATTCCCTCCGGTGGAGCTCAATTCAGGCCCGAAAAGATGTACGGCAATGCCTCATTGTGTAGAGTAGGGTTAGGAAAATAAAAATAGGGCCATGTCTCGGACCGTAACATTTGTCACTCTCTTGCTCTCTCTTTCAGCCCTTTCTCATTACTCAATTTTATTGTCTTTCATGTCACTCATTTCACGCGCAATTTCATTTCCACTATATCCATGCCAAATAATGCATCATGCCAGCACATGCACACACGCACACACAAACACACACACACACACACACACACACACACACACACACACACTACTGCTAGCACTTTCACACCGCACATGTGAGATGTTACGAAGTCAGCAGACCAAACAAATCCAAGTCTCTTATAATAAATCACAATATTGGCGTTCAGAAATCTGCATCTCATAGAGTCTTCTTCTTTGTTTTGAGTATGTGACTTTTTTTAAAATATGAGTGTTTCACTGCCTTTTTTATTTCGTAGCCATGAAACAGGAGCTACTGTAGACGCTTGTGGTCTCTGTTGTAGCCTGCCCATCCCGTAGTATGCCTCCCCTCTGATGGGCGAGAAGTGACACTATACTTCCCATTTAGGTGCTAGGTCAACACGAGCCCACCGGAAGGTATCCCTTACAAACAACTGTAACCAAATTTTGAATACAAATATTTGTCGGCGCGGGGTTTCGAACCCGGGACCTTCCGCGTGGCAAGCGAGTGCTTAACCACTGAGCTAATCGCGCGTTCGTTTTGAGTATGTGACATAAATAAGACTCTGATGGTTAGGTAGTAGAAAATGCTTTGAGCAGTAACATCGCCTGGTGGTTACCTTCTTATTCTTTTACTCTGTCTTTAACCCGCTCAAACAGCGTCGACGTTGCTCAACCTCATGGTTGAGATTGGTTGGTTTTGGCACCTTTTTCACGGCTGGATGCCCTTCCTAACCAAAATTTAGTAGGTACCTACACTTTCAATAGATTATCGTAAGATTTTTTAATCACACTATATAATAATTGGTTTCTTGAATTCTGAGACACACTGTACAGTGTCTAATGGATTATTAAATAACAATAATAGGTAATAAAGCCTCTAGCGTGGTGTGAAGTAAGCCACGGAACGTAAAATTTCAATAAAGTTTTGCATCATAATCTGCATGGGGTATTACCGCTATTGTTTCGTTGACATCGCCTGCATAACAATGGCTGATAGGTTGTTTGTACCACAAATTGGACCAGAGGTAATCGATTTTGGTCTAATAATGCTAGTAGGGTAGTTGTACCACATGTAGGACCAGAAATGAGAGAAACGTAATTACTGCTATTGTTTTGTTGATATCGCCTGCATGACAATGGCTAATAGGGTGTTTGTACCGCATAATTATAGGACTAGTGGTAATCTTTTTTGGTTTAATATAACAGATAGGATGACTGCACCACAAATAAGACCAGAATTAAAGGAGGGACAATTTCCGCTATTGTTTTGTTAATATCGCCTAATATTCGCCTGCTTAGAAACAATGTCTAACAGGGTGGTTGTACCACATATAATAATAATATCGCCTTATTTATACTGCCCGATTGGGACTATCAAGTCCAATTTTTCCAGCAGTATGCCCGAGACATATTATTATGACGGTAAAAATCCCAAATGGGAAGATAACTGCCCAATTAGGACTACTAAAGTCCCATTATTCCAGCATCAAGCCCAAGACATAATATTATTATGTGATAAAAATCCCAAATGGGAGTAGGTATAACTTGTCATGTCCCGGCTGGGTTTCGCACCCGCGACCTCTGGTATCTCTGGATTCACAGAGAGCCGCCTTTACCACTGATCTACCGGGACACATAATAATTATATAGGACTTGCGGTAATATTTTTTGGTCTAATAATGGCAGATAGGGTGGCTGCACCACATACAGGACCGCAATAGAGAGAAACCCTATTACCGCTATTGTTATGTTGATATCTTCTGCATAGAAACAATGGCTGAATGTCCCTAAGGCTCGAATTATGAAACAGGATTTGATTCAATATAAGTGGACACTACCCGTTAACACGCCCTCTAGTGGGAATTTCAACCAATCTCAGCGCACTATTCAGCTGATAGTGTGCACAATATCTAATCCTGTTTCATAATTCGGGCCTGAGTGAGGTCATAACTTAACGCTCCATCACTGCGTTCGGTCGGTCAACAAATCACCAGAACTTTCAGGAAACAATTGATCCCGACACCGCACGAGCTAACTAGATCTCTTTGAGGTTATTACGTAAAGTCACCTATAAATTATAACTCTTGATTTCATTATTATTACCTATTTCAGTAACTCTTCTCTCTTTGAAAGGTACGTAATTGCGGCAGAATCGTTCTTAAATTATACCCCTTGACATCTGACGTACAGTCATCTATAAATTGTACCTCTGGACTTTATTATTATAAATCATCTAGGTATCATCTAGAACTAGTATCTGGGTACCTGTAAATAAATTATACCTCTTTGACATCTGATCTACTTTCTATGTTTGGAATACAACAATAGTGGCGGTATACTGGTTGTGGTACAATGAACTATACCGAACTGGCAAGGGTATTGTTATCAGGGAGTAGACCAGTAGTCAGGATAGAGAAGTAGCTGAAACAAGAAGTATACCAGAAGTCTGGGAGTAGACCAGTCGTCTAACTGAGGAGCTTTATGCCGTCTACTCCCCGCATATAAGCAGGTCTACTCCCTACATATATGCAGTGAGTAGACACCCAAATTTTGTGCCAGTGGAAGCAGTAAAGGAGGGCCGTCTTGTGACTAAAAATCATAAAGGGTTGACCTAAAGGTCTTAATGACATGCATTGGTAATCAAGTGGTTAAGGCGCTAGTCTGGTAATCCAGGTAGCGTATAGTATAGTATAGTACTGCTTTAATTAGACTGTCGGCTCGAGACAGGAAGTCCCATTACGCTAACAGTTTGGGATGGTAGGGATCCGTTGGTTCGAATCCCACCCAGTGCATGAATTTTTCCTCGTTTATTTGAGTATATGACCACATAATAATAAGACTCTGAGGGTTGGGTAGTATATAAAATGCTTTAAGCATTAACCTCGTATGGTAGTTACCTTCCACTAAAGAGTGTTATTATTATTATCTTAGGATGCGTTCTTTGACATTACCATTAATATCAAAGAACGCACATTTTTTTATTATTATTAGGTATCTCAAGCCTCTCATCTGAGTGCTCAAGCAAACTAGGTTGGCATTTACGAGTAAGTATTATACTGAAAGGCCTCATCTGATATTTGCAGGTCAGACAGCGAACAGCAACCACGGTGAACTTTCGTTTTTAAACTTACTACCTGACAACTCGAGTACAACTTTACTGCTGACAGTTAAATAGAATTGGAATTACCTTATTATTATCCCGACTACCATGGTTAGCTGGTTAGCTGTCTACGAACTGGTTAGCTGGTGAATTCGATCGGTAAGCCGGTCGACTTCAGCGGTAAATACCACAGTGTCCGACCACAGCTATTGTTGAGACAACTGGAGGTTGGTGGTTCAAATCCCGCCAAGTTCAGCAAAGATTTAGTGGAGCGAGTTTGAATAGTTGTGTCATCATGAAAGTGATTAACACAAAATAATATGATAACTATTTAAACTTTACCTTACATAGATACGAGTATTACATAACTATATGTATGATAACTTTTAAATTTTTTAAATTACTTATTTTTTAATGATTGACGTGTAATTAATGACATTTTTAAATGTGCGTAGTACGTAATATTCAGCTGTTTATATGTAGGTACCAAATACATTATAGCCATATAGTTTTACGCATATCTGATTTTTTTTTTAGCATACCAATTTGCTTCCTTAATTTCAGTATATTTTTACAATGCACCGACTTAGCTACTTTCTACCCATTATCTCTTTCACTCACACGTATCTAGGCAACTTTCATTTTCCTATGTAGGAAGGTAATTAGGTATGAAATTCTAAGAGTCTCTCAGAGAATACGATAGCTGTACTATACACAACTCATTGTGAAACAAATAAATATCTAAATAATTTGAATAATATACATAGATTGAACAAAGAAACAAGAACTAAAAAGGCAATAAAGCTAATGTACTACCAAAAGGGCTGGGTTATTGCCTATGACAATGTCTTCCACCCAACCCTTATTGTAAGGGTTGGGTGGAAGAGATTACCATAGGCAATAACCCAGCCCTTTAGTTAGGACATATGTGTGTATATATTTATCTATATTTTTTCATTTTATTGTTTATATTGTTTCCATTCTTTTTAATAATAGTTATTTGTACTGTACATACTTTCATATATGTATACATATGTTTTGTATCTAATAAAGCATTTAATAATAATAATTATGTATTAATATTGGAGGGATCTCTCTTTCCTCTGAACTCTATGTCTCTTTCTACAGAGGTTTTTAGACTTTGTCTCTTAATCTCAACTTTTCGGTCTGCCTCGTTCCACGCTTCGCTTCCCTCTATTTCTCTCCGTCACACTTTTAAGTCTCTATATTTTATCTTTATTTATCTCTTCCCAGCACTCTCTCTTCTAGAACTATCTCTCTCTCTTTCTCTCTCTTCTCTTTGTCTTTAAAAATAAGATATTAGGATATTGAAAATACGGAAAAGTCCTATAGTTCTACGCTACCCACTAAAATTGTGATATAATAACACAACGAAATGCATTATTGTTTTATTATATCTAATAATAATCATGTAGGATTTGTGTGTCAAGATTCAACTTGGAGCTAGTCTCGGTGTGTAACTAATCCCATCATGTTCTACTAGATAGATAAGATTTACTCTAGCCTCTATGTTTTTACAGCCGTCTGTTGTGGCACTGACATACATGTATAATTGTATACATATGTATATTCACGTCCAATCTACATACATTTTACATGCATATATGTTTGTATATTCGCGTCCAAAACGGATTGTAGCGGGATAAGTTGCGGTGTGTGTATATTGAACAACTGCATATATAATTAGAGGTATACAGGGTAGCAGCACCGTTGGTTCTGATTCTGATCGGGCAGAGTTAAGTGGCAGAGAATGCCTAAGGCATTAGCTTGGCAACGGATTACAAAACAATTGTAATTAAAAATTAACAAGGTTTTCTAGTTTTTTGTGCATATTTTTAATTTTTTCTTAAATTCATTGTTGATTGATTTGTAGAAAAAATAAAGTGTAAATAAATAAATAAAAAATTCTACCAATTACACACGATTTTTTACTACCTACCTATAGTACCTACATTTATATCCATAATTCCTAAAGATAAAATACTTAAAAAGTATGTTTATACTGATTATCACCTGTACCTGAGTCCATTCAACCCTATCCTCAACAGTTAGAGAAAGAGGTCATAATTTCGAATAGATCATGAAAAATTCATTAAATTTATTGGTTTTCAACTCTCGAATTCTACGCAAGCGCAGAATTCACAGACTCGCGTTATCATATCACCACCCATGGATGACGATCTTTAATAAAAAAATTATTAATACTTAAATAATGGATACCATAACCACCCTGTATATTAATGTTAATGCAATCACATATTGCACACGGATATATCTAACCTAAATACAGGCATATATCTCATCACGAGCGATCAGTAACCTTGGCAACGGATCAACAAAAATACTTCAACCATAAATAAACTAGCCAATGCACTCAAAAGAGAGATATGCTCTAAAAAGACTTTTAAGATTATAAAGCGGGAAACGGGCAGGGCATACTCGTTATTATGATAGGGTGCAGTTTGGCATTTGAACTACTTGCTTGCTTTTCAGATTGGGTGATAGACTGTTTCGAAATAAAAGGGGTAGTATAAAGATTGTCTGGCTGGGGGACTTTAAACAGGGAGTAGACCAGCAGTCTGGCTGGGGGACTATAAAGAGGGAGTAGACCAGCATTGGTTTGGTTTTGGGGGCCCTTGTCAATTATTAGCCTCCTTGTAAAGGCAGTGGTAGAGGTGCTGAGTCATTCCTCCACTGTCTGGTTACCATCGTTCACGATGACACCACCCTATGAGGAATATAAAGGTGTAGGGAGGGCCTGGATATAGGTCTTAAGCCTGTAAACAACTTTAACAGATTTTTCAGAATAGTTTCTTTAGAGCCCATGCGAAAAAGCTTATGGAATTTGCTACCTGTAGAATTTGCCACCTATAATAGAGGAGAAAAAAATCTAGCGAGGTGAAAAAAATCTAGCTAAGTAAAAAAGAAAGTGCGAAAAATAGCGGTTCCAGATATTAACGTATTACAAAGATAAAGAATGTCCACTTATTATTCATTTTTTTACGAATAATATTCATGAACACAATGCTCAGAATTATGAGTTTTTTAACGTGCTAGCATGGCACTAGTGAATGCAATTATGTTTGCATAATGGACATTTGCATCGCTGCTTCCGGTCATTCATAATAGCATAAGTAATGACTTTAATGACCCACCTTTCACACTCAGATGAGAATTTTTACTACTTTTTTTTGTTACTTCCGAAAATTTCTAATATTAGAAATCGAAAGTATTTTTTTATAACAACTTTCTTGTTTTTTACTGTAACTGAATATTGAAAAATATCAAATTTGAGTTTGTTTACCAGGTCTATCTTCTACTTCTTTCACTTTGCCTTTTCCCAAACCTACTTGGGGTCGGCATTTGTTCCATGAATCCTTTTTTTTTTAATTTTCCATTTGTAATAAATACAATTATAATATGTTACAGATTTTATAATGATTTAATGGTACCCTTTCTCAAAGTTAAAAAAAAAACTGTGTTGAGAACTTTCCTTCCATACATAATTACATATCTTTCTATTTAGTGCGTCCTCTTTTCTCCAGTTTTTCTCTCTTAGGTCCTCCTCAACTTTTTCTATCCATCTCATCTTTGGTGTTCCTCTCTTTCTTTTACCGCCCCTTTGAAGTTATTGTATTCTCTTAGACTCTTACACACATAGTTTTCCTTTTTTCGCTCTTTATGTCCGAACCATCTCAGCCTACTCTCTTGTATTTTCTTTGCCAGAGGTCCTACTTTCAGTGTACCCCTAGTGCGCTCATTTCTCACCCTATTCCTTAGCACCGGCCGCGTCTGAATGCTATAATATAAATGAATTTATTACAACATGATCCGATATTACCCTTGATTTCAAAACGCAAGTTTCACATCGTAATCGATATAAATAAACAATAATTACAGCAGAGATCTATAAAATGGAAGCTACCTATGTTATTATCAAGATTTTTTGCAATAATATCTAGTATATTTAATGGGAGTATAAATGTAACTGAGAGTACCTATTTAATAACATATTTATAGATTATAAAAGTACTAATGTATCTCATATATTTACGATTATTTGCTGTAAATTGCGCTATTGGCAAAACCTGGCTCTCTATAACCGATAATATAGGTCCGTTTGCAATCTCCACCAATGATGAAGGTTCGTTTACAATATCCAAGTGTATAAATCTATTTTGCCCGGTAGCTCAGTGGTAAAAACAACTGTATTCAAATTATCAGTAATATTTTGTGGGGTTCGAACCCGGGACCTTCCACATGGCAAGTGTGCACCTTACCACTGAGATAATCGTGCACTCAAAAGTCTAGGAAATCTAGTGGCGGAATTTTTCTGTTTGAAAATTCCAACCCGGCCGAGATTCGAACCAGTAACCTTCTCATCAAAAAGGTTCACCCTCCACCACTGAGGTTGGGCCAGCTATATTTTTTAACAAAAGAGTTACCTAAAAGTTATCATATTAAGGAGCGCGGTATAGCCACGACCCGTCAAGTCGTTTATGTTTATCACAGTTGCGCGGTGTTAGAATTTTACTCAAACTCGCATTACTAAATTTTTACACAGTTAAGAAAAAAAAATTGCAGAATTAAGTTCACAATTAAATTACCTCAAGGAATATGCAACTGGAGGTTAGTAAAATGAAAAGTATGAGAGAAGTGGTTAGCTGAACATCTAATCGAAAGTATGTACCTACTCAGACCTCGGAAGTAGTTATCATATTTGTGTTAATCACTTTCGTGATATCACAACTCAAACTCGCTTTACTAAATGTACGCCTGAAACCGGGAATTGATAGAACTCTTCCACCTTATTTGTTTTTATTTATAGAAACTCTTTATTAGTAGAACATATATACAAACAAATAAAGGTAAAAATTAAATATAAAAATTGACAATAATAATAAAATAAAGAAGAAGAAGAAAAAAAAATATATACATATGTCCTAACTAAAGGGCGGGGTTATTGCCTATGGCAATCTCTTCCACCCAACCCTTATCTATCGAGCAGCGAGTTACTGAGATCGGATGATTCCTAACAAGCTCTCCGAGTATAGGTACAGGGAGAGATGGTCAGTTAATAGTTAATACCATGACTAATAATAATAAATTATCGTTTGGTATTTGGTGTGGAAAGTTCAATATCCAACCTTGGCAGAAGAGATTAGCACAGCAGGTTGCTTTAATATTATGCTCATGCCCATAAATTGTATAATATGCATTCTATTTTCATTTTAGAGACACTACTAAAGATTTAGAAAAAGAATGCCAAAGTCATTATCACTACCCTTTTGTTACTGCTGGAGTAAAGGGACTTTTCAGTCTTACCTCGGCAGTATAAACAAGGTATATTCTATTCTATTCTACCCTTGATCAGGCTTTGTATATATTTATTTCAAAACTAATTATTGTGTTCATTGTATATAAAAAAATGTGAATAAAGCTTGATCGAATTATTAATAAAAAAATATGTAGTTTATGAAGGAGTAATGATGATTTTATTCTAACTATTAATTTAGAACCAGATTTTAGACGGGTGTTTCCTTCCTCAGGCGCTGAGTTCCGGCCCTCAAAGATGTACGGCAATGCCTCATTTTGTAGAGTAAGGCTCGGAAAAAGAAATAAAGGGCCATGCCTAAAGCGGTAACTATAGTGCAATCGTTTCCTTCATTCCTTGACTCAACGATACCGGAACCACTCTTCCCTGAATCTCTGTTCAAAAGGAAGAGAGAGTGAGAGAGAGTGAGAGGGAGAGAGAGAGAGAGAGAGAGAGAGAGAGAGAGAGAGAGAGAGGGAGAGAGAGAGAGAGAGAGAGAGAGAGGGTGAGAGAGAGAGAGAGAGGGGAGAGAGAGACAGAGAGAGAGAGAGAGACGGAGAAACCGAGTAGAAGGAGACAAAAGATTGGACATCCTCTGATTTTTTATAGAATTGCTTATCCTTTTATTTTCTGTAAGAGAAATAAAAAAAGAGAGAGAGAGAGAGAGAGATAATAGCGGACATCCTTTCCTAGAGGATTCTGAAGCCCAGGAAGATATACATTTATAGGGGTGAAAATATGAATTATGTATAATCATGAAACAATAACATAATTATGAGGGTTTTTGATAGGATCATAGGACACCCTATCCTGTTCATCATCATATCATCATAGGGTGGCGTCATCGTGTACGATGGTAGCCAGACACCAGACAGTGACTCAGCACTTCTACCACTGTCTTTACAAGGAGGCTAATAATTGACAAGGGCCCGCAGAACCAAGCCAATGCTGGTCTACTTCCTGTTTATAGTCCCCCAGCCAGACTGCTGGTCTATTCCCTTTCATTTTTGTATAAGAAAAATAAAAATAATAATAATTATTTTTTAATGGTATCTAATAGTATCACCTAAAATGGTCATAGTATCACCTAAAATGGTCATAGCATCACCTATAAAATTCGAGTATAACACCCTATATGTAATGAAATATGCTTTAAGATTTCAATAAAAATAGCCATACGAGAAACTCAAACCACCGACCTCCTGGTTACGAGTCCACCGCCTTGTGTACAAGCCACTCCAGTGGTCGGTGTGATAATTACCTACTGATAACGACCGACCTCAGTAGCTTGATCGGTAAGGCGGCGGACTTGTAACCTGGAGGTCGGTGGTTCAAGTCCCGGTTTAAGCGTAGATTCAGTAAAGCTAGTTTGAGTAGTTGTGATATCACGAAAGTGATTAAAACATATTATTTTAATATGATAACATCTACCTACTTAACGTAATGAGCTCAATCGTAAAAGGTATAACTTCCGATAAAATTCTAATATTAGAAATCCGAAGTATTGTGTTGTTTTCTTTTTATTTTGCTCCCATTTAATTTTTTTTTTTTTTTTTTTTTTTTCGTATTTTTTTCCTCATTGCATCGAAAGTTTCTCTTGTAAATAATGTATCATACACGTGAATTGATATAGTGAATTTGAGTATAATCATGTCACCTGAAATAATAAGTCGGTACATGGAATTTTTACGATTTATTCTGAACTTTCACTTGTAGAAATAAAAGTGAAATAATTTTGGTTGACATTCCTGGAATGTTTTATGAACTTGCTGCATTTTTTTATGATTTAGTAGGTACTTAAGTTCCGAGACCTGTTAAACACTGTCGTTATTTTTTTAAAAAGATTACGTACAATTTTTGAACATTGTCGTTTTTTAAAGATTAAGTTAACGTACATTTTTTTTTTTTTTTGAACATTGTCTTCCACGTCAGATGATATGACCATTAGGCCGGAGTGAAAAAAATAATTTTGGAATTTGAAAACGCCTAATATGTCAAAAGTTGTGATTTTGTGAGTAGATCAATCCCTGAAAGTTTCAAAAATTAAAAAAATGATCTTGAGTCTCCACATTGAGCTTAAAGTTTTTGCTATTTTTGAGTATGCAATTTGAAGGGGCAACATAGTTTTTTACCCTTTATTGACCTCTGACATGAAAAGTTTTCATTTTACAAAAAAAGTATTGTATTAAATTGTATTGAAAACAATTTTCTGTATCATTTAGTATCATAAAACGTCTCTCTATGATGTACAGTTAAAGAGATAGAACACTAATATTTATGACTCTTGTTGAAAACTTATGAAAATTATAAATCCGCTTCTAAAAAATCATAAAATTATTATTATCTTATATGATAACGAGTATCATATGTATTAAAGACATTACCAGAAAGAACAAACAATGAAAAGTACTAAATTAAGGATCAAAGGTTTTATACACTAAGCAAAACAAAATAGGGGCCACCTGTATTTTCTAAGATCATCGTGTATAGTACACCTTGGATTGAAAGTTTATTCTTGTTATCTTACTTATCTTGTTAATTAGACGTTCAGGTATGAATTGAGACCTTAACTTGAATAAATGGCATGAGGTAAATATCATTATTTGAGATAATAATCAAAACAGTTAATATTCCAATCTTTAGCGGTTTGGTTGATTACCCTAAATTTTTTTCTTAATGACTTTTCCTCTTGATTTAAAGTCGCTTTTAGTGTTTCTTATCGACATGCCGAGGGTTCGACACCATTTAGGTCAAGAATTTCGTATCAGAGCCGTAACTCTACTTGAAGAGGGCCTTTCTCAGCGGAGTGTGGCCAACAGGCTTCAAGTGTCACGGCGAGCCATTCAAAATCTATGGAGTCGTTACCAAGAGACTGGAAATTTATCAAGAAGACCAGGAAGTGGGAGACAGCTCTCAACCACTGGGAGAGAAGACCGATTTATAGCCAGGACAGCCCTGCAGGAACGGTTCACATCCGGCCCCCGCGTACAAATGGACCTCCAGGAGTACTCGAACACAGTTGTAAGTGCTCAAACTATTGACAATAGATTGAGAGAGGTACAAATTCGCTCTTGGAGAAAAGTTCGTAAACCTAAACTTAGTTCTGGACACCGCGCTGCAAGATTAAGGTGGCCTAGAGAACACCTGCACTGGACTGATGAGGAATGGAAGTGTGTGCTCTTCTCGGATGAATGTAAAGTGAAATTTGAAAGCGACGATAGACGTATTTGAGTGTTCCGACGCTCAGGAGAGGGGTTTCAGAGCTCTTGTGATCATGAAGCAGATCCTCATGGGGGACCAAGTGTTATGGTGTGGGGTGGCATCAGTAGCAGAGGGAAAACCGATCTGGTTTTCCTTGTTGACGAAGCAGTAACCTCTCAACTTTGTGTGGATAATGTCATCGTACCATATGTGCCTCCATTCAGCGAAAGAACTGGGCCCAACTGTATCTTCATGCATGATAATGCCCGCCCCCATACGGCAAGAGCCACTGGTGAGGTATTACAAGCAGCGGGGATCAGAGTTCTCGGCTGGCCAGCGATAAGCAGAGACTTCAACCCTATTGAACATGCATGGGATTACCTTAAGAGGGAGATTAAAACCCTAAAAGATCAGATCCAGACTCAAGATCAGCTCATGGAGGCGTTAACAGCTGCAAGGAACAAGATTCCGAAAGAGCGCATCCATATACTCATCCAAAGCATGCCAAGAAGAGTTCAGTCATGTGTAAGAGATCGTGGAGGTCACACTCGGTACTAAGGAGCCGATAAATTTCAATTCCTTCTTAATATGCTGTTGTGATGGTTGAACAAGCGTCTTAACTTGTATTCTCAAGTTTGTTCTAAAACGACCATTTTCAAAAAATAAATAAAAATCTTGAATTTTTTTAATAAAAACTCGTTTGTTTTTATCACAATAGTTAGAGAAGAATGTATTGGAGTAATTTCAAGCTTTTATTTCATATTTAAACCTATACATTTGAAGTGGTAGGTCCGAATCTCTAAAAATACTTGTGGCCCTTATTTTGTTTTGCTTAGTGTATTTTCAAATGATTATCATTCATTTTATGTATTACCAAAAAAATCTTTTTTGTGCTACACACAGGAATATTTTTACGGCTCTTTTGTCGAGCACGTATAAATCGGTCTCGGGCAACTTCGCCACAAACAGATTGTGATGCCTCAGTTACCATTACCAGCCTGATACGCCTTTCCACAGCTTGAGTGTGGCTGCTGGCATGGGAGTTTGAGAGTATCGAACTCCGTTTGGGATCGGATGAGGCATATAATTTCCTCATCAGTCAGGTTCAAGGTGGCAGCTGGATCCAGTGGATTTTCCCAACTGATATATGAGGTTAAAGTAGTCATCAGCTTCAAAATTATGAGGAGACAATTGGGGCTGGGGGACTTAAAACATAGAGGAGACCAACAGTCTGGCTGGGTGACTATAAACAGGGAGTAGACCAGCATTGGCTTGGTTCGGGGGGTCCTTGTCAATTAATAGACTCCTTGTAAAGACAGTGGTAGGAGTGCTGAATCATTCCTCCATTGTCTGGCTACCATCGTTCACATTATCTTTATGAAGCTTGCGGGATTTTAAAATTCTACCCAATGCTTGTTCTCGCACATTAGAGCGCGAATCCTTAATTATAATAACACACTTTAGTGAAGGTAATCACCGGGCGAGGTTAGTGCTCAAAGCATTTTCTACCACCTAACCCTCAGAGTCTTATTATTATGTGGTCACAAACACAAATTATTGAGGAAAAGTTCATTCACTGGGTGGGATTCGAACCAACGGATCCCTACGCTACCTGGTTTACCAGACTAGCGCGTTAACCACTTGACTAAAAGTGCACCTTAGCATTGCAAGAAGTACAAGTTGAAAAGTTATCATATTTGTGTTAATCAATTTCGTGATATCACAACTACTCAAACTCGCTTTACTAATTCTACGCTGAAACCGGACATGAACCACCGACCTCTAGGTTACAAGTCCGCAACCTTATCGATCAAGCTACTTGGTCAGTTTGCGAGAAGAGTATTTTCAAAGTAAGCGAAATACGCGTTTCTCTATATCACATCAAACATAAGTTTTTTGTATTGTATAGACAAGAAAGAATATTTCTTAATCATTTTAAATAAATGCATGGGCCTTTCTGAGCTATTTTTTCAATTTAAAACCACGACGGGGCAATCACTTTCATTATGTAATCAGCAAGAAGTTATATCTTTTACATGAAGTGCCTCAATAACGCTCTGTAGGAAAAGAGGGCCAAATATTAAAAACTTTCAGTAGGGCGGCTGCAAATTAAAAAAAAAAAAAAAAAACAATTTAAAGTTGTAATTTAAAGATTTAATACATGTAATATTAACTATCAATCAAAACGATTATTATTCTTAGGTAATACTGACATGATATGGGTATTTCACTTCATACAAAAATTAGTTAGTTATTTTATCTAAACAACCAAGTCAACCTAGAAAAATTTGATCCGTAATATCCGTAGTTAATTTCTAACGAATGCACAAATTAATTTGAACAATCATTTTCACATAGAAAGAAAGATCTGAAAACTCAGTTTTGTACTGCTTTAATTACAAAGCTACAAATTGGAGACGAGACCGGACAAGAACAAGCGAGAAAATGTCAGTAAGCATTAAATTTATTTTCGCGCACAGTTACCTACACAGATTTTATATACATACATGTTACTTGTACACGTATAATGTAGGAAGATGTCTTAAATAACCAACTAAATATAGATAACAACGTAAATCTTTTATCCTGAAAAAAGTAGGCCTGAGTTGTACCAGCACCTATGATATGGACTAATAACCTACCATATTATTATCATTTTCCGAAGTTTCTGCTAGAGTTACAATTGTTTATGTTCTAGCTCATAGATAGTACATCATAGAGAGAAGTTTCAAGGAATTAAAATAAAGAAAAAATTGTTTACAACATAATTTTATTCATTATCTTTTTTTGTATAATGAACACTTTTCATGTTAGACGTGCTTCAAGTGCAAAAACCGATGATGCCCCTTCAAATTGCATACTCAAAAATAGCAAAAACTTTAAGCTCAATGTGGAGACTCAAGATCATTTTTTTAATTTTTGAAACTTTCAGGGATTGATCTACTCACAAAATCACAACTTTTGACATATTAGGCGTTTTCAAATTCCAAAATTATTTTTTTACCCCCCTGTTTCACTCCGGCCTAATGACCATGCCGTTGAAAGCGACGTTAAACCCAAATTTAAAAAAGTACCAGTTCTGATTACACGATCACACACCCAGGGACGAGGAAGACCATTGAAAAAAAAAACAAAAAAAATGGTGACCTGGGTTCGATCCCCAGCGGGGCAAGATTTTTCTGCTCTGTACTTTTAGGTTCGGGGTCCACTCATACCAGGTGAGGAAATCATGCTGCTTTTAGGTGAGCAGCGACCCGCCATATAGGCAAAAATAAGATCTTGGGATTCTGTGCTACCCAGTAAAATTGTGATATTTTACCTACAGTCTGTCCCGGTAGCTCAGTGGTAAAGGCGGCACCCTGTGAATCCAGAGATTTCAGAGATCGCGGGTTCGAAACCCAGCCGTGACATGACAAGTTATCCTCCCATTTGGGATTTTTACCACATAATAATATGTCTTGGGCTTACTGCTGGAATAATGGTACTTTAATAGTCCTAATTGGGCAGCATAAATAAAGCTATAATTATTATTATTAATATCATTCTTATTATTATTATTACATTATATTATTATTATTTTTTCGTTATACCCTAACAAAATATGGCAGGCTAAGTATGATATTGTTTACCCGGATACCATTCTATTCGGACTTTCCGGTTACAACACGTAATTTCCACCGTTTCCACGTTTCCACCGGTATCACAATTATGACGTAAAGATACCGTACAGAATTATACGGTATCAATATATACGTGCTGTATTAATGCGTATAAATTATCTATAGGAAGTAGATAAGTAAATAGTATTGCATAATATAGGTACATAGAGCTATTTACAAAAGGAAAGTCGCTTGCCATGCGGAAGGTCCCGGGTCCGATCTCCCGTGCCGACAAAAATTTGTATTTTTAATTTGGTTACAGTTGTTTGTAAGGGATACCTTCCTTTGCGCTCTTGTTGTTCCAGCACCTAATTGGGAAGTATAGTGTCACTTCTCACCCATCAGAGTAGAGTAATACTACGGGATGGGCAGGCTACAACACAATTCACAAGCGTCTAATACAGTAGCTCCTGTTTCACGACTACGAAATAAAAACGGCTGTGAAACACTCATCTATTTTTTAAAAAAGGACGGGGTTTTACCCTCCATTCGCTGGGAATCGTACCAGCTACCCACATTAACCTCACCCAGCCTGGGGACTGGGTAGGGCCGGAATTGCCAGCCTCACGTGTACGGAGGGAACAGAATTTTCTTCGAAAAGTCTGCTCCGACCGGGAATCGAATTCAGGATCTCTTGACTACGGGCAGTAGTCACAACCGTTACGCCACGGAGGATGGCAAACAGTGGCGTAGCCAGGGGGGGGGGGTTTGGGGACAAAATCCCCCTCCCGAAAATTTCTAAGAAACCAGCAAAGATGGAATATACGTCAGGCGAGATTTCTAAACCCCCCTCAAACCCCCCCCCCCCCAATTCCCTCAAAACCCACCCGAAATGTAGGTCTAGCTGCGCCACTGATGGCAAATAATATAAATGAATAACTACTATTATAAGCATGTTAATCATACTAATTAGTAGTGTGGAATACCATATTGTCTTCCACATTGTCCTCTGATGTCTCATCTCGGTATGACTGTTTCATGCTTTCGCGGAACACCGTTAACGACATCAGCTCACATCAGTGGTCATTCCATATACTATCTGTTATAGATAGAAATAGACTTCTCTACCTATCTGTATGAAGAAATTCATATAATAAATATAAATAATTATTTTCTATTTGAATAAATTCATAATAATAATTATAAATAAATATTTTCTATATGAATACATTCTATAGAAATTCTGCCAACATTATCGAGTGAATTTTTGCGGCATGATTATTGTGACATTTTATTTGCTCACTTTACGCACGTATTGATTGTTGTTGGGTAGCAATGGCAGGTAATAATAAGTTAGGTATTAT
Organism: Bactericera cockerelli; assembly: GCA_024516035.1. NCBI lineage: Eukaryota > Metazoa > Arthropoda > Insecta > Hemiptera > Triozidae > Bactericera > Bactericera cockerelli. The sequence continues at coordinate 968,034 of CM044963.1, read as the reverse complement.
TGCATTATGGAAGAATTATAATAGAATTTAATCATTATTTCTTTTGTAGTATGAAAAGAAATTCCTTCAGTGTGGAAATTGTGCCAGCATTGTGAGGTAAATTCTTGTGACATGACTGAGACATGTCCCAGGTCTCACTATATAATAGCATATTTGCATGTTTTACAATAAAATTATGTATGTGTGTATTGTACGTACACAGTTTCTATGGTATTTTTTATTGATTGCGAAAAAGTTTTGATGGTTATATTTTAAATCATAAATTATAATTTTTAAACGACCACAGTAGCTTGATTGAATAGACGGCGGACTTGTGACGTTGGTTCAAGTCCCGGTTTCAGCGTACGTACATATTTAGTAAAGCGAGTTTTGAATAGTCTGTTGTGACATCACGGTCGAAAGTGATTAATACAAAATAAATATGACAACTTAAAAAAAAAAATAATCCTTTGAAATATCCTTGGAGGACATATTATTTTATATTGACCGAGAAAAAGTTTTTTGTTTTACTTGTAATATAATAATAATATAATAATAATAAATAAAAGAAAATCTTTTAAAAAAGTTAAAAAATAATTAATTAATAAATTATCTTATTTTAACGTTTGGCTTTCGATTCTGTCTGATTTCAGCCATCTCCATGCACTTCCTGTTCCTGGCGGCTTTCTTCTGGCTTAACACCATGTGCTTCAACATCTGGTGGACCTTCAGGTAAGTTTTTTTTATTTATTTACACTTTATTTTTTTTACAAAACAACCATCAACACAACAAAAAATAACAATAAATTAAAAAAAAAAACTTCGAAGTATGTACAAAGAGAAATAAAGATTAATAAGTCCCTTTTCTTTTGTCCAACTGGCAGTCTAATTTATTTTATTTATTAGTCTATGGCTTTATGACACATTTCAAAGTGAGAATACGAGTATGTAATAAACTTGATCAGGAAATCTGATGGCAGTGATTTCTGATCGCCAAAATTGTCAGTCTAATATGGAAAAGATTGGCAAAGACAATAACCCCGCCCTTTATAGTTATTAGGACATGTATATTTATTTATTTTTTCTCCATTATTTTAATCTTTTTTTTCCCTTTCTTATATTGTATATTATTCATTTGAAATTATCTGTTTATATAAATTCATTTGAAATCTGTTTATATAAATGTACTTATTTTCCTTAATCTGTACGTATATAAATTCATTTGAAGTAATCTGTTTATATAATTTGTCCTTATTTACTCTGTCTTATCCCGCTTAAGCAAGGTTGACGTTGTTCAACCTCATGGTAGAGGTTGGTTGGTTTTGGCACATTCGATTTAACGTCCTGGATTAGGACGGGGGTTTCACCCTCCATTCGCTGGGAATTGTACCAGCTACCCACAATGACCTCACCCAGCCTGGGTAGTGCCGGAAATGCCAGGCTACTTATTAATATGTCCTTATTAATAAAGTTTAAAATAATAATAATAACATGATACACAAGTAATATTAAAAGTTTGACTTGACAAACCATTAATGTCAAATGAAATATGTAAAATAAATAAATAAATAAAATCCTATGGTCCCGGCGGGATTCAAACCCACGCTCTGATGTCCAAGTTTAGTAGGACGTTCATTCATAATATCAAAAATCAAAATAAACAAAAAATTAAAGAGATAGTTGTACTACAAACTCGGAGAGAAATCTTAAATCTTATAATGATGTGATACTGATACCCACTCAGCCGTAAAGTTTTTTTCTCATATTTATTTCGAGTAAGAAGAAAGGTGCCTACTTATTATTATTATTATTATTATATTATCCTTCATTAGGAAAGATAAAGGAAAATATAAACATTAAAAATTAAAATACAATGAAATTATAAAAAAATAAATAGATTGAACAAAGAAACAAGAACAAAAAAGAGATTAGAGCTTATGTTCTACCTAAAGGGCGGGGTTATTGCCTGTGGCATTCTCTTCCACACAACCCTTTACATAGGAAGTAGTAAATATATTTCCGGTGTCTCAAGATGTGGGCGGAACTATTATATATTATATACCAAGGAAATGGTCTTTACTGCATGTATTGAGCTTGCCTTTTGGAGATCAAAACCTCGTGCTTCGCTCTCCAATAGCGAGGCGGGGGTTTTAACTTTTACCCTCTATTCACTGGTATTAAAGTACACCAGCACCGACCTCACAGTAGCTGGATCGATAAGGCGGCGGACTCGTAACCCGGAGGTCGGTGGTTCAAGTCCCAAGTATGGCAAATATTTAGTGAGGCCAGTAGGTATGAGCAATTTGAAATCATGATTGTGTTAACACTGGACTGTTAACACAATATACTTTTTTTTCACAGGGGTTCATTATTATTATTTTATTTTTTTTGGTTCTACTTCTTTCCTTTTTTCCATACTGTTTTTTTTTACATAATATACTACTTCATATATTATAATAACCTCTCCTGAGATAATCGCTGCGTAATCAATGGTTTAACGAGCGTCTGAGGTCGGTTTAACAAAGAAGGTTTAATGCATCCCTAATAAGTTTTGATGTATACCTACTAGATTTTGAAGATGGAGCAGGACTATTTATACTTTCCTCCATGGCCATTGGAAACCTAGTTGGTCTATAACTTTACAATATGCCTCATACCTTATACATATTTATGAATGATAAAATTTGTTAAATAAATACATTTAACTTCTTCTGATAAAAAAGTTATAAAAAAAAGTTTTGATGTTACAAGACTTCATTAGATGATCTAAGGATTCTTCAAATCCAATAAACAATTACTTCTCATACCAAATTCATAAAAAAATTCTTTTCAACAAACATGAATGAAGAACATTTAATTTTGTTTACAAAAATCTCAAGTAATGGTACTTGAAATACAATTTGATGTTTATGGTATTGAAATGAGAAGTGATATAATTTCTTACGATAATGAATGATTCTTGTTTAAATTTGAAGATGATTTGATGGACAATATGAACTTCTGTCAAACATAGCTAAACAACTTTGTTATGATAGTGTGTCGAAGTCGAAGCAATCCGGAAAGTGAGCAAGATGAAAGTGTTAGCACACGAATAGCTCAGTGGTTAAGCACTCGCTTGCCATGCGGAAGGTCCCGCGTTTCGACAAAAATTTGTATTCAAAATTTGGTTACAGTTGTTTGTAAGGGATACCTTCCATTGCGCTCGTGTTGACCCAGCACCTAAATGGGAAGTATTGTGTCACTTCTCGCCTTTCAGAGGGGAGGCATACTACAGGATGGGCAGGCTACAACACAGACCACAAGCGTCTACAGTAGCTCCTGTTTCATGGCTACGAAATAAAAAAGGCTGTGAAACACTCATTTTTTTCTTCTTCTTTTTTAAGCTAACCTCTGGTTATTGCCGTCAATAGTCAGGATGGGTGAGGGTAGCTGGTTGGTAAGTTTCCAGTGAAAAGCCCCACTCGCGGTATGACCAATAGACCATCTAGATGAACATGACGTATACAATACTTTCTATACCTTATAGGTAGTAAAAAGAACTTTCATCTTTAAATTTTATTTCGATTTAATAACTTATTTTTTTTTTTATTTTTTTTTTTTTTTTATACTCTATTTTTTTCAAAACAACAACAAATTAATAACAATATTTTTTAAAAGAAAGTTAGATATATGTACAAAAGAAATAGGAACATTCTTAATTTTTAATTACAATGTTGTTTTGTAATCCGGGGCGAAGTTAATGTCTTAGGCATTCTCTGCCACTTAACGTTATAATTTCAATTACCCTGTATTATTCATATGAAATCATGTTTGTGTTGCGTATATTAGTCAGAAGCACGTATCTAGAGATAAGATAGTTTCATGAATGAAATGACTAATGCACAAGAACTAGATAGACCACGTTTTTACGATACGATAAGTTGTGGTAGTGCATGTGTGGTGCACTGGTAGTCAAGTGATTAACTGGCTAGTCCGGTAATTCAGGTGGTTAAAGCGTGAACTGGTAGTCAAGTGGATAGTCTGATGATCCAGGTAGCGTAGGGATCCGTTGGTTCGAATCCCACCCAGTGCATGAATTTCTTCTCAATAATTTGAGTTTAAGACCACATAATAATACGAATCTGAGGGTTACGTGGCAGAAAATCATTTGAGCATTGACCTAGTGGTTACTTTCCACTAAAGAGTATTACTATCATCATTAACGTTGTTATATTAATTGTTATTATGAATACATAACGTACAAAGTGTATAATACGTGTATCAAAAAAAGCAGCTACTCTTTTTTTCTCACGAGGTATGAGTGGACCCCGAACACCCAAGTACAGAGCACAAAAGTTCTTGCCTATCAGCTGGGGATCGAACCCAGGTCACCGTGCGTGCAATGCCCAGCGCGCTAACTCACTCGGTGACTAATGATCTATAGTACTTTTATGGGATAGATGGACTGACACAAGGACAGTAGACCACTCTTCACTGCCTAGCCTAACTAAAACTTACGGGCTCCTGTTAAACCAAACCGTTGGGACACTGACTTTTAGTTTCACTGCTGGTAATCCAGAGGTAGCGGGTTCGAAACCCAGCCGGAACATGACAAGTTATCCTCCCGTTTGGGATTTTTACCAAATAATAATATGTCTTGTGGGCCTACTGCTGGAACGATGGGACTTAATAGTTCCAATCGGGCAGTATAAATAAGGCGATATTATTATTATTATATTCCATCGTTATCATATTTGTGTTAATCACTTTCGTGATATCACAACTACTCTAACTCGCTTTACTAAATCTACGCTGAAACCGGGACTTGAACCACAGACCTCCAGGTTACAATGCCGCTGCCTTATCGACCAAGCTACTGAGGTCGGTTGATTATCATACAATCATACCTTAGCACCTGTTATCCAAACAGGTTACCCACATTCAGATGTAGAGTGTGTCTGTTCTGTCCTCCATTGTTCAACCACAAAAATCACATTCAAAACCACCTTAAGAACCAGAGAAGTACCAAACACCATCTCTATCTATCTATCTTTTTTTAGATTATAGTGGTGCATGTCAACATCTATGGTTATACATACCACGGACCAAACACCATAGTTTGAGTGTAACAATTGAGAAACTAGGAAGTAATGGAGCGCGCAATTAGCTCAGTGATAGTAATAATAATAATAATATCGCATTATTTATACTGCCCGATTAGGACTATTAAGCCCATTATTGCAGCAATAAGCTCAAGACTCATTATTATGTGGTAAAAATCCCAAATGGGAGTATAACTTGTCATGTCCCGGCTGGGTTTCGAACCCGCGACCTCTGGAATCTCTGGATTCACAGAGTGCCGCCTTTACCACTGAGCTACCGGGACAGACGTCTGATAAGGTACTCGCTTGCCAAGGTCGTGCGTTCGAATCCCAGAGGTGACAAAAAGATTGTATGCAAAACTTGGTTACAGTTGTTTTTTTTTCAGTATCAGTATAAACAGAAAAGTGAGAAGTTTTACTAGATGTACATGAGAGGTTGGCAAGATGAGCTAGTTAAGTGCAGTCACACAATTTTTGTTCTCCGTAATTTTATGTTTTAAAAAATGTTTTTAAGTGTTGTAGTGTTTTAAATAAGTGTTTAATTAAATATTTGGCCTGCAAGATTCATTTTGAAATAGCTGAGACTTCTGGGCGTGTGCAAATACCGCAGTAAGTTCGAGATTTCTTATTGTGCAACAGTTTTGAAATTAAAATCCAAGATGGCTAGAATCCCGTTTATCAGTGAAGATACAAATTCTTAGAAATTAGAACATAATTATCTTAACAGTTTATGAGCTTCTGCGCAGGACCGCGTCACTAATTACTCTGAATTTGGTAATCATTTCACAAACTTACTCAAAAGTTCAATAGAGAGCCTCACCATCACACCCAGGTTTACCAACTTACCAATTGAAACCGACGCATAGAGATGATAATGATATCTGCGCAATCGGGTGGGAGAAATTGATAGTAAATCGTAAATTTCGAGTACCTTATCATTTACGCATTCACTGATAAGAGATACCTCACTATCATATTCTACCTGATCAAAGTATTATCTATCTGAAAGGCAATCACAAAGTTCATTCATTCATTGTATTGTGATTTAGGTATGAGTACAGATACAGAAGCTACATAGATATACGCTATACCAAGTACCTACACACTCTAGATAACTGATCATATTAGGGTGTTGCATTGCAGGTAACAAGTAGCGTACCTACTGATATTATTCCGTGTGCTTTGTTGTTTTCACCAAGATCATGGGTGAAGAAGGGAACCCATGCGACATGAATGCACTGGGTCAGGAGTTGGCCTCTATAAGAGAGTTACAACAAAAATGCCTTGAGAGTAATGTCAATGTTAATGCCAAATTGGATTACTTCTATAATGCTTTCCAGCCTTTGGCTCAGCAGGTGGCAGGTCATACAAAGACTGTGAAATATTTGGATCAAGACAAAAGAAGAAAAAATTTAATAATATTTGGCTTGGAAGAGAGTGAAGACGAGACATTCCGTCAGTTGGATAATAAAGTTCTGGGGTTAATAGTGAACAAGTTGCAAGTTAATGACTTTACTTTGGCGGAGCTTGATTTTTCCCGAAGACAAGGAAAGCGAAATCCTGGTAAGGGACCGAGACCAGTATTGATTGCTTTTACAACACAAAGACGAAAGTTTGATATTTTAAAAAGTAAAGGTAAGCTGAAAGGCACATACATTTTCATCTACGAAGATACATCACCAGAAGTTAGAGAGCAAGAAAAACAGCTACTTGGCGAGATGAAGAGGTTGAGATTGGAGGGTAAATACGCGGTGGTTCGTTCAGGCAGGTTGATTGTGCATGATAGCAGAGGGGCGGCGCATCCACATGCCACGGGCAACAAGAGGGCGAGGGCACTCTCACAGTCGCCCCAGACGGAAAACACCAACAAGCGTGTCAACATGGGAAGTTCTGAGTCTTTGTTTCATTCGCAGGATGTTAATATTATGAGTTCAGAGCAAATTAATAATCATTTCCCTATATCCCAACATGTATCAACAGGAACCTATTTGGCAGCGGTGTTGCGCCCACCCCCTCCCTGGCGGCTGAGCCTCACACACGCATCCGCCCTTCTTCTCTCTTGATCCCTGACCTGGCGTCGTACAGTGGGGGCGCGGCGAGCAGGAGCACAACTCCGGTTCTAACCCAGCAGAAAATGCAGCAGTATCTCAATAACGAACAGGATCCAAAAAACGTATGAGCGATGTAACGTATCTACACAGCATACTAAGGATAACTTGGTGGAATGTAAACGGTATGAGTAAGTTAAATAATGCTTGCGTTCATGATTTAAATTTAATATTATGTTGGAATATAATATGCATCAGTGAGACTTGGGCTTTGTCAGAGCCACTACTACCGCTGGTATCCAAATACTATGACATAGTATTTTCCGCTGCAACTAAAGATAAACAAAAAGGACGAGCCAGTGGAGGTCTCCTTGTGTTAATTAAAAAAGAAATCTGCTTCTCTGTACTGAGTATTTCTAATTTATGGATTTTCATAAAAGTAATTTGTCCTAACGGTATGGACATTACCTTGGGAAATGTTTATTTCACCCCAAGCTGCTGTATTAACGAGGCTTTGATCTTATTAAGAAATATCTTAGATGAATATAGCGGTGAGAATAATATCATTATTGGCGGTGACTTTAACGCCAGAATTGCAGATCAGAATTACTTGGAAAGCGAACTGGCGGAAGAGTATGAAATGTTAGCAGAACGCCTATCCCTGGACGAGGTGGCGAATAAGCGAGGTGAAATGGTGATGGAGTGTCTGGAGGAGTACGGACTCATAGTGCTCAATGGCCGGACTAAAGGTGACATACCAGGTCAGTTTACGTATGTTAGTAAAGCAGGGAAAAGTGTAGTCGATCTGATCTGGTGTCACCTGGAGCTGTGCAAGTGGGTGCTGGAGTTGCGTGTCTCGGAGGACATTGTGTCGTCGGATCATCTGCCCGTGAGCCTGTTCATGGAGGTGGAGTGTGGCGGCCGAGCTGCAGTCGTCAGTGGCGCGGAATCAGTGAAAATTAAGAAGTACAAGTGGACAGAAAATAAAACCAAGATAGATTCATTTACGTGGTGTCTAAATTCAAAGTATATTTCTACAGAGCCGGTAAAAGTATATGAAGCTCTAAAAAATGCAATTGATGAGTGTGTGTTGCGGCACGAGCTAGTGCAGGAGGTTACAGTGTACAGCGGGAAATACAATAAGAATCCATGGTATAGTGCCGAGTGTCGAACTCTAAGATTTTTATTTCGCAAACACCATAGAAAATGGAGAAGGAATCACTCACAAAAAGACTTGGATTTATTTTTGCAATTTAAAAAGAAGTACTTTACACTGTGCTTAAATTTAAAAAATGAACATGAAAATTTGTACAAAGAAAAACTCAGAAACATAAAACATAGTGGTGATTTTTGGAAAGCTGTAAAATCTTACCGTCCAAAGAAAGAAAATAAATGTAATCAAATATCAATTGAAGTTTGGACTGAACACTTAAAAGAAATATATCCTCAAAAAGAAAATAACTTGAACCGAATTATGTTTGTTGATGTGTTGAGAGACTCATTGGATTTGCCACTAACTTTGGGCGAGCTGGAAAAAGGTTTGAAACAGTTGAAAAATAATAAAAGTCCTGGCCCTGACTTTATTTTAAATGAATACCTCAAAGTACTGGGGACAGATTGGAAGCAAAGTCTTTTAAATTTCTTAAATTTTGTGTTCGATGGAGGACAAATACCAGAAGACCTCACAAAGTCCTATATTTTTATGCTGTACAAGAAGGGAGACCCATTGGATCCTCAAAATTTCCGTATGATCTCGCTGCTGAATAACGTATTTAAATTATTTACTTATTTGATCTCCCAGAGAGTGTTGTGCTGGTGTGAGAGCCATCAACTCCTCATAGAAGCTCAAGCAGGGTTCAGGCCAGGCCGAGGTTGTGTGGACAACATTTTTACTTTAACCAGCATAATCAACCTGCACCTCATAAAGAAAAGAAAACTGTTTGTAGCTTTTGTGGATTTTAGATCGGCATTCACGGAGATAGATCATAACCTATTGTTTAAAAAAATGTTTTCATTCGGCATCTCTGGAAAAGTGATATCTGTAATAAGAACTCTTTACGAACATTCAAGTGCTCAGATCCGCGTGGAAGATAAACTTACCCCAGCATGCAGCATAACCAAGGGAGTTATAACCGGGGATTCTATATCTCCTCTTAACTTTGTTATTTTTGTTAACGATTTAGAAACCTACATGAGGAGTCGCGGTGTCGAGGGAGTAAGTGTCACGAGTGCGATAGACATACTTTTACTACTATATGCAGACGATCTTATTGTTTTTGGAACGAGCCGTATTGATCTTCAAAGAAAACTCGATCTGCTTTTCCTCTACTGCCAAGAGAACAGGATGACTGTCAATGAGTCCAAGTCTCAGGTTGTCATTTTCAGGCGAGGCGGAAGAGTGGCGACTTCGGATGTATTTCACTATGCGGGGAGACGCTTGGAGGTGGTTAGTGACTACAACTATCTTGGTATTCGCTTTTCTTCGCATGCAGTTTTCCACAAGGCAACTCAGCAGGCGCTCTCCAAGGGTCGGATAGCAATAGCTAATGTGAGGCAAATTCTTTCCAACTCGAAGACGGACTCCTATGAAGGAAGGATGACCCTGTTCAATGCAATAGTGAAGACAACCGTGTTGTATGGAGCCGAGGTCTGGGCTTGTCGATATGAAGAGGAGCTAGAGAAGTGCCAATCTCAATTCCTGAAGTCAATTTATTGTTTACCAAGAGGTACACCCGGCTATATGCTTCGTCTAGAAATGGGTGTGGTTAAACTGACTTTTCATATTTTTAAACAGATGATAGAGTGGTGGCTCAAACTTTTGCAAATGCCATCAAATCGTTACCCTCGTATTTGTTATGATAAGCTAGTAGACCAAGATCTTCGCTCAAGTAATGTGCATAAGTACAACTGGGTGTCTTTGCTCAAAACAAAATTGGTTCAGTTGGGATATGAAGAGCTCTGGTCGGCTCAAAACTCCGAAACTCTGAAGTCTTTAAAATCAATTATGTATGAAAAATATTATGAACAACTAATTAGTAGAGATTGGGAAAGATTGGAACTGTCAAGTTTTGGGGGAATACTAAGAGACTTAAAGTTAAAATTAACCAAATACGATCTTGAAGTTTTGTTTCCTTCAGAATATTTAAAAAACAATATGGCTATAAATAAGATAAGAGTTGTAGCACAAGTTAGGCTAGCGGGTAAAGTGGTGAAAATAATGTTAAATGGTATCAACTATGAATGGGATCAAGAGGAAATGTGCACTAAATGTAATTTGAACACCCTGAAACCCTACAGCACTTCTTCCTAGAATGCCCATTATACAAGCTTATAAGGGATAAATTTATTAAACAACTACTGATAGATAGCGCTCATGATTTTGTTTCTCTGTTGAATTTTAATGAAAGAGTAAATATTAATAGTATATTTTATTTTATGCGGGAGGCTTTGAAGACAAGGTCTTTGGAGCCTCTTGCATAAAATTGGATAAAATGCTATAGTTAGGTATTTAGTAAATGTGTAATACTGTTACATTGCTCTTTAAATAATATGTATATTTATATAGATAGTTTATTTTTTCTTTTTAATTTAAAGCCAACATTATTATAATAATTTGATTATTACAATAAATAAAATTTACCTACCTACCTACCTAGATGTACATGAATATCAGAACATACCTGGACAGCTGTTTCAACCTTATTTGCTCTCATCAACAGGTAAAAGTTCTGAGTATCCATGCCATCAACTAACCTCTCTATTTCAATCAGTATAAACTACATCTTTCATGTAGTATAAATTTTAATCAGTATAAACTTTTGGGGGGTTTACATCCCCATTTGTAGGAAATTCACTAACCTACTATACTCACAATTTTTTGGAATGAATGAATCATTTCATTCATTCCAATGAAATGAGAGAAGGAAAGAGAATAAGCAGTAGAGAAAGAAAGAGAGAGAGATTTGGTTTTTGATTTTGAAAAAAAATCATTTATTTATATTTTATTTTTTAATAAATACAAAAATTACATCCCCTAAGCTAATGCTAACTTTTTGGAGAGAGAGAGAGAGAAAGAGAGAGAGAGAGAGAGAGAGAGAGAGAGAGAGAGAGAGAGAGACAGAGAGAGAGAGAGAAAGAGAGAGGAAGAGAAAGAGAGAGAGAGAACGAAAAAAGTAGAGAGAGAAAGAGAGAAGGAAAGAGAATAAGCAATAGAGAAAGAAAGAGAGAGAAAAGAGGAAACAAGCAATTTTTGGATTGAGGCCAGATGGAAAAAGAAAGTTTTTTTTTATTTTCCAAAATTGAAGATGTTTCTTTAATTTAATTCTCATTGATTGATAAAGGATTAAATCTTGATGGATCATGAATCATTCATAAAAACACATCAAAGAATCGACTGATTGAGTATGCAACAGTGGCGTATAGGGGAAGTAAAAAAAAACTACTCAAACTTGCTTTACTAAATTTATGCTTAACTTTGGACTTAAACCACCGAGCTCCAGGTTAACAAGTCCGTCGCCTTATCGATCAAGCTATTGAGGTCGGTTAAGGCTAAGTATTTCAAAATAAATGTTTGTTTAATCAAGACAATTTTTGTGGATTATCCAAACTATCGGCGAAACTGGAAAAAATCTCAAATGGAATTTGGGATTTTTGTAACATAATAATACGTTATGGGCTTACTGCTAGAATAATGGCACATTATAGTCCTAATCGGGCAGTATAAATAAGGCGATATTATTATTACTATTTTTGCCATACATACATAACTAAACAAAATAATGGTTTTTTTTATTTTTAAGGTAAGTATTTCACTGACTTTTTTTAATGAACATTTATTTAAAGACAGGACTGTAATACTCTAGAGTCCTTACCCCACAATAGGTAAGTCTTTCACACCCATGGGCCATGAAACATCATCAACTATCTAATAATATCAATGATTCTAACCAACTTTGAGCTGTATTTTTGATAACTATTTTTTTAAGACGAATCTACCTCAATTATATTTTATTATGGAAAATTTCTTACATTTTTTTTCTCAAATATAAATCATATAATAGAAGATGGATTCTGTAACTACTTAAAATTATACTTAGATCCTTGTGACCAGATGTGAATAGTCTTACTTACTGTAAAACTAGACAATATATTATTTGAATAGTCTTACCAACTATAACAAAAAATCTTTTTAACTATTTTTAAAATATAAAAACTATTTATATAAATCCTTGTGACCTGTGTTGTAGCTTGTACAACACATTAAAATATCCTACATGTTGTGTCAAATTTCGAACTATTCGTAAATCCTCTCCTGATTTTCGTATGCAAATCTTCTTTAAAATACGTCGACTTCGGATTTTACGAGCTGGGCAGTTCAAATTCTTTACTGCCCGAGTGAGACATTAAGTTTTGAAAGCCAAATCCCAAGTTTTTTTTTGTAAAGTTCTCTTATGGATGTTTATGGCCCGGATAACATCTGGCTAATCGAAAAGAAAGTTCCTCAATAGTAACCGACCTCAGTAGCTTGATCGATAAGGCGGTGGACTTTTAACCTCGAGGTCGGTGGTTCAAGTCCCGGTTTCAGCGTAGATTTAGTAAAGCGAGTTTGAGTTGTGATATCACGAAAGTGATTAACACAAATATGATAACTACTTCCGAGTTTCGAGTAGGTATATTTTCGATTAGATGTTCAGCTAAACTTCCACTTCTCTTATGCTTTTCCTTTTACTAACCTCTTGTTGCGTATTCTTTAATGAGGTAATTTAATTGTGGACTTAATACTTAATTGACACTTAATAATTAGCCATTTGAACGCAGATTGTTGGACTACTAGTATATGTACTCTGTGTAGTCAAGTAGCCATCCTGTAATAACTACTACCTACTAAGTCACCCTGTAATAACTATAATACTAACTAACCTCGCAATATGAATAATCATCTTCTATTTTAACAATGTCGTTATCATCAGCAAATGTGACCAGATCCAATCAGCGGGTGTCCTGTTACTCACGCAAGATTCCTGTTACACATTTCTACTGATAGTGTCCAGTGTTCATCCTTTGTGTCGGATTCAGAGCATGTGATCAGTGGTTAAGCACTCGCTTGCCATGCGGAAGGTTGGTACTAAACTATTTTTTTTTTTTTTTATTAAAGCCCGTTTTCTGAGTTCCTCATTTTGTATGTTTTTAACTGCAAACTAACCTCTAACTTGGACAGTTTTATGCCATCGGTTGTATGGAATATTACGACTATATTATGTATAGGTACAAAATGACAATATAACCATCACAAAGAGCGAAACTGGCCAAGTTAGAGGATAATTTACAGTTAAAAACATACAAAATGAGGAACTCAGAAAACGGGTTTTAATATAAATAAAAATAGTTTAGTACCAAGATAACTTGGCCGCAAACAAGATATCACTGCATTCATTGGCGAAACCTTTTTGGATAGGAGTTCTGGAACTTGGCCCTTTTTTTAACGGTAGTTTTTTGTGGGATATCATTACTTTTTGTAAATGTTTCGTTTCACCAACATAGCTCAGCACATACAGTTTAATTTTTTTTATGAAAAATTTCAGGATTCTTCAGTTTAATATGCTCCCTAAAACGACACCGGTAACAGGGGAATTAGTGCGAAAGTGCCGGTTTTCCTGTATTTTTACAGTAAACCTTACCACCATGCAAAATTTCACCTTCATATGTAGGAAGCAAGTGCCTCATAATTTAGATCCATAATCGAGTATACTACCTCCCTAAAACAACACCGTTTAACAGGATGCTAAGCGCGAAAGTTCCAGTTTTCAGATTTTTCCCTGTATTTTTACAATAAACCCAAGCATAATGCAAATTTTCAGCTTTCTAGGTAGTAGGGAAGTGCCTCATAATTTATATACATAATATAGTATACTTCCTCCCTAAAACGACACCGTTTAACAGTTTTCAGAACTTTTTCAGATTTTTCCCTGTACTTTTATAATTAACCCTACCATCATGCAAAATTTCAGCTTTCTAAGTAGTTGGGAAGTGCCTCATAATTTTGATGATCTGTCAGTCAGTCAGTCAGTATCAAAATCGCAAATTTCAAAATTACATTCCTCTGAAAGTTTTTTGCATAGAGTCTTGAAATTTTCAATGTCTTTTTAATGATATTAGGACAATCTCTGTTCCAAATTTAATATCTCTATAATCAATTGAACCGATGATATGAGGGTGTGAAAAACCGGGTGAATCGGTTCGTGTAAAGATACACTGCCGTGCTTGCTGGAACTTGGCCTGGCGCACTGCCGTGCACTCAGATTTGGTTATAGTTGTTTGTAAGGGATACCTTACGACGGGCTCGGGTTGACCCAGCACCTAAATGGGAAGTATTGTGTCACTTCTCGCCCATCAGAGGGGAGCGCTACTATACGGGATGGGCAAGCTACAACATACATATTATGTAAATACATAGGTACATTACATATATAACACATAACACATGTACCTACAAGAGTCCGAACAACAGAAGTATAACACATAGGTAGTACACTAGTACATATATGTTTTATACCATATCATACATATTACATATCTACATAGGTACATTACATAAAATTATAACACTTGTACCTACAAGAGTCTGAACAACAGAAGTATAACACATAGGCAGTACACTAGTACATGTATGTTTTATACCATACTAGCGGGCTGTCGCTCGCTTTGCGGGCCGAGGTATGGCCGTGAAAGCAAAAAGTCCTTTTTCGCCAATGGCAGATGTTGTAGTGGGAATTTCGAAAAATACCGTCTTATTGCACATCTAGACTATAAGACAAAGCTACCTACCAAATTTCAGCTTCCTAGGACCAGTTCGGAGAAACAGTGATTTTCAGTCAGTCAGTCAGTGACTTTGACATTTATATGTATATTAAGATCATACATATTATGTACCAAAAAGAGAAACGCGACGTTTCCTTATCAAATCGGAAAGGTGTTAGATATAGTATTATAGGTGTACCTATGTAGGTATGTAATACCAATGATATGTTATCCTGTTATATTACCTATGTTAACCGGCGTAAATTAATGTTGTACATTAACCTGATAACCTGACCTAACATACCTTAGGTATGTTTGCTACAAGGCGTAAGGTTGCCTTTCAACCCATATACATTTTATACA
The DNA here is from genome assembly GCA_024516035.1 of Bactericera cockerelli. Taxonomy (NCBI): domain Eukaryota; kingdom Metazoa; phylum Arthropoda; class Insecta; order Hemiptera; family Triozidae; genus Bactericera; species Bactericera cockerelli. The sequence continues at coordinate 952,766 of CM044963.1, read as the reverse complement.
ATCATTGATAAGAAGCTACCTATCAAGGACAACATTTGATAACATACTCTCTGGATCAGTGCTTCTTGTAAAAATAACTTCAATAACTTTGTTAGCAGTTACCTACTTAATTTCTTGTTAAAATGACACACTTAAATATATTTCAACTAAAAAAAATCCTATACGTATTTTAATAACTACATAGTTATCTATAAATCTCAAATCTGTGCGTGGCTGACTATGTCCTCTTAGGGGTTGTCTGTTTACAATCCTACAGCCCAAACGGTAACAGATATTGAAATTTTCAGGAGTGTTGATCCCCCCTAAACCACCGTCGAACTACCTAGAAAACTATCAAAATTAAAATATCTTTTTTTTTTTTTTTTTTTTTTTCACTTTTATTTAATTTACAATCTACAATTTAAACTTAAAGATAAACAATTGTAATGAGTAAATGTGATGGAGGCAATGGCGTGAGAGAGAAGCTATCCATTGATAGCACTCTCATTAACGTTAATCAAAAGCAGATTTGAACTGCTTGGGTTGTTTAGGGTCAGAGTGAGGCTGCCAAAAATATGGAGGTGTACAGTAAAAAAGAGCTTTTGCCTGCACTGACCCTAGCATAGAAAAAGATTAAGTTTTGGGATAGGAATGTACTATAAGTACTAATTCCTATGTTGCTGTCTAAGCAAACAGGTCAGTAGGCCAGGTTCTTTTCAGCCTTCTGTTGAGTGAAACTGGGTGCTGGAGGTCTCGGATCAGTTGGTTTGGGTGCTGGGGGATCCGTTTCTGATAGTTGAGTGGTCTGTCTTTTATCTCTTCAATTACAAAGGGGATTTTGAGGTCGTTGTGGATTGTTTTATTGGATACATAGAATGGTGCTCCAAGCATACTTCGTAGAGTTTTGGACTGGAAACGTTGAATAATATTGATGTTGGATGGTTTGGCGCAGCCCCATAACTCTATTCCATATGTCCAGACCGGTTTTAAGATCATTTTATATAGAAGGATTTTGTTTTCTATTGATAGTTTGGATTTGGGTCCCAAGAGCCAGAACATCTTGTTGTATTTTAGTTTCAGTTGAACTCTTTTTTTGTTTATGTGACATTTCCATGTGAGTTTCCGATCAAGATGGATCCCAAGATAGCGGACATTGTCATCCTGTGGTAGGAGGTGGTTGTTCAGAGCAACTGGTGGACAGGTTGTTGTTCTTGTTGTGAAGGTGATATGAACTGATTTGCCTTCATTCACTCGGATTCGCCAGGTTTTCAGCCAATCCTGCAATTTACAGAGATAACTTTGAAGGCAGTCGGACGCCAATGTGGGATCTTGGTTTTTTGAGAGAATAGCTGTGTCGTCCGCGAATGTTGCTATGGTGGTTTCTTCAGTTGTTGGAAGATCGCTCGTATACAGGACGTACAGGAAAGGTCCCAGGACGCTACCTTGTGGGACAGAAGCGCTGATCTTGTGGTATCTTGAGTAGATACCATTGTATTTGACTCGGAAGAATCGGTCGGTAAGGTACGACTTGAGAAGAAGATAGTGGTGTTGCGGGAGGAGTAGTTTTAGTTTGTGCAGTAGTCCGGTGTGCCATACTTTATCAAAAGCGGACGAAACGTCTAAAAACGCAGCTGAACAATGGCTTTTCTCTTCCAATGTGGACGCTATCACATTAACAACACGATGAACTTGTTGTATAGTTGAATGGCCAGTGCGGAATCCAAATTGGTGATCCGGTACCAGTTGTTTAGCAGAGTCTTCTTCCATGATTCTTTTTAGAAATATCCTTTCAAATAACTTGGACAGGCCTGGGAGGAGACTGATTGGTCGATAGGATGACACTTCTTCAGGTGGTTTGTTTGGTTTTTGTACCATTGTGATATCAGCGTACTTCCATATAAGAGGCCAGTAACAAAGTCTAAGCATAGCATTAAAAATGTGTGTTATTAGAAGGATACCTCTTTCTGGGAGTTCTTGCAGTATTTTACCAGTTATGCAATCGTAGCCAGGTGCCTTGTTCTTTTTGATATTCTTTAATGCATATTTGATGTCGGACGGTGTTATTGGTTTGATTGGCAATGACATTTGGCATGGCACATCCAGGAACTGCTCTATTTCAGCTTGTCTGATCATATCAGCGTTTTCATCAGGAGGGAATGGCTGGAAAACAGAGCTCAGGTGATCACCAAAAATATTAGATTTCTCTTCATTTGATCTAGCGTATTGACCAGATGCTTTTTTTAGAGGTGGAACATGTTTTTGTGGTCGTTTTAATCCCCTCGTTGCCGTCCAGAGAGAGTTGTCGTTGATTGACAATGTCATAAGAAAGTTTCCGAAAGTTTCATCGTGTCTCTTCTGCAGCAGTGTTTTAAGTCTTCTGGTAAGTTTGTTTAGCAGTCTTTTGTCATTAGGATTTCTATTATTTTGCCAGATCTGTCTAATTCTTCTTTTTTCAGATATTAAGTCTCTTACTTCTTTTGATATGTTTACTGCTTTATCTTTTTCTTTGTTTTCAGGTGTTGCATGGAGAGCTGCTTCTTGTATGAATGTTGTTAAGTACTGGGCCGCTTCATCAATCTGATCAGGAGATTTCAATGTTAACCTGAGATTAGCATTTTCATTAATGTACCATTTGAAAGCTTCCCAATCGGTTTTTGGATTTGTCAGATGTGCTGTTTTGGGTTTGGTAATTACTGTTGCTGATAAAGTCAAGATGATGGGTGAATGGTCAGAAGAGAAATCTTCTCTAGTTTCAACGTGAGTGTAGTTGTTTGCAACGCCATGAGTGATGAAGAAGTCGATAACATCTGGTCTCTTGTTCGGATCAGATGGCCAGTAAGTTGGTTCTCCGGTAGAGACAAAATTATAGTTGCCAGATCTTGTAGCATTATAGAGTGATCGACCTCTTGGTGAAATGAGACGAGATCCCCAGAACGTGTGCTTCGCATTCCAGTCCCCGCCAGCAATAAATTGAGTACCAAGTGTGTTGAAAAAGTTGCTAAACTCTTGTGGTTGGATTGAGTGACCAGGTGGACAGTATACAGCACAGAGAGTAATTGAGAACGGAAGAGCTTCGATTTTGATGCTGGTAGATTGAATACTCATTGTTGCGAAGTGTGTTGACTCATGGTGGAGGATGGAGGATTTCACCAAAACAGCTGTACCACCGTGTGCTTTTCCGTCCGGGCGAAGTGTCAGGTAAGTGGTATAGTTTGGAATGCGAAAGAACGAGCGAGTGGTGAAGTGGGTTTCAGAAATAAGTGCAACATCTATTCTTTGCAAATGAAGAAATGTTTCGAGTTCTCTTTTGTGTTGCGAAAGACCATTGGCATTCCAGGTAAGTATTCTCAGTGAGTTCATGTTTGTCATTTATTTTGTATGAGGCTTGAAATAACCGTTTGTAACATATTTATGATAATGGTATTTTGAGACATTAGTTGACTGAACATGCTTTTGAATTCTTGTAAGAATGTTGTGAGGGTTGTTTCTTCATTGGGTGGTGATTGACTTTGATTGAGGTTGGTCACGTCAGCGTATGTGCGTGTTTGTGTGGTATTGTTATTGATATGTCTGATGTTGCTGTGTTGTGCGTTTGTTATTGTATGATTTGATGGCAATGTGTTGTTTGTTTGTGTTTCCTGCCTGTATGGGTTAGTTGGTTGATTTTGTTGTCTGTGTTGTTTATTTTGTCTCAAAGTTTGCAGATCCTTGTATACAGTGCAACCCTTGTAGTTGGCAGGGTGTGGGCCCTCACAAAGCGCACATTTTGCGGGTATATCACGAGGTTTCGTACAGGAAGTCGAACTGTGGCCTTGTCCACACTTCACACAAGAGTAAGGGCGAGTACAATACGTTTTTGTATGACCATACACTTGACATCTAGTGCACTGAACAGTGTTTGTAGACTTTCTAGGTGGTTCAACTGAGATTTTCATATTGAGAATATATTTGAGGTCATAAATGTCTTTGTTATTCTCGGCTGGCTCGAGATCGACAAAGAATAGGTTGAGGGGGGTTTTTGTGGTACGATGAGTGATGTTCATTATATTTCTAACATTAAAGCCCGAACCTTCTAGATCGGTTTTGATATCTTCAATAGGAATAGAATAGTGTACATGTCTAAGAACAACTCTGTATGATCTATCTTGTTTAATTTGATAGGTATGAAAGATGATGTTGTTATCTCGCATGTGTCGTACAAGGGATCTGTAGGCATCTGGAGTCTTAGGATTTATTTTGACAGTGTCATTCGCAAGGGTTCGTGATGTGTAATCAGCTTCTTGTAAAACAGTTCCGATGTTTGCCTTCATTTGTTGAAAGTTAATGACTCCGTGGATGAAAACCGGTGGTGGGGGCGGCGGGGAAGGTGTTGGCTGTGGTGTTGGTTGTGCAGGGGTGTTGTTGGATGGATTCCTCTGACCGGACATATCCACGTCCTCATCGTCATCGTCAACTGCGATGGGTTGATATTGGGATGGCGTTATAGTGACAGGGTGAGTAGGAACCTCAGCTCTTTTTATTTTGATCTTCAAAGAACCTTCGTTTAGGGCATTCTTCCTTTTGTTAGGTCTGACGATTTGCCAGCTATTGCTTTCGCTAATGGTTTCTGCGTTAGCATGTGATGATAGGGCTGGTTGGATTGATGTTGGGTGAGACCATCTTGTGGAGTTAAAGGTAGCTTAGGAGTGATAGATGGTGATAATAAGCTTTGGTTCATGTACTGTTGCTGGTAAATTCTGGGAGAAGTGAGGCAGGGGGTGGATGCTGATAGCTGAAGATTCAGATTGGGCGGAGCTAGGATGCCAGTCGACGTCGCCGTTTGGGTGGTGACTGTGGTTGTACATAAAGTATTGGAGGAGCTGCAGGAGATCGCTAGGTCCTCGGGGTGAGTATCCATGTCACCGTCATTTGTTGATAATTTGGTAGCCAAATTTTGGCTGGGGTAGTATCACGATACTATTCAGTGATTGGATAGTAACAAAGGTAGAGTGTCGCAGTGTCCCCGTACTAGAGCTGATACAGTGACCAGCACTAAGCTCGTCGCTGTACCTGCTGAACGTGTGGGTAAACTTTGTAGATACACTTGAGGAAAAATTGAACTTATTTATGATAACAGGTAAATGAAATAATTAGAAATTAATTTCATTTTGATAAAATAAAAATACAAACGTACGTAAGAGAGAGAACTATCACCTATGCAGGTAAAGTGGGAACTCAATTAAAATATCTATTACCATTTTCAAGATATCGGGATTTTCTGGTCCAAAATAACCGTAGCGAAGCACGGGTGGAATTAATAGACGTTTTTGTAATACCTCTGTGGCGTTAAGTCCGACGCTTAGCAATGACTTCAGTTATAGAATTTGTCTATTAATTTCGCCCTAAACCTTGGCTGAACTTGGAACTTGAACCGCCGACCTCCAGGTTACAAGTCCGCCGCCATATCGATGAAGTAGGTCGATTTTAATAATAATAAATTTCTTTAGTGGAAGGTAACCACCATGCTTAAAGCATTTTCTACCACCTAACCATGCGCGGATATAGCCCTCTTGTAATGGGGGGGCACAATCGCACAATATACCTAACTAGCGGGTTGCACCCGCCGCTTCGCAAGCCACACACACACAAACGCACACCCCCCCCCCCCCCCACACACACAAAGAAATGTCAATATTTTTCGTGTCACCCATCCATTTCTTGTCCTTACTGGAGCTCAAGAATGGCTTATCAGAATTTCGCGATCAATATGTCAAATGAAGACTCCAACCCTTCAAAAACATTCTCGCTTTGAGTTAATGATTCGTCAGGACATATTTCGAGAAAAAATGTCATTCAGGTAAAAAACGTAAATACTTTTTGCTGTCCATTTAAGTCCTTACTCAACGTAGCTCAAGAACGGTTCATCAGAATTTCGTGATTGATATCTCAAATGAAAACTTGAACCCTTGCTTAAAACTTTCTCTTTTTGAGTTGATACGCCGCCGCCGCGGCGCCGTCACGACAAATTTTGAGAAAAAAATGTCATTTCGGTCGAAAATTGTGATTTTTTTGTGTTACCCATCCATTTTTTTGTCCAAATCCAAATGGACCTATAGGTTAAATTTCAAGTTTCTCGGACAATCTGTGTGGATTTGACAACTTTATTATTTAGTTATTTCTTATTGGTCTTAGAATTGGGAATTATTTTGGGGCCCGTGCCCCCCTAACTCATTGAGATTTTTTTTTTTTTTTACGGGATTAGTTTTAGAATTGGGAATTATTTTGGGGCCTGTGCCCCCCTAACTTATTGAGATCTTTTTTGAACGGGATTAGTCTTAGAATTGGGAATTAATTTGGGGCCCGTGCCCCCCTAACTCATTGAGATCTTTTTTTTACGGGATTAGTCTTAGAATTGGGAATTATTTTGGGGCCCGTGCCCCCCTTACTCATTGAGATCTTTTTTTTAAACGGGATTAGTCTTAGAATTGGGAATTATTTTGGGGCCCATGCCCCCCTAACTCATTGAGATCTTTTTTTTAACGGGATTAGTCTTAGAATTGGGAATTATTTTGGGGCCCGTGCCCCCCTAACTCATTGAGATCTTTTTTTTTTACGGGATTAGGTATAATGAAATTTGAGAAACACCGCTTATCGAAAAAATCTGGGGGGGCACGTGCCCCCGTGCCCCCCCCTATATCCGCGCATGCACCTAACAATCAGAGTCTTATTATTATGTGTTCATATACTCAAATAAATACGGGAAAATCCATCCATTGGGTGGGATTTGAACCAGCGGATTCCCTACGCAACCTAGATTACCAGACAAGACTGCCTTAACCACTTGGTCGCATTACGATTCGGCCCAAAAAGGTTTATGAAAAAGGTTTTCGATTTCAGGTAAAAAAAAAGACACCGAACGATTCGTCCCAAAACGTTATCTTGGCAAAAAAATAAACAACACGATTCGGCCCAGTACAACATTCTAAGTACCGTACAAATTGAGGGATTTTTTATTATTCAACATTAAATTACAAAATTACCTTTTATGTATATCAGGCCTTGGCCTTCTATGTATTAGGCATGGCTCCCTAACCCTACTATATTCTTGAGGCATGGCCTTCTATGTAATATTATCCTAACCCTGCTATATTCTTGAGGCATGGCCTTCTATGTATCTTACCTAACCCTATTACCAATGGGCTTCGCACCAGCGGATTCTCTACGCTTTAAACAAACGTCTCTGAATAACAAAATCAGCTGAAGGGTCAAATGACCCAGGCATTCCTACAGTGAGGACTCTGCATACAACCCTAATATTTAGTTTTATTTAATTATATCTTTATACAACAAACATGTCATCGTTTTTCTCCCGACACATGGTGCCTACCAGGCTCGAGGCATTTCCACGCTGGACTGCCAATGACAGTCGTTGGCGTTAAGAATGCCCCGGCCCTGGTATCACCACACGTGCGTTGTAACTTATCTGAAATTACGTCTACCAAAGACTTGAACTGCCGAGAAAATGGTCCCAGTGTTTCGACAGCCAAGCCATAGAAACAGTACTGTTGTGTCAGAGCTTCGTATTTTTAATCCATATCCTAATATTAATCCATATCCCCCCTCTTCTGCTCCCCAGGGATATCCGCCCCACCAGTCTGGACACCTACTCTAATATTAATCCATATCCCCCCACTTCTGTTCCTCAGGGACATCCGCCCCACGAGTCTGGACATTAATCCATATCCTCCCTCTTCTGTTCCTCTGTTACCTGGATTACCAGACTAGCGCCTTAACCACTTGATTACCAATGCACGATTATACATACCTACTCTAATATTAATCCATATCCCCCCACTTCTGTTCCTCAGGGACATCCGCCCCACATTAATCCATATCCTCCCTCTTCTGTTCCTCTGTTACCTGGATTACCAGACTAGCGCCTTAACCACTTGATTACCAATGCACGATTATACATACCTACTCTAATATTAATCCATATCCCCCCACTTCTGTTCCTCAGGGACATCCGCCCCACGAGTCTGGACATTAATCCATATCCTCCCTCTTCTGTTCCTCTGTTACCTGGATTACCAGACTAGCGCCTTAACCACTTGATTACCAATGCACGATTATACATACCTACTCTAATATTAATCCATATCCCCCCACTTCTGTTCCTCAGGGACATCCGCCCCACGAGTCTGGACATTAATCCATATCCTCCCTCTTCTGTTCCTCTGTTACCTGGATTACCAGACTAGCGCCTTAACCACTTGATTACCAATGCACGATTATACATACCTACTCTAATATTAATCCATATCCCCCCACTTCTGTTCCTCAGGGATATCCGACCCACGAGTCTAGACAAGAGCCTTAACCATACCAATGCAGGATTATACCTACTCTAATATTAATCCATATCCCCCCTCTTCTGTTCCTCTGTTACCTGGATTACCAGACTAGCGCAGGAAAAAATCTTTTAAAGACACCCCCAGGTCATCCTGACTTGGGGACCTTGGGGTGTGGGATTTCCACCCACTAAAAACCCACCTTCTCAAAGAGCCAACCGCACCTGGAACCGAAAAATATCATTACTTCAACCAATATTAATCAAGTAAAATTACTCTAATATTAATCTACATATATCCCCCCTCTTCCTCTCCCCAGGGACATCCGCCCCACGAGTCTGGACAAGACCCAGGAGAACTTCCGCCTCCGCATGTACGAGCTGTACGCCTGGGGCAATCTCTTCCACCCAACACTTGATTACCAGTGCACGATTATACATACCTACTCTAATATTAATCCATATCCCCCCTCTTCTGTTCCTCTGTTACCTGGATTACCAGACTAGCGCCTTAACCACTTGATTACCAATGCAGGATTATACCTACTCTAATATTAATCCATGTGCCCCCTCTTCCTCTCCCCAGGGACATCCGGCCCACGAGTCTGGACAAGACCCAGGAGAACTTCCGTCTCCGCATGTACGAGCTGTACGCCTGGGGCAATCTCTTCCACCCAACCCTTCTCTAATATTAACCCATATCCCCCCTCTTCCTCTCCCCAGGGACATCCGGCCCACGAGTCTGGACAAGACCCAGGAGAACTTCCGCCTCCGCATGTACGAGCTGTACGCCTGGGGCAATCTCTTCCACCCAACCCTTCTCTAATATTAACCCATATCCCCCTCTTCCTCTCCCCAGGGACATCCGGCCCACGAGTCTGGACAAGACCCAGGAGAACTTCCGCCTCCGCATGTACGAGCTGTACGCCTGGGGGGGGCCGCTGCTCATCTCCGGCCTCGGGGCCCTCATGGACCACCTGCCGGCCGAGTACCGGCCGAACCTCATGAAGCCCAAGTTCGGCCACAACAGATGCTGGTTCTACGGTACGTATGTACTTCTGCTTGGAAAAAACGGGTTTTGGCACTGAAAACTAACTAACCCAACAAGGGTTGGGTGGAAGAGATTGCCATAGGCAATAACCCCGCCTTTTAGGTAGGAAATTTCTCTTTTTTGTATTTCTTGTATATTTGTTTAAAGCTTTTTGTTTTTCTTTATATGTATATGTATATGTATATGTACGAATTTCTTTGTGGTGAAGCACAAGGCCTCTTCACAATTTTTGTGGGTAGCGCAGCATTACTAAGAGCCTCCTTTACATGTCGAATTATTCTATTACATTAATTTCTTTTTACTCTGGTAATGCCGCCACTGGTCGTTACGCATACAAGTAACTACTCATTTTTCCTCACGAGGTATGAGTGTTTTTCTTTATATTTCATTGTATTCTATTGTATATATTTTTTTTCTACCTAATAAAGCTTAAAAAAACGGGATTTCTACTGAAAACTGACTATCGAAAATTTTGGGTGATTCCATTACTTTCCTTTCTATCTTCTTCTTCTTTTACTTTGGACTTGGTACTCCGGATGTATATAGGTAATTATGTTCCACGTTAAAGGATCCACTCAGAAGCATTATCACCGCCCTTGATATGGCTTTATTCAATATATTATTATTTCTTTTGTCAGTCAGTAGTCACTGTGGCAGAGTGAGTTAGCGCGCTAGGAATTGCACGCACGGTGACCTGAGTTCGATTCCCAGCGGGGTAGGTTTTTTTTTGCTCTGTATACTTGGATGTTCGGGGTCCACTCATACCTCGTGAGGAAAAATGAGTAGCTGCTTTGATGTGAAGCAGCGACCAGTGGCAGAATCATAGGCAAAAAAAATAAAACAAGGTATTGTAATATAATGTGGTAAAGTCCTATGATTCTGCGCTACCCACTAAGATTGTGACATAATAACACAGAGAAAAAGCATTATATATTATATATAATTATGTAAAATATGTATATATATACTTCTGCTTTGAAAAAAAACGGGTTTTGGCACTGAAAACTGACTATCGAAAATTTTGGGTGATTCCATTACTTTCCTTTCTATCTTCTTCTTCTTTTACTCTGTCTTATCCCGCTTGAGCAGGGTCGACGTTGTCAACCTCATGGTTGAGGTTGGTTGGTTTTGGCACATTTTTTACGGCTGGATGCCCTTCCTAACGCCAACGATTCTATTTGATTTAACGCCGTGGATTAGGACGGTGGTTTTACCCTCCATTCGCTGGGAATTGTACCAGTTACCCACATTATGCTCACCCAGCCTGGGTAGGGCCGGAAATGCCAGCCTCACATGTACGGAGGGAACAGAATTTTCTGTGCGAAAAATCTGCTTCGACCGGGGATCAGTATAAACAGGAAAGTGAGAAGTTGTACTAGATGTACATGAATATCAGAACATACCTGGACACCTGTTTCGAGCTTATTTGCTCTCATCAGCAGGTATAATAGGGATCGAACTAAGGATCTCTGGACTACGTAGTCACAACCGTTACGCCACGGAGGCTGGTCTTTTTCCTTTTTATAGGATAAAGAATGTAAGAAAAAGATGAGTGTTTTACAAACTTTTTTATTTCGTGGTCATGAAACAGCAGCCACTGTAAACGTTTGTGGTCAGTATTGTAGATTGTCAATCCCGTAGTATGCCTCTCCTATGATGAGCGAGAAATGACACAATACCTCCCACTATACTTCCCAGTTGTTTGTAAGAGATCCTTTACAAACAACTGTAATGAAATTTAAATTCCAACAACTGTAATCGAATTTAGAATGCTTTCTATTTAGCTTATTAAAAGCCCAACAGCCCAATCCAATTTACTGACAATCCAGGGATTTTACTTTTTCTTTAGAGTAGCTTGTTTAGTGTCATACTTGTGTTAATCACTTTCATGATATCACAACTACTCAAACTCGCTTTACTCAATATTTGCTGAACTTGGGACTTGAACCACCGACTTCCAGGTTATAAGTCCGCCGTCTTATAGATCAAGCAACTGAGGTCTGTTACCTCTTTTATTGTAGGCTAAAATAGCCCAGACAGGCACCATGCCTACGAAAATATTCTAATCTAGTTCTTATTCTCTAGCAGCAAAGCCTAATCAGGCCCACAGGACCTACATCATCCTACATGCATTGTTAAATACATAATCTGCATTCAACTACAAAAGACATTATTATCCTCTTGACTATTATTTACCATACTATCTTCATCACAACCTGCGTAGATCAAACACCTCGGCCGAGGTGTGAACAACGCCCTATAAAAAAATTGACAACGCAGCAGAGTGTAAGTTGTAGATTAACTAGATGATCTCAATTTCTCGAGACAAAACCAGAGGCCGAATCTAAAGATTTTTCATAGGCACAATAAAGCCGCCAAATCAACTTTGCCTAAAGATATTGTAGGCACAATAACATCATGGCCGCCACCTAATCTTTATTTAGGCCAAAATTAATTAGGGCGTTATCTGATTTTTTTTTGTGTTGCTCTTTTTAATTAAACTCTCACTGTAGGCTTTGTAAAGAAAAATGAGGTCTTCGACTCTTCTTATTTCTTATTCAGAAAAATATTAATTTAAGTGGTATCTTGATATAACAAAATGAGAGTTATTGTTTATAGGTTTGTTTTAAAATTATTATTATGTTTTCTTTTTTTGTTTGCGGAACTAATTTCTTGTTCAAACATCCTGCCAAGTGGTTTTGTTATTATTTCATTGAACAATAATTTGTAAACAATGTTGTCTTATTAAAACAGTACAACATATTTAATTTAAAAATTGTAAACTATTTGTTGACGTAGGTACTTAGGTACTAAGTACATAGATGCCTGTCCCGGTAGCTCAGAGGTAAAGGTGACAAATTATCGGCGAAACTATCTCTTGGACACAGTAAACCAATACGGTACATACAGTAAACCAGATACCAGGTCCATGTCAAGTCAAAAGACAATAATGAATAATACCTACTAATCTTTCCTGGTAGCTCAGTGGTAAAGGCGGCACTCTGTGAATCCAGAGATTCCAGAGGTCGCGGGTTCGAAACTTAGTCTCCAATTTGGGATTTTTACCACATAATAATATGTCTTGGGCTTACCGCTGGAATAAAGGGCCTTAATAGTCGTAATCGGGCAGTATAAATAAGGCGATATTATTATTATTTTTAAGTATACGTACTAATTAAGTTTGTATACATGACTCGGTTTTAGGGAAACGCTCCTATAGTATAATAAGTTAATAAGTATGTGTGTATGCTAGTTCCTATTAATTCATATATTCCCCAGGTACCTCCATGTTTAGTGTGTACATAGAACCAGGAAGTAGGTAGATTACCTTCCGGCCTGCTGACAGCTGATAATTATCTCATATTTTGAGCTGTGTCCTCACAGTAAGAGGATTATGATTTACAAGGTTGGTCAAGTGGTCATCCATTCTCTAGGAAGCCACAATTTCTGGACTTACAAAAAAAAAAAAAAATATTGTGCCCGGAAACGCTTTCGCATTACTTCAGGGCATTCAGACCCGCCTGCCATCTCGGAAACGGAAAAACTCGGTCTAAATTTCCGCTTTGGCCGGGATTTGAACCCGCAACCTCCGGGTCAGTAACGTGGCTGTCTTGTTGGGCGATTGCCTAAATAGTACCACAGCTCACTTTAACCAATGCTTGTTAGAATGGTGTTGGATTTATCAACACTTCCCTGGGAATGATCAGTATAAACAGAAAAGTGAGAAGTTGTATTAGATGATAGCCAACAAAGGTGCTCTAGTCTTTACAATACTGCTGAGTGGTACAGGTCCCACCACTAGAGCCCACACAACTCTGACCACCAGCCAGTTAACCACCTCGGCAGTTCAAAGAAATCACAGAGCTAATTTCTTCTCAGAACAAGTACTCCGTAGACCGTAGAGCGAAATAGCAAACCCAGAGTCACCGTAGAACAATGACATCCGCGCAGAATAGTGTGTTCCGATTGTCAGCTCAGATAAGTAGTAGAAGTACTAAAAAAAGTAGTATAAGATTAGTAATAAGTAGTATAATATTGCATTAACAACAATAGGTACTAGGTACCCATAGCTTGGTACCAGCAATAGTGCACTTTAGTGTACAAATAATAAGTAGTATAAAATTGTATTAAGAACAGTAGGTACCCTTAGATTGGTACCAGCAATAGTGCACTTTATGATGTGTCCTATCTACCCATAGTGCGAGCTAGAGGTTCTAAACTTTTTCATGTGGTTTTGTTTTTGTATAGCGATAATATTACCGGAGCTGGTAATGCTGAAGTCGAGTGGTTAAAGCGTGGACTGGTAGTCAAGTGGTTAACGCGCTAGTCTGATGATCCAGGTAGCGTAGGGATCCGTTGTTTCGAATCCCACCCAGTGCATGAATTTTTCCTCATTAATTTGAGTTTGTGACCAAATAATAATAAGACTCTGAGGGTTAGGTGGTAGAAAATGCTTTGAGCATTAACCTAACTGAAGAGTGTTATTATTATTATTAGTCTGGGCTCATTCTAGCCTAGCTGGTTTTTGTTGTAACAAAATGTCCGTTTCACGTTGTGTTAAAAGTACCTATGGTTTGGTCTCGCAAAATAATTCATTATTTTTGATCGTCGTGAAATTGTGTAGGATTCATATATAAAATCTCCCAAGCCTTGTAACTTAAACCAGAAAATCAATTTTCAATAACATTAATGTATAACAAATATATGCTTCTTTTTACATAGGAAAGCTACTTTTTGACCACCCTGTATAAATATGTATGATGATAGTTGGTGCGCTATTCAGGCAATAATCTGGTGCAAACATAGACGCCATGGTTCTAGTATGGTTTAAGCTGATGTTGCATTCGTAATATTATGGTTTCAGTGTATTGTATACTGAAGTGCTGTAATAAGAATGGTTTTAAATTTAGCCGGAATATGGTTTACTGCTTCGGTTGTATTTTTGTAAGAGGTTATGACAGGGACTCTATTAAAGTTCATGTCTATATTCTATATATTATGTTCTAGTTAACTAGGTATACATACTCGTAAGTACTACCTATTATAAGGTAGTCTCTACGATGTAAAAGTAGTAATAATAATATCGCTTTTTTTATACCTACTGCTCGATGAGGACTATTAAGACGCATTATTCCAGCAGTTTTTTTTTTTTTTTTTTTTTTTTTTTTTTTTTTTTTTTTTTTTTTATCTGACGTTACGGTTTGACATCAATTAATGGATTTAAACCTGTCATACCTAAGAGATAGGTATTGCATATGAAGACATTTTTGAAGAAAATTAAAAGAAAAATAACTTGTCAGGAGGATAACTTGTCATGTCCCGGCTGGGTTTCGAACCCGCGACCTCTGAATTACCAGAGTTACCGGAACAGCTCTCCTAATCTCTTGCCCGACCGCCTAGTTTCTGGTACAGTGCCCGCATCGATTAAAACAGAGGTGGTACACCGCGGTAGATTCTGTGATTTACTGATTCCTGTGTGGGTAGAGTTTGCGAACAAATAGCCAGGTTGCGGTAGAACTCGCGAATAATATTTCATACGCGAGAGGTAGATTCAGAGATAACTGGGCGAAAGCTGGTGATTTCAAAGATGGATAGTTGGATAGTGTACCTTAATATTAGTGCACGATTTTTTTATTTTTTATTATTATATAGCAGTAGATATTTATGTATTTGTTGAGTTGAGATACCTGTAAGTGTTAATTAAAACATTGACCAACCTCAGTAGCTCGATCGATAAGGCGGCGGACTTGTAACCTGGAGTTCGGTGGTTCAAATCCCAGGTTCAGCAAATATTTAGCAAAGCTATATAGTTTGAGTAATTTCATTGTGTTATTTATTTGAGTAATTAACACAAAAATTCATTTAAAAAAGTAAATAATGGAGATATTATTATGTCACGCACCTCAGTATCTTGATCGATAAGGTGGCGGACTTGTAACCCGGAGGTCTATGATTCAAGTCCCAAGTTCGATAAAAATTTAGCACCGTGAGTTTGAGTTATTGTGATTAACCCAATAACGCCGTTTTGCTATAATAAATGTACTAGTTTCGTAGCCATGAAACAGGAGCTACTGTTGTGGTCTGTGTTGTAGCCTGCCCATCCCGTAGTATGGCTCCCCTCTGATGGGCGAGAAGTGACACAATATTTCCCATTTAGGTGCTGGGTCAACACGAGCGCACCGAAAGGAATCCCTTACAAACAATTGTAACCAAATTTTGAATACAAATTTTTGTCGGCGTGGGGGTTCGAACCCGGGACCTTCCGCATGGCAAGCGAGTGCTTAACCATTAGCTATTCCCAATAACGCCGTTTTGCTATAATAAATGTACTAGTTTCGTAGCCATGAAACAGGAGCTACTGTAGACGCTTGTGGTCTGTGTTGTAGCCTGTCCATCCCGTAGTATGGCTCCCCTCTGATGGGCGAGAAGTGACACAATATTTCCCATTTAGGTGCTGGGTCAACACGAGCGCACCGAAAGGAATCCCTTACAAACAACCGTAACCAAATTTTGAATACAAATTTTTGTAGGCGCGGGGGTTCGAACCCGGGACCTTCCGCATGGCAAGCGAGTGCTTAACCATTAGCTATTCGTGCGCTCTTTTTTTTTTGTATTTAAAAATGTATTTTTGCTTTAGTTTTTCTAAATCCCCAAATCTTTGTCCATTTTCCAGGTGACGCGGAAATGTTGCCCTACTTCTACGCCCCATCGGGGTTCTCCTCTTCCTGAATCTGACCCTGTTCATAGCGACGGCGCGCGAACTCACCTGTGGCCTGTGGAAGACCGAGGTGGTCAAGTCCACCAATGAGAGGTGAGGATAATTAGGATTATTAGGATTATTATCTGACCCTGTTCATTGCGACGCCGCGGGAGCTCACCTGTGGCCTGTGGAAGACCGAGGTGGTCAAGTCCACCAATGAGAGGTGAGGATAATTAGGATTATTAGGATTATTATGTGACCCTGTTCATTGCGACTACGCGGGAGCTCACCTGTGGCCTGTGGAAGACCGAGGTGGTCAAGTCCACCAATGAGAGGTGAGGATAATTAGGATTATTAGGATTATTATCTGACCCTGTTCATTGCGACTACGCGGGAGCTCACCTGTGGCCTGTGGAAGACCGAGGTGGTCAAGTCCACCAATGAGAGGTGAGGATAGTTAGGATTATTATTATTATTATCTGAGGTGGTCAAGTCCACCAATGAGAGGTGAGGATAATTAGGATTATTATTATTATTATTATTATCTGCGGGCTGTGGAAGACCGAGGTGGTCAAGTCCACCAATGAGAGGTGAGGATAATTAGGATTATTATTATTATTATCTGAGGTGGTCAAGTCCACCAATGAGAGGTGAGGATAATTAGGATTATTATTATTATTATTATTATCTGCGGGCTGTGGAAGACCGAGGTGGTCAAGTCCACCAATGAGAGGTGAGGATAATTAGGATTATTATTATTATCTGCGGGCTGTGGAAGACCGAGGTGGTCAAGTCCACCAATGAGAGGTGAGGATAATTAGGATTATTATTATTATTATCTGAGGTGGTCAAGTCCACCAATGAGAGGTGAGGATAATTAGGATTATTATTATTATTATTATCTGCGGGCTGTGGAAGACCGAGGTGGTCAAGTCCACCAATGAGAGGTGAGGATAATTAGGATTATTATTATTATTATCTGAGGTGGTCAAGTCCACCAATGAGAGGTGAGGATAATTAGGATTATTCTTATTACTATCTGCGGGCTGTGGAAGACCGAGGTGGTCAAGTCCAAAATAAGGTTTGGGTGGAAGAGATTGCCACAGGCAATAACCCCGCCCTTTAGGTAGGACATTAGTGTTATTTTATTTTTTACTTACTTATTTTGTCATTTGTTTATTTTTCTTGATTTTACACTGTTAACATTGTACTTTGTCATCCTAATAAAGTATACAATAATAATAAGAATAAGTCCACCAATGAGAGGTGAGATTAGTAGGATTATAGTGACAAAAATGTACTGATGGAAATTTAGCCAAAAATGTAAATTTGATTTTTTTTAGGCTTTATTAGGTAGAACAAAAAATATATACAGTAGAACACAATGAAATATAAAGAAAAACAAAAAGATTAAACAAATATACCAGAAAGTAAAAAAAGAGAGAAAATGTCCTACCTAAAGGGCGGGGTTATTGCATGTGGCAATCTCTTCCACCCAACCCTTTGATTGATTCAACACTGCTACTACATGGTCCTTAGAAGCTCTGTACCGTATGCTCAGTGGTCAAGACGTCGGTCTGGTCACTCAGAGTTAGTGGGTTCAAGACTCGGGCGGGACATAACAATTTATCCTCCATATTTTTTTTTTTTTTTTTGGGGTTTTCACCTCATAATAATATGTCTTGGGCTTACTAGTGGAATAATGGGTCTTATTCGTCCTAATCGAGATGATAAAAAAGGAGATGATATTATGAAAGTAATTTAAAAAAAAAATATTATTTATTATTATTTTACTTATAATAAACGAGCGGACCCATGGCTAACTAGGTACTACATTATTTGGCTAGCTTAATGTACAATGTATAATAATACTCTTCTTCTTCTTCTTCTTCTTTTACTCTGTCTTATCCCGCTTAAGCAGGGTCGACGTTGTTCATCCTCATGGTTGAGGTAGGTTGGTTTTGGCACATTTTTACGGCTGGATGCCCATCCTAACGTCAACGATTCTACTTAATTTAACGTCCTGGATTAGGACGGGGGTTTTACCCTCCATTTGCTGGGAATCGTACCAGCTGCCCACATTAACCTCACCCAGCCTGGGTAGGGCCGGAATTGCCAGCCTCACGTGTTCGGAGGCTATAAACAATAAAATACTATTGTTATTATTTTATTTCCTGACTGTTTCTCACTCCCTCCTCCCCCCTTCTCTCCTCCCCCCAGGGCGACCCTGGGCCGCGTCTGTCTCAAGCTGGTGATCGTGATGGGCATCACGTGGGTGGCCGACATTCTCTCGTGGGCGGTGGGCGGGCCCTCCTACATCTGGTACTTCACCGACATCATCAACACCCTGCAGGGACTGCTCATCTTCGTCGTGGTGGGTTGTCAACCGCAAGTGATCGCAGCGGTGAAGCGGTGGATCACCGGTGGAAGCGCGACCGACAATGGCATGGGCGGAACCAGCTCCACGAATGCGCCGTCCATGTTGAACGAGAGCACGACGAAACCGGTGGAAACGCTGTGTTGAAACCGCGGTGGAAACGCGCTGTTGAAACCGGTGGAAACGCTGTGGTCCATGTTGAACGAGAGCACAACGAAACCGGTAGAAACCCTGTGTTGAAACCGGTGGAAACGCGCTGTTGAAACCGGTGGAAACGCTGTGTTGAAACCCGGTGGAAACGCTGTGGTCCATGTTGAACGAGAGCACGATGAAACCGGTGGAAACGCTGTGTTGAAACCGCGGTGGAAACGCGCTGTTGAAACCGCGGTGGAAACGCGCTGTTGAAACCGCGGTGGAAACGCGCTGTTGAAACCGCGGTGGAAACGCGCTGTTGAAACCGGTGGAAACGCGCTGTTGAAACCGCGGTGGAAACGCGCTGTTGAAACCGGTGGAAACGCGCGTTGAAACCGCCTGTGAAACGCGCTGAGTGTGAAACCCGTGGAAACGCTGTGTTGAAACCGCGGTGGAAACGCGCTGTTGAAACCGGTGGAAACGCTGTGTTGAAACCGGTGAAAACGCTGTGTTGAAATCGGTGGAAACTCTGTGTTGAAACCGGTGGAAACGCTGTGTTGAAATCGGTGGAAATGCTGTGTTTAAATGGGTGGATTAGCTATCCCGCTACCGTTCTACCGGTGGGCTAGTTGTCTCTAAACAGCTTTACCGGGGGAATTATTGGAACTGGTTTCATAGAAGCTTGACTAGGGTGCATGTACCATTTGTTTGACAGTAAAAAAGCGACCATTATTTTTGACACATTTTTCAACCCTCATAAAATTTTACACGGAGACATTTTAGAATTCATGTTTATACCAGAAGAAAGGTACAAAGCAATACTATTGATTCGAAGATCGCTTGTCTTTGTATTTTCTTAGTGTAAAATTTTACGAGAGTTAAAACAAAAGTGTCAAAAATTATGGTTGCTTTTTTTCAATGTCGAATAATTGGCTCTTTTACCCTATTTATTTTGTTTTCTGCTAATCGCACGTCAATTTTGTTATAATAAATTAAATTTATCAAAAATTATTGTAGCTTCAATATTTTTCAAACAAAATTAAATGAGTTACCTACCACAGCAATTATTAAAGTGCTTAACCAAGAAAAGAAAAAAAAGTATTGAATTTCTCTATTTTTTATTTTGAATGTATCAATTTTTGTTTAAGTTCAAAATAATAGCAAGAAGACGTAAAATTTTTGTTATAAAGCTTTATATGAAACCAGTATCCTGAATATTGTTATTTATTGTTTGTTTTGTAACCTTTTGACTTTTTATTTGACTGACTGAAATTATTTCTAGCTCTTGAGTAGGTTTGTATTTATTTTTCTAGCTTTTGAATAGGTAATTAAGATAGTGTTAAGGACAGTATTTTTTTGGTTTATCAACCAATTAGGATTGGGATATTTCAGGGATTTAAGGGAATTTTAGACGAGGATGATTTGTTTTGAATGCGATGTAATAGCATACCTTTACCTACTAAGAAAATCTTTTACTTCTCGTAATGAAGTAGTGCATCGAAAAAACGATATCTTTTTTAGATTCTCTAACCGCCGCGTTGCGCGCGCTGTTTATTTCAGTTCTGAAACTTAAAAAATGAGCGCTTGAAACTCTTAAATAGAAAATACCTATTACCTATGTATGACAGTGTATTTTACGGCATTGTAATCCAGAGAGAAGATATTGCTCAAGTATTCTTGAGTACTTCGCCCTCAGGATTACAAATGACAGAAATATATTATCTGTAATAATAACAAAATAAAAAGTTGTTAATACTCAGAAAATTTTACAGTTATAATAATTTACTATTGATACATGCAACGCTCAAAAACATCGCATATTTAAAAAGCACCGCACAGAACGGTGGTTAGGTTAATTTACCAACATTCGTATATTTCAGGCATACACAATTGTATCTTCGTCTAAAAAAAATATTTTTCCAGAATTGATAGGATTGACAACCAAATAGTTGATATTACCTATTTTCTTAATATCGATTTTTTTCATTCATCAAATTTGTTTTGAAATTTTTAGTGGATAATCTTAAATTCACCACCATTTTGTACAGTTTTTTGTGGTAGGCATATTTTTTTCATTTTATTTTACATGTTTTGTTTTCTCTGTGTTTCTCTTCTCATATTATGTTCTTACTTTAGTTATAATTCTTTACTTCGTTTAATTCATAGCACAGGAATTTCTTTTTTAATGGTCACGTATTGACGAACGTATTTGATTTTTTGTATATAAAAAAAAAACATTATTAACTATGTACGTAATTTTCATTTGACATAAGGACCGCTCTCTTGTTCTTATAAATTTGTTTGCCATTGTTAAAATTATAATAAAAATGCTGTAAATAAACTGAAGACCAAATCATTTGACCTAAACTTTGCGGATAATTGGTAATTTTTAAACACATGATTAAAAATTCAACAAAAAAAAGATCTTCAGAACAGAAATGACTCTCAAATTTGAGGCAAAGCGCTGATTGTACATGAAGAGGATTTTTTTCTCTTTTCTTAATACAAAAATTGTCTCCATATAAAATGCAAATATTGGATTTTTTACCTTCTATTGCTGTGAGGTATAAAAAGTATTCTTTCATTTAAAAATAGACAATACACTTAATATTTGTGTCTATGTCTGTAAAAAGTAAATAGTTACCTACTTTCTATAATATGTGCATTAGAATATATCGCTTTCAATCTGCATACCTAATATAGGTACCTATTACTTCAGAGAAATTTCTAATATTAGAAACCGGAAGTATTTTTTTTTGTACCTATGCAAGGTTTAAGAGAAAATTGGTTTGGTCTATGTCATTAAGTATTAGAAACTATTAGCTGTAGGTACTTCACAATACCCATGTGTTTTTCCTGTAATTATTAATATGTAATTATTTTTACAAAATATTGTATCATAATAACAAAATACTACACAAACTTATAACGTCTATACCTCTAGAGTCTAGACCAAGTATTCTTTAATAAAATTTTATTTAAAAAAAAAGTGACTGCCCTCCAATGATCTTCGTTTGGTTTTTTTTAAAGCTCACGTATACAGGGTGTCCCACCAAACTTGGACACCTCAAATTACTCGGCCCCTGAAAGAGTTTTTGAAAAATAAAAAATCCTAGGGTACAAGGTCTAATTATGCGGTTTCAGTTATGAAATTTTTTTTATACAGGTTGGTTCAAAAGTCAGAAATTGAGGTGTCAACTTTCGATTTTTAAATGGATCGACCTGAATTTTATTTAATAATTTTACTTCTAAATGATTCTTGAGTACTTTTTTAAACAAAAATATTACATACAGGGTGGTTTTTTTTCGACCAATTTTTTTTCTAAATCTTGAATAACTCAAGTTCAGTTAATTTTTTCGATAACAAGAATAGAATGTGTTTGTGTAATGAATACACGCACTTTCAATTGGCATCAATATTTTTTATACAGAGTGGTTCACAAGTGAAATAAAGACTTGATTTTTTTTAAAACCGAGTTTTTTAATTTTTTATTTAGGGTTAATAATTGTCGTCTAATTTTACACATTTTTCGTTAGTCATATCGAAAAACAAAACTAAAGTGTTGTACAGGATGAGACATAATTTTTTGTAACACCCTGTATATGGGCAGTCAAAGAGACGCAAAATTAAATATAAAGACTAAATATGCAAGAAAAACTTTGATTTTTAATTAAACTAAAAAGTTATGGTGTTTTAACTAATATTGTCCCATGGACCACCCTGTAGATATTTTCTTAAACCATCATATGGGTAGTCGAAACTGTCTAAAATTCAACGAAGAGTCCAAATCTGAAAGAAAAAAAATGAATTCAAAAAGCCATTTTCAATTTTGTGTCTACACCTACCTACTTTTTATTTCAAGTTTTAAAATCATCCAGTGTAGACACCAAATTGAAAATGGCTTCAAATTCGTGTTTTTTACTTGTTTTTCCCTCATGATTCGAAGTGTTCGTTGAATTTTATACAACTTTTTTTTTTTTTTTTTTTTTATCTCTGTTTACACGCATATTATATGCAATTACGTAAACAGGTAACAGGATTTTAAGATTAAAAAATATTACAGGGGAAAAGATAAAGCCTCTTTACACATTTCTTTAAATGGGGTAATATTATTACTAAGGTCTAAAGTAGAGGAATGTGCGTTGTAAGTTATGAGTACCTTCATGATAGTTTAAGAAAATATCTACAGGGTGGTCCATGCGACAATATTAGTTAAAAAACCATAACTTTTTAGTTTAATTAAAAATAAAAGTTTTTATTGCATATTTACTCTTTATATTTAATTTTGCGTCTCTTTGACTGCCCATATACAGGGTGTTACAAAAAAATTATGTCTCACCCTGTACAACACTTTAGTTTTGTTTTTTGATATGACTAACGAAAAATGTGTAAAATTAGACGACAATTATTAATCCTAAATAAATTTTTTAAAAAACTCGGTTTTAAAAAAAATCAAGTAATTATTTCACTTGTGAACCACCCTGTTTAAAAAATTTTGATGCCAATTGAAAGTGCGTGTATTTATTACACAAACACATTCTATTCTTGTTATCGAAAAAATTAACCAAACTTGAGTTATTCAAGATTTAGAAAAAAAATTGGTCGAAAAAAAACCACCCTGTATGTAATATTTTTTTTTTAAAAAAGTACTCAGGAATCATTTAGAAGTAAAATTATTAAATAAAATTCAGGTCGATCCATTTAAAAATCGAAAGTTGACACCTCAATTTCTGACTTTTGAACCACCCTGTATAAAAAAAATTTCATAACTGAAACCGCATAATTAGACCATGTACCATAGGATTTTTTATTTTTCAAAAACTCTTTCAGGGCCGAGTAATTTGAGGTGTCCAAGTTTGGTGGGACACCCTGTATAATGACGAATCTAGACAAAGCACTTCTTTTTGATTTTAATACTATTCTGGAATACGTCAAATCAAATGTAATTCTATAATCTATAGAAACACAATTTTATCTTGACAAACACAATTTTATTTTTTTTTAATATCGATTAAGTACTCTATCAGGATAGAAGTTCATTAAATAATTACTAAAACAGTTTAGCAAATTTTGAGTGTCTATTTTTGCTTCATAAAATAAACTTTTAAAAAAAGGGTCACACCCTACTGGTGTATTTTTCATTGTAAAAATAAAATTGGTACAAGTGTGGTATTACAAGAGACAAAAGAATATATTTGTGTGGTTATAAATGGTTTGTTTTAAATTTTAATATACTTAAGCGTACCTATATTTTAAGTAATTTTTAGTCATAGATATTAGCGTTTGTTTGTTTCTATTAAGTTTGTACTAGAAATATTTTCTAATCTTGTTGTCAAAATGGTTGATTTGCATAAAAATTAATTAGAAGGATTGTACAGTGCATTCCTTATCCTTTCTCAGATAACGAAAGAAATACCTAGAAAAAAGGAATTCAACTCTAATAGAAAGTAAAAAAAAGTCACACACATACAATTTATTATACCTACGAGTATTATTTTGGATATTATATACTTCACCCATGCAATTAATTATTTACCTATCAACGACTATCCAAGCATGCAGCATAGCATAGATTTTTTCTCTCCTTTAATAATCTTAAAATTCTGAAATTGAAATTGTTTTTCTTCCTGATTCAAAAAGTCATTTTACCAAGTCTTTTTAATAACACGTATTTTGACAAATAATTATTATTGTTCATAAGAATGACAATCCATTCCTATTTTTACCAATAAGACACATATTAGGATTTCTTATAACATAAGAAGGTATCAGATTTGACACTCTATTGTGTAAAAAAAGAGTACCTACGTACATAACTCTAAAAATATGTTTGTAAAACTAAAATAGTTTTTAAGTACCTATTTCTACAGATCACATTATTAATAAAAAATAAATCAATCATCATTTCAATGATAAATGTTTAAAAAAATATGCCATGACTTGTGAATACATAATATGAACGAAGTGTCCTGCAGATACCAAGAAAAGTAGGCAAAAAAAAAAACCTTTTAAAATTAAAAATAAATAAACACATAGTAGGTACTTTTGCTACCATTTGCAAGTGGAAGGCTACATCTGGTAGGTATACCTACTTTTTGTCGAAAAAAATACAACTATGAATTGATGTAAAATTATACTACTCGATAACAATGTATATAAATAAAAATGAAATTGCTTCATAAATTGAAAACGTCACTGTTGTTTCTTATTTATTTATTTATTTACACTTTAATAATAGGACATAATATATTACATATATACAACACAAATAATTACAAATTTGTCAGCATTGCCTTCTAAAGAAATGAATGCATTGTTTTATTTATAAAATGAAAAAAAAAAAAAAAAAAATTAATCACTATTTTTATTAATTAATTGTAGAGACTTTTATTTCTTTTCATTTTATAAATAAAACAATGCACTCATTTCTTCAGAAGGCAATGCTGACAACACACTGGCAGCATTGCCCCTCTGAATCGCCAAACTTATTTTCTCTGTTAAATAGCTCTTTGATCTTGGGTCTCCAGTTTTATCAATCACTATTTTATATATTTGAGATATCAATTTCTGACATTTATGATATTTTCCCTATAAGCCCATTGATAAAATTTTATACAGAAATGAAATATATGTAAAAAAATTACAAATTAAAATACAATATAATAGAAGAAAAAAAATTAAGAAAAAATAAATAAATATATACCTACATAATATATGTCCTAACTAAAGGGGGGGTTATTGCCTTTGGCAATCTCTTCCACCCAACCTTTTCTTTTGTTCTAACAAGCCAGCTCTCAGTTTTCCGAAAGTTTAATGGCTTGTAAAGAAAAAGTCCAAGTTCTCACGATCGATGGTTGATGAGACATAGAATTATGTGCTCCAGGCTCCAGGACGAGCCAACAGGGTAAAGTAAAAAGTAACAAAAGTAGTAAAAAGTAACCTGGGTTACGTTCTCATTCTCATACTCCCCAAATCTTTCTTTCAACCGCCAGACAACGCACTCTGATTGGTTACCAGTGTTGCCAGACGTACTATTATAATAGTATTTGTACTATTATCAGACCCCAAATACTATGTACTATCGTAACATGGCAATCGTACGCAAAAATACTATTATTTTGGTATTTCAAATTTTTCAATGAATTTTTATTTCGGTGATAAAATTTACCCTGGAACTTTCTCTAATCGGGTGTTTAAATAATTTTATCACACTAAAAAATACAGGCATTGTAAATTTTATTATCG
The DNA here is from genome assembly GCA_024516035.1 of Bactericera cockerelli. Classification (NCBI taxonomy): domain Eukaryota; kingdom Metazoa; phylum Arthropoda; class Insecta; order Hemiptera; family Triozidae; genus Bactericera; species Bactericera cockerelli. The sequence continues at coordinate 926,952 of CM044963.1, read as the reverse complement.
TCATTTTCTTGTATGCTACTTATTTTTCTTTGACGTGGCAACTCTGTAAATTGGTTGCTGGCACTGTTTCTACAAGTGGTTGTAGGATTCGTGAAGAGGTTCAAAATTTGAATGAAAAAAAAAAAATGGATTTTTTTTTTTTAAATTAATATTGAAACAATTAATAGATTTAAAACTCATTTTAAACATTTAAACATTTTAAACTGAAAGAAACAACTTTGTTAACATAATAATTAGTATTATATCATACCCCTTCCCCTCCCAAAAGTTCCCAAACAATTTCTGAGCGTACTATCCTACTTGAGCAAAATACTATTATTTTTTGAAATAGTACTATTATGACCCAAACAAAATCTGGCAACACTGTTGGTTACTTTGTATAGAATGACCGATCAGAGTGTGCGTTGTGTGGTGACAGTTGAAAGAGAGATTTGGGGGTTATGAGAGTGAGAACGCTTCTGGAAACGAAGTCCTATATTTAAAAAAAAAAAAAATATGAATAATTATGGCATAACATCAAGGCCAATTTTGACAAAAAGGACTATCTATGGGGAAAAATAATGCGTGAGACGCAATTTTCTGGTCATATTAGGTATAACTAGGTATTTAAATCATAAATTATAATTTTTAAAACAAACTCAGTAGCTTGATCGATAAGGCGGCAGTCTTGTAACCGTTTGAGTTTGAGTAGTTGTGATATTACGTAGGTGATTAACACAAATATGAAAACTATATTGCATGAAAAAATAGTTTTGTAGTAGCATGCTCAAGTAACATGCTCAAGACAGTTTTTTTATCATCCAAATTTCAACACAAAGTCATGCTTTGTATAGAATACTCATGCTACACCCATTTCTTAAGAAGTAAGGATAACTCGACGTCTTTTTCTCTGAGATGGAATCAAATAATTATCTCGTTGTTTGGAATTCGACCAGACTGGAGTTTGTAGGCAGTGCCTGTATGACGTTGGTTAACTTACCAGACTGGAGTTAAACATGTCATGAATAATATTGAGAAAAGTTGAATGCACAAAAGAAAAACTATACTGGAACACGACTTTCAAACTAAACTTATTGATATTTTTTAAAATCAAAACCACCTTCTAATGAAACCACGTAAAAATTAGGAAGTACAGTGATTTCAAAGATTTTTATTTAATTATGGAAAACGACGAGAAACGCAAAATGACTGGATGGAGTCGCGGTCAGAGGTGCGTTTCTTCGATGGTGCAAACCTTCAATGGTGCTCGATTTGCTAACTTCACACATGTCTGCTATTTTTAATCAATTTCAGGATAGATAGTACAAATGTTGTGGGATATCTTCTTGTGGGATATTTTAATATCAGTAATCAGTTTACTAATGTCCGCTGTGCTAATGTCCAATTGTCCATTAATGCATTCCAAATTCCACTACATAACTTGTTTTGTATTTCCAAATAATTATCCATTACCCAACCTAAATGTAAAATGTAATAAGTAATGAGTTTCTCTTCTTGAGATCTTTTTCTTTTGACGATTCTACATTCAACGAGGGGCTGTTTTTTTCCTGTTTAGGCTTTTTCTTTAGCTACCTATATTTGATTATTCTGGGCTCTTAAATTTCAAGTGACCTGCAGCATCCACCTAACATTCACAGTGGTTTGTTCAATAAAAGGTGAGTTCCCTCTAAATTGAGGAATCTATCTTACTTGTGGTTACACAATTCATACTTATCTACATAAATTGTGGGGAAATTTCAAGTGCTCTTCTTACAGCCTTATGATTAGTTCAGACAACAAGCTTAATACTACAATTTCTGGTAAATCTGAGTTATATTTTACCAGTTTAACAGCTTGATTCACCTGCACAAACTGTAAAATATCACTCTAAAGTGTGTTTCCAAGGTAGATTTGTCTATACTTAATTAGTTCCTCAGAACCTTGATTTATTATCTTGTAACCATAACAAATATCAATAAAAGTTCTCAGAGCTGACCACTCTTACGATGGGATCCAATATGTTCCTATCTGAGAACATATTCTGGACCTATTCTCATGAAACTTAAACAGAATGCTAAGAATGATCTGAAAAAATTAAATTTGCCTTAATAATTTGAATGCCCAAGAAACATTATGTGGTCAAAATCCCATTCAGAATATTATTTGTCATGGATTTCCTACCAGACCTCTGGATGAAAATAGAGATGTTGTGTTTTGTTAAGCTTAATTAGAATAGCTTGGGTGATGGTCTTATTAGCTAAGGTCTATTAAAAAATAGTGCAAAGTTAAACTACTTTACTTTTGGTGTCCAAGATGGTTGTGTCATGGTGGTGGAAGGATTGATTAACCCCAGTAGCTGAACCCAGAAGTCACTAGATCTATAAGGGAAAAGGCAAGGGAGATATAAATAGAAGCTAGTATTGATTCACATTTTAAATTAGTGGATTATGTATGTATCTACATACATATGTACATACATAAATGTACATTTTTCATATCTTACAAAGTTTCCTTATAGTGTACATTGTTCTCTATAAGTGATACACATCAGATATAGAGAACTTGTTCCTTATAGCCGATATATCAGTATTATAGTGAAAATCGGCTTTTAGAAACAAATCTGTCCGGTCCTTTGAAGTTTGTTATAAACAATTTCTACCACTAAATTGAAATTAAAAGGACAGAAGTGACATTTTGAATTATGATAATTTTAAGTTACTAGGGATGAAATTATTATGAAAAAAAAAATACTTACAAGAGCATTACTATAGTGCTTTATTTAGACTGTCAGTGCAACACAGGTAGTCCCATTATGCCAACAGTTTAACAAAGCACAAATTCAATTTAACAAGAAGACTTCTTTACATTAATTTATTTCAAGTGTTCCAAGGTTCAAAGATTTTTTTATGGAACAAAATGTTCAACAGGAACAAGGTACTAGGTACTGAGTCTAAAAAATCTTAACAAAAATGGTCCTAGATCTTCAAGTCTGACCTTTAACTTGATTTTATTGATGAATTTCGAATAAATCTCAAATCAAAATAACAAAATTGTTTACTTTAAATTTAAACTAATGGATGAATGCATTTTATTTTCAGATAAGGATCAACATAATCAACTCTCAGGTTGGAAAGTGTCACTGTCTCTATCTCCACACCACATTGAATATGACTACTATGAGACAGTATGCGTGCAACAGTGTTTTTTTTTTTTTTTTTGACAAATGGTCTTGACATATAATTATGAATGACCTGTTAGATATAAAAAAATTAAGAAATAATTAGAAATTAAATTATCATCATAGAACAATGGTAGCCAGACAGTGGAGGAATGACTCAGCAGTTCTACCACTGTCTTTACAAGGAGGCTAATAATTGACAAGGGCTCTCAAAACCAAGCCAATGCTGGTCTACTCTCTGTTTATATTCCCCCAGCCAGAAGTAAATATCAAGGGGAAAAAAATGATTTTATGACTATTCAAATTTACTAGGTACCTATGTTATTGTTATCTTTGTATTGAAAAAATATGTATTAATTTCTTGTTAAGTAACATATTATTTAAAATAATCTTAATATTCTTGTACATTATATAAAAAAAATTCCATACTAAATCTTTTATGATTATTTGAAATTGTTTTTGTTAATTTCTTTTAACCCTATGGGTAAAACATTACATAATTTAGCTCCATTAAATTGAATACTCTTCTCATATAACGCTGTGGATTCTGGTTCAATTGTTAGTGTATTTATGTTGTTATATCTAAATTTTGTTTTATATGTATATCCAGCGTTTTTTTTTTTTTTTTTTTTTTTTTTTAAGGAATGTCTAGTATGTGTATAAAATTGGAAGCATTACTATGTTACGCATTCATTCACTCAATCATATTTTACTAGTTGTTGTTGTAGGGAGCTTGGCTACTGCTGGGCCAGTCAAGGTGCTACTCTATTCCACTTCAGTTAAAAATTTGGATCATTCTAAAGCACATATTTCTATGTGCAATCACCCACAGTAAGATCTTGACCATTTTCTTTATAAGCTACTAGCCACATTGCGACTAGGCCTGCGGCGCATTGCATTCACTGCATTTTGCTGTTGTAAAAATACAGGTAACATATATGGTTAATTCAATGAAAAATAATATTTTTTAACTTTCATAAATAATTTATATGTATTTGTTATTGTGAAATTAATACAGTACCTGCTTGTTCCATGTCTCTCAATTGCACTTCTCTTTTGTTTTTATTGGTTTTTAAACTTTTTTTGTATTAGTTTCTGTGACTGAGAAGGCTTGTATGCTTTCTGACATGGGTTTGATTCCTAGTGTAGTAAGATTTTTTTCTGCTCTTTACTTGGATGATCAGGATCCACTCATACACTTTGAGTAGTTGTACAAGTAACCAGTTGTGGCATTTCAAGCTAGCAATGAGTTACCAGGCAAATAATGTTAAAGGATTTTCAAAATGCCAGGCTACTCCCTAAAGTTGTGATATAACAACACATAGAATTACCACATCTGTACATCTTCTGCACTTTAAATAGAAAAATAAAAACAAATGTAACAAAAATACCAGGTTGTAACAGAAATACTTCTACTTCTGAACAAATTAAATTAATAGGAAAAATATTTTAATTTATTTATTTTTCAACTGCATGTTAATATCACGAAGGCGTTTTACCCTCAATTCGCTGGGAATCGCACCAGCTACCCACATTAACCTCACCCAGCCTGGGTAGGGCCGGAAATACTAGCCTCACGTGTTTGGAGGGAACAGAATTTTCTTCGAAAAGTCTGCTCCAACATTGGATCGAACTCGGGATCTCTGGACTACGGGCAGTAGTCACAACCATTACGCCACGGAGGCTGGGAATGCGGTAATTAATTGAAAAATAAAAATTATTCGTGACACACGATTAAAACTGTCGTGGTATATTGGAAAAATTAGAACTGAGAAAAACGTGTGTGTATCACATATTAAATTTTGCAGCCATGAAATAACTATGTTCCACTACTTTTGGACGTATGTGGTCTGTTAGCCTATTATCCACCCCGTAGTATATGCTTCCATTGCCCATTCCGTAGTATACCTCGCCACTCCAAAATTTGGTAACTAGCTCAATTTTATTTTCTTCCAAGCTCTTTATTAAAATATACACCTTTTCACAAAAGTCTGTATATTGTTGTGGCCAGCTTGACGCACCTATAGGATCATAGATTTAGAAAATAGATATCGCACAGTTGACACAAAAGTGAAGTCGATTTTGAGAGAGAGATTGAGAGCATTCTAGTGAACATTTTGGGCGCTATAAGGGCAAAACATTGGAAATTTTACATTGGTTCTCATGGAAAAACCCGACCCTTTGTATTTTCCGAATTTATTGATTTTCTTTTCTCTCTATAATTTTACGCGAGTTTATTTTTTTAAACCTCCACTTTCTAATCCTCAAGATGGTAAACTTTTGCTGCGCGTATGGCTATACCAACCGATATAATAAGAATTCTGAAATACACTTCCACAAGTCAGTAGTCTTAACATTCTAGTATTTTTGTTTGTTGCCAAGGAAACACAATAAATTGAACTTAATATACCTTTCAATGTATTTTAATCATAGTTTGGGGTATCAAATAGTCATAAAACGATCAAATAGTCATAAAGCATAATAATAACCAGAAGGTATCTTGTTAGAGGATTTTAAGCACCCTCTGGAGTGGTATGAACGTCTTTTTCCATTGTAAAGGTCTCGGCTAGTATAATAATTGCCATAAATTTGTTTGGGTCTCAGGGACTACAATGTATATGTCCACACGCGTGAACATCGGACGTCAGGAGGATAAGCAGTAGAGAACTCCACAAACCTGACGCATAAGAAACTACACAAAATGGCTACCGTGATTACTTTTTAAGGCGATTTCTTCTGTAACTACACAAAATGGCCAGTTTTATGAGACTGGATCAATCTTGTGAAATTTACTTGTTCTCCATGGTTTCATTTCTAAGGATAATAGCTCCGTGAAACTGGCTGCGCCACTTCAAACACAAAATTTGGTGGTAGTATTCAATATACGTAATTACTTATTTTCAGGATAATATAATTATCAATATGTACCTATAGAGAAAAAGTATGAGCTTTTACAAAGGCCGCTATAAATCATATTTATTTAAATTAGCTTTGCCACACTTCCCTCACGAATTTTGGCAGATATTATTTCCGTGGTCGTGTGTTCTAGTACATTCTGTGCTTACACGCACGTTGCATAATGATAAGAATTCCAAATGGAAGGATAACTTCTCATGTCCTGCAAACTTTGAACCTGCAAACTCTAGGCCTGACCTACATAAATTATACTGGATGGTCACAATAGTAAATTTATGACCACTATACATTTTCCTGAATACCAGTAGAATTTATGAAAGACATTTTTTTATCGATTTCGAAGAGAATTTATTACTATTAAATAAACTGGTGTGACACCAAACGACTTGCCTTATGCCTTAAAAATAAATAAAATTCCGCCCACTGGTGACTGAACGTACGAAATATAAATATCAAATCAAATTCACAACCCAGCACCTCAATGTCATTGGATTTGATGTGTCACAACACCCATAATAATCATAAAGTTAGTCTAAGCAGGGACACTCTCTCTCAAAATACCGGTAAATTGGAACCACCAATTTATATTTAAAAAAAAAATGTTGCATCCTCTGCCAAATTCAAGTCTCTAGCTTCTACCGTACTGGAGATATTCAGATATCTTGAATGTTTACAGACACACACACACGGACCAATGGCTGCTGAAACTTTGGATTTAGTCTCTGGGGACCCTAAAACGTTTTTTGGCACAGAAAATTTATATTAGGTATCGAAAATTTTGGATGATTCCATTACTTTCCTTAAATATTATAGGATAAGGAAAGTACAAAATACAGGGTATTCCTTAGCTTAAAGGTTTTAGTTTTATTGAAGAAAAAAAAATATTTCACACCACACGACTTTCCTTATCACTCGAAAAGAGGTCAAATTCTACTGCTGATGGTTAGTGGTGATACAAACGGTAACATATACATGTTACCGTATATATAGCTAAAAATCAATGTCAAATTCATAATCAGCACCTCAAAATCATCAGATTTTATTATGTCACAACTTCCTTCTAGGTGAATCATAAAAAAGTTAGTCCAAGCGGGTCTCCCATAGTACCGGTAAATTGTACAGATTCCAAAAAGTTCAAGATAAAAAAAAAAAAAAGATCTGAGTAAATCCCTATTACTTTTTCATTCCAAGGAAAAGTTGTTCTCTAACTTTTTTATATCTTTAACCAGTCCAAAGGAAAGGTCCTTGCGGCCCTTTTTTTCAACCAAAAGTTCGTGGTACCTACGTGTGGTGTTTAGAAAATCTTACTGTTGTCAAGATAGAAAATGGTGTTTATAGATAGACAGACTCACGGACCAATGGCCAAAAAAACAACTTTTTTGGTATCCTGAGGCTGTGAATGCTCTGTCATCCAGAAATGTGAAAACTGGGTAGGTCAAATTTTCAAAGAATACAACACTTTCCTTATTATAGGATAAGGAAAGTAAAAATCCACATTTTCAGTCATAGTGAATTTTCTGTTTTCTTCCCAGCCATCATGAATCTTCCTGATAACGAAGCCAAAGTCCTGGATGAACTGCCAGTTGATAAGGATTACTTTGTAAAAAAGCTGATATGATCACACAACATTCTATTACAAGTGTGGGAGTTTTTTTACAAGGAATTTTGTGAGGGAGTTTTTTTATGACACGAGTGTCGGAAAATAATAGGTTTACTTAATTGGGTTTGCTTATTATAATAGGTTTACTGCTAACTATTCTCATTACAGACAACTATTAAGACGGCTAGATTTGGGTGAAAAAAGCACAACTTTTTGGTGGGGTTATTGCCAAACCTTTAGTTAGGACATAATGTATATATTTATTTATTTATTTTAACTTTTTCTTATATTGTATATTAATTTGTAATTACCTGTGTTGAATATATGTCCTTAAATAAAATGTAAAATAATAACAATAATAACCTTTTAAAAAATGGACATTTTGAAAAGTTAAAAATCTGTTTTACGTGCACTAGTAGTCAAGTGCTTAACACACTAGTCTGGTAATCCTGCTAGCATAATGATCCATTGGTTCGAATCCCACCCAGTGCATGAGTTTTCCCTCATTAATTTGAGTTTTTGACCACATAATAATAAGACTATCAGGGTTAGGTGGTAGAAAATGCTTTGAGCATTAACCTTGCCTGGTGGTTACCTTCCACTAACGAGTGTTATATTATTTTTATTATTGTTTAAAGATGACATAATTCAGATAGAATAATTATACAAATACATGAGAGGACATTTAGACATTATAAAATACACACATGAATACATTTTACAAGTACACTTTTCAACAATGTTACAAATCAAAAATCTCTTATAATTAATTGTGCAAGCTTTTCAGGTTAGATAGTATACTAGCAACATTACCCCTCTAAATTGCAAGGGATATTCTCTGCCAAAGATGTTGAGCTGCCTTTCTATCCCCGGAAATAGTCACAAGCAGGCTAGGTACATGGCTTCTACTTCATTTTGATAGTAGATGCTGTCTCTTAGGAGTAAATGTAGTGAGAGATATGATGAATCTTTCCAAGCTTGGAGCAGGTTTGGTTGATCCATAACTGAAAAAAAATATATACTATATAAATATTTTTAAATAAAATAAACTGATGTGAATGCAAAATTTTGTTACAAATGAATAGCAACTTTGGTTTTGTGTCCATATGTTAACTGCATTCCTTATAATGTGCAAATTTCTGAAACTCCTAAACAAATTTGAATTATTACTAAACAAATTTGAAGAGAATTGGTTGAGAACTTTTGTAGATACAAGTCATTTAGTAACAATCATAAAAACAATAATAAAAGTTGAAAATTATGATTACCATTCACAAGGAAGTATTGTGTCCATAATGAATTGGCAGTGCATTTTTCTCTCTTTGACTTAAGTTAGTCTACCCTGTAAATTGGCTAAAATAATTGAACAAGAGAATTGCAAAAATTGTCAAAACTGTACCATACTTATAGGAGTTATAGGTTCCTATTGATATAAACTTGTTTTGTTTAACAGCGTTTTTAGTAAGTTGTGGTTTGCATTGTAGTAAACCCCCATTAGCACATACAATAATGTATGCCTACAAAAAAAAACTGTGTTTCACATGGATCGAAGTCAGAGGTACTTTTTATAATATTCTGTGACAATGAACTAGCTTTAATGTGATACACACTTAATTATTGTGATATTTTTTATTATAATTAATGCCTTAGCTAAGTCTAAATGATAAAATATAGCAAACAATTCATACTTTTCTAAAATATTAAATTTGAGAAAATATGTTTATATTGAATTATTGTTTATTTTAACTTTCTCATTTCTTAGAGCATATTAAACTAATAATTAATTGATCAACAGTATATATTTAGGGCTAAATAATCCACAGCTGACACCGTTTCTTCTTTTCTACTTCAGCTGGACAATATGTTTTCATCAGATTTGAATGTCATGGGGATCTTTTGTGACCTTTCTAAAGCCTTCAAGTGTGTTGTGTGATAGTTGAAAGGGAGATTATGAGAGTGTGAGTGCTTTCTGGAATGAAGGCTTGATCTTAGACAAAAATCAATAGTAGCAGCTGAATAAATCCTGTGACATCACATCTGTACCAGAAATACCAGATTACCTGTATAGATGGTAGAAAATGCTTTGAGCATTAACCTTGCCTAATGGTTATACCTTCTACTAAAATGTGTTATTATTATTATAATAGATTCAGAGAGTCTGAGTTATAACACTAGATCTGTCAATATTACTTGTCAGAAGTAAATATGTTTTTGAATTTAAAATCATATTCTAAATCAATGGTTTTGGATTTAGTTCTTTAAAAAAGTACAAGCTAAATGTGTCCAAAATCTTGCTCAATTTAGCCTTTAAAAGTTCAGGTGACTGTTTCAAAAAGAGTTATGTTTATTATTCATTCAAATAACAGTGGAATCTTTTGAGTTCATTTATAAGTACAAGGTTTGCTTTTCAGGAATTGACGTTCAAAGTTCAAAAATACCTTCTATTGGACAAAAGTTATAGTACATTTAAGCTAAACTAGACTCAAAAATTTGAAGTTCTGAAAGAAAATGCTATTATTGCTCTGTGACTTACTCTTCCTCATCTTCCTGTAGTGATATGTGTTTGTTGAGATCTGTACAATCTACAATAATTATTTGAATAAAACCAAGTTCAAGAGGAGATACAAATTTACTGAACAAACAAAACACTCGATAATGTAAGGGAATTGAATTAAATAAAATATCCCACAACAAGGGATGAAGGGATTGTAAATTTCCAATCAGAAATTTGTACTATCTATCCTGAAATTGATTAAAAATAGCAGACATGTGTGAAGTTAGCAAATCGAGCACCATTGAAGGTTTGCACCATCGAAGACACGCACCATTAAAACCGACCCACTGGATGTAATGACACACATGTTCGTTATCACTAAAACTGAAATTCAACTCCGCGCCAAAATCACAAATAGGAAATTAAAGAGAAATAAAGCAGTCTGTGCCCAATATGGCGGCGTGAATTTGAAATCAGCTGTTTTCTGTTGTTGTGGTGTTTTTAGAAGAAGTGCACTTCTGAGAATTTTTCGGTAAGTTCTTATCTCGAATGTAATTTTTCCTCTGTCAGTCCATGATATCTAGTGATCTTCTCTGTTAATTGCACTAGTGTTTAGATAGAATATTAGTTCTAGTTTGCTTACAACCAATTGTCTCCAAAAGTATCCGAAACCGAGTTACGAATCGATATTCACGGGGAGTCCTACATTCGCCCTCTAACCTATTACCTAGTCCAATCCTATCTTACTGATTTCTTCTTGTACATCCACAGTCGAACCACCTCAAAATGTTCTCCAAGACAGCACTTCTGGTTCCACAATGCATGCAACCTCAGTCGAGGAACATGGCTACCCTCAAAGCCATTTCCATGCGTCTGAAGTCTGTGAAAAACATTCAGAAAATCACCCAGTCTATGAAGATGGTGTCAGCTGCCAAGTACACTAGAGCTGAGAGGGATCTGAGAGCTGCCAAACCCATTGGAGCTGGAGCCAGTGCTTTCTACGGAAAGGCAGAGGTCACCACACCAGAGGACGCTGAGGCCCCAAAAGAACTGTTGGTCGCTGTAACTTCTGACCGTGGTCTGTGTGGTGCTGTGCACACCTCTGTTGCTCGTTACATCCGTGGTGAAATTCAAGCTAAAGGTAAATTAAATTTTACAATTTATGATTTTTTAAATTGTTAAATGAAGTTATTTGAGAAGTTGCTTGAACTTAACAGCCATATTTTTTTTACCTCAATAACATGTGTTCTTTTTTTCATCTCATTTTACAGTGCTGTAACAAGGCAATAAATATGTCATTTGCACCAGATAACATGTTTTAAATGTTAAACTCTCAACAAAACTTGACAAAAATCTATTTATAAATAAAGCTGATGTTTAGTTCCTGCTTCTGTTTTTTTTTCTTCAAATCTTGACTCACACTTCTTCCTATCTTAACTCTTGAGATACACCCATTAAGGAGAATAAACCTGTGAACTATTAGGAATCAACAGATAGGTGTGGGAATAAGGAAAGTAAAATAATAATTTGTCTTGGATTCTAAAATTAAAATGTAAATCTCTATCTATCTGCTGTTACCTGTCTGACCTAGGTAAGTGAAGTTTGATTTGGCCAAAGACCTATCTTAGAACATCAAAAAAGTATACATTACAGATTTATCTGTATATTATGTTATCTATTTAAATAAATAAAGAGGTGCTATATTAACCCTTTCCGTGCCGGTGTTACCGTTTGGTAACACCTGTTCAGGAAAATGGTACACTGAAGACATCTACTTCTCGACCCCGGTGTTACCTTTTGGTAACACCTTACATGGAAGAGTGTTACCAAATGGTAACACCAGCACAGAACAAGAAAAACTTCAAAAAAATTTAAGCCTGTGCTGGTGTTTCCAAATGGTAAATATTGCTACGGCACTGGGCAATAATTTCAAAATGAGTCTCCGGCACGGAAAGTGTTAAACTGTTAGCGTAATGGGACTTCCTGTCTCGAGCTAAATAAAGCACTACTATACTATCTTTGAAAATTGAATAAACAGTATTCTAGTAAGGTGATAATATACAGAGTGTACATAATTAGATCAAGAGCTGGGCTTTACACTAGACCAACAGTGGAAATAGCAATACATTATTATCAAAGGAATGGAAAGCCCATTTTTGATGATAGTGTGGGTTAGAAACCAAACATGAACTTCTTATTCATTTAAAGTATTTTATTTTTTGTAACTTCACATTATTAATGTTATAATAAATTTTATTTTAATGTCTTCTGTTTTAGGTGACAAAATACTGGTCATCACTATTGGTGATAAGAGTCGTGCTATTCTTCAACGCCTCTATGGTTCTAACATTGTTCTGGCTGCCAATGAAGTAGGACGTAGACCACCCACTTTCAAAGATGCCTCCAAAGTGGCCCAAGAAATTGGCAAGTACAATTTCACCAGTGGAAAAATCATCTACAACAAATTCAAGTCAGTTGTGTCATACACAACATCTGATCTGCCCCTTTTCAGTTTGTCCACTGTAACAACTGCACCCAAGTTGGGTGTATATGATTCTTTGGATGCCGATGTTCTGCAGAGTTATATTGAATTCTCCCAGGCTGCCATGCTATTCTATGCAATGAAAGAAGGTGCATGCAGTGAGCAGTCATCAAGGATGACGGCTATGGACAATGCTTCCAAGAACGCCGGAGAAATGATTGAGAAACTTACCCTCACATTCAACAGAACCAGACAGGCTGTTATTACCAGAGAGTTGATTGAAATTATCTCCGGAGCTTCTGCTCTTTAAGTCATAAGAAGTTTCTGAAGGAACTATGTGGCTATTGTTATGTCTGTTGAGTGTAGATAATATTTAACTAGTAAGGAAGTATAGCAATATTGGAAAATGGGATTGAGGAATTTGCCTGTCCTCCTACAAGATGTGGCAGTTTTATTAAATGTATAAGAAATAACCTGAGAACATGCAATGATTTCATCCATTCCTTTTGTGAAGACAAATTTACCAAGTCATCAAAACTTGATGTACTTCCTTGAAATCACATTGATTTTTTATTCTTCAGTGTATTAAATCTGTTTTTTGTGTATCACTGTATAATAAAATACAAATCCCTTTTACAAGGGTGCATTTTGTGAATCATAAATTAGGTCTCTTTCCCATTTTGAAATATCTGATCAAAATAAAAAATTGCATAATATTTGTAAGCCTGTCAAAATATAATGTTCATTTTTCCTTATAATTTTTTTTCAGAGCAATATAAATGAATTAATTGTTTCAATGTTAGAAGCATTGTTAACAATGTTAAGGGTCTATTGCTAGTTGCTAGGCTAAAGGAGATAGCTCTTTCAACTGCCTGTTCCTTTCCCTTTGAGCCAATAGGTCTTTAATACTGACACAAGTCAAGAGCCGCTTCTCCGTCGGTTGGGTGGAAGAGCTCAATAATGAGAACCCTGCCACAGTAGGAAAGCCAAAAAAAAATGTCATGTTCTAGTTTTGAAGTCAAATAAATCCCAGCTAGCAGGGCACAATAGTGATTTTCTGGTCCCCCTCTCTGTTTTCTGCTTCTCATGGAACATGCAGGACAGCTTATTTAATCCTAATATTCCTAATTTTATATAAAATATTACATATACCCACTGAGATCATATAACATAGAGGGAACCCGATGTATCAAGATTTGCATCCAAGAAGAACCATCAGCTGATTTCAAAATCAGTGCCGGAGTTGTAGTAATTTTTCTCTCGCGAAAGAGTGGGTCCCAAAACTACCTAATTCTTCTAAAATAATATTTTTACTTTATTCATACTTACCTATCAGTTAATTTTTTCTTTGCTTCCACTTATACTTTCCTTTTTTTCTACTTATTATGTAGTAATATAAGATTAGCTGTTCAAAGTTGGACGCATAAATTTGTTCAACTCGAGATAGGTAAGGTTCCCTCTATGCTATATGATCTCAGTGCATATACCTGACATGCAGGACAGCTTTATATTATGATAATGGAACTTAATTTCATGAATATGTAAAAATACATCTGTTTTAGCAACATTAATAGAAAAAAAATCTGGAAAGATAGAAGGAAAATGATCACGAATGAAACTTAACTAGATACAAAAATCAAATCACAACATATGTATTTTCTTCCGTCAAGGGTGTTAAACTTATAAAACAGCTAAGATCATGTGAGAATATGAAGAGTCATGTACGTACCCTTAGGTGGATGGAACTGATGAAAACAAGTTTCAGGTTCTCTTTGTAAATAACAATAATAGATTTTCCTATTGAATAAGATTTTTTATTTTGTTTACAAAAACCACCAGAGTTATTTTTGAGTGCCATCATGAGATCTATTAGGTCACAAAGAGGTCGGCGTTATAATAGGTGCTTCTCTTGAGGAACTCCAACTTGTATATTAAAATGAGATCTATTATCTCGAATCAACGAAGGAAAATTCCAGGCATCGGGTGGAATCTGAACTCGAGAGTTCCACAACAACTGTGTTCACCTCAAGACAACCATTTAACCACCAGTTCATAAATGATAAAAAAAAAAATTGGGTCAGGAAAACCTTAAATGCTTTTTTTCTGTCAGCTCTGACCTGCACACCAAGAGGTCTTCATAATATGCATTTGCTTGGAATCATTTATAAATTCAATGCTCTTCTTACATTCAAATTTTCAAATTGTGATTAAAAGTAAGACACAAGAACTTTTCTTGAAAAATCTGCAAAATTTCTGTTGAAACGTTTCAAAGTGTTTATTTTTACCATCTTGTAAAATTCATTCTTCCATTTTGAAATTAGAAAAAACTCTCTTGTAAAAAAATAAACAATACAGTAACAAAAATTTTAAATGGAAAATAAATGTTTATTGAATGCTAAATGAAAAAGCTACTTTAAATTTGTCATAAAAAAATTGAAAGTGAACCTATCTTATTCAGATTAAGGTATGCCTTACAATTGTTGCTGAGCCTACAGCTAAAAGAAAATATTAAACGTGGCATTAGAGATTATTCCCCACACATTTTTATTTATTTATACTGAAATTGATTTATTAAGAAGAGACAGTTTTTGATATTGGTATACCATCACATTGCATCTTAATATAGCTTTGACTTTTAATGAAAAAGAATATCATAGCAGCAAAGAATGTCTACTACAACTAATTTCTTCCCAAGAAATCTTATAAGTTTTTTTAAAAATCTGACAGAAATCGTACAATAGGTAAAAAGGAAACAGAAAAAGAGAAGACCTAATAATTTTATCAATTGAAAACTTTTAATGCAATAAAAACGATAGTCTATTCTCTATAAAAGTTCCTGCTTCCTCATGGGAAATATAATGTCTTGCACCATGCTCCATTTTCATATTTTTCACTCGCACAATTCTCACTCCCTGGTTGTGGGTTTCTTCTGGAACATTCACAGCAACGTGCGCGCGCATCTACATGGTTGGGAGGACGAGGACACCACCGGAAGCTAAGCTTACGTTTGTCTCTGTACAGCAAATTAAATCTCACGTTTGGAACCTGGGAAGAAAATGAAAGTTGTTTAAAAAAGGAAGAAGTTTTTAAAAGAGTTGGGAGAGCGGATAGCATGTGTGACAGGAGAGAAGAGAGCAAAATCATACTTAATGCAACGAATAAGTTTGGCTGTTCAGGTTGGAAATGCGGCGAGTGTGTTGGGAACAATGAAGAGGACAGCAGATATGCGGGAGGTGTTTTATCTATGAGTTAAACGAATTTGTATTTTTTAAAATACTTTAGAAAATGATTATTTTATAACAGTATGCAGATAATTAAAGCGTATTAATTTTGTAAAAGAAAAATTTATACGCAACCGGGGATCGAACTTGGGTCACTGACAGCCACCGTGTATGCTAGCCTAGTGCACTACACCTCTCAGGCATGGTGACTACTGAGTATTTCTAACATCTGTAGATATGATGAGAAAAAGGAAGAAAATCAACATGTTGCAAGAGAGAGAAAACAATTTATTTAGAAACAAATGAAACTGCTCTATTACAGAGTTCCTAAAACACAATGTACCATTCAATACTTGTAGTACTTTTTACTTTCCTTATCCTATAATAAGGAAAGTATTGTATTCGTCGAAAATTTGACCTACCCAGTTTTTCACATTTCTGGACGAATCATAGCTTCAGGATACCAAAAAAGTTGTTTTCAGCCATTGGTCCGTGCGTCTGTCTGTCTGTGTGTGTGTGTAAACAGGATATCTCAAGAACGGTAAGAGCTAGAGACATGAAATTTGGTATGCAAATTAGTTTTATACACCAGACGAACCACGAAACTTTTGGTTGAAATCGGCCGCATTCTGCGGCCGCAGGGCCGCAAATATTGGCCGCAACCGCCGCTTCTTTGAATTGGTTAAAGATACAAAAAAAATTAGAGAACAACATTTTCTCGGATTAAAAAAATAATAGGGGTCTATCATTTTTTTGATATCTTGAACTTTTTGGAACCCGGCCCCAATTTACCGGTATTTTGGGGGGACCCGCTTGAACTAACTTATTTATTATTTACCCTAGATGGGGGTTGCGACATATCAAATCCAATGATTTTAAGGTGCTGATTACGAATTCGGCACTGATTTTCAACTATCCGTAACCGTTGAGTCACCAGTGGCGGAATTCGACTTCTTTTTGGGGGATAAGGAAAGTCGTGTGATGTTTACACCAGATTTTTTGTTGTAGAAGGCAGGAAGAACTCAATCTAGCTTGGGATGTGGCATGGACACCTTCTAAAACCCACTTTCTCTAATAAGCTGAACGCAAAAAGAAAGAAAGAAAGAAACTACCTTTTGGAAGTAAAAAAAGAAAGAAAGAAACTACCTTTTGGAAGTAAAAAAGAAAGAAAGAAACTACCTTTTGGAAGTAAAAAAAGAAAGAAAGAAACTACCTTTTGGAAGTAAAAGAAGAAAGAAAGAAACTACCTTTTGGAAGTAAAAAAAGAGAGAAAGAAACTACCTTTTGGAAGTAAAAAAAGAGAGAAAGAAACTACCTTATGGAAGTAAAAAAAGAAAGAAAGAAACTACCTCTGTCCTGGTAGCTCGGTGGTCAAATCATTTACCTGACAATCCAGAGGTCGCTGGTTCGAAACCCAGATGGAACATGACAAGTTATCCTCCCATTTGGAATTTTGACCACATAATAATACGTCTTGGACTTACTGCTGGCATAATGGGACTCATTGGTCTTATTTTTTTTAACAACATTTCCATTTATTTGACAAAGATAAATTATTACAATAAAAAATAATAGGAAGGTATACCCGTCTTCAAAGTTAAAAACTGTGAAGAAGACGGGGATAATTGGGTGGTATGAAATAAATGAACCGACCTCAGTAGCTTGAACGATAAGGCGATGGACTTGTAACCTGGAGGTCGGTGGTTCAAGTCACGGTTTCAGCGTGGATTTAGTAAAGCGAGTTTGAGTAGTTGTGATATCATGTAAGTGATTAACACAAATATGATAACAATCAAATATGATATGAATACTGTGGAGAGGACTGACTCGAAAAGCCGACCCCGTTTGAACGGGATAAGGCAAAGAAAAAGAAGAAGAAGAAGAACTTAAATAAATAAGGCGGTGATATTATTATTACCTCCATTTCAAACGGCAGTTCCCTCGGCTATCGCCGTCATGATCTTCTCCCGCCGCTTCTTGGACTCGGTGAGAGCCTGCTTCTCCAGCTCGGAGAGGTTAGCGTTGATCTTGGTGACCACACCGGTGCCACTGGTGACTCCGCCATCTCTCATCGTGAACCTCTGTCCGTGCTCCAGAGCCATCGGCTTGAGGAGGCGGAAAATTATCCTGAGGAGAGAGAGGGAGAAGAAAAAGGAGTAAAAAACAATAGGAAAATAATTAAATAGGAAAAAAAAAATAATTAAAAATAGGAAAAAAGAAAAAAAGAGCCATCGACTTGAGTAGACGGAAAATTATCCTAAAGGGAGAGAGAGAGAAGAAAAAGGCTTGAGTAGACGGAAAATTATCCTAAAGGGAGAGAGAGAGAAGAAAAAGGCTTGAGTAGACGGAAAATTATCCTGAGGAGAGAGAGAGAAGAAAAAGGCTTGAGTAGACGGAAAATTATCCTAAAGGGAGAGAGGGAGAGAGGAAAAAGGCTTGAGTAGACGGAAAAATTATCCTAAAGGGAGAGAGGGAGAGAGGAAAAAGGCTTGAGTAGACGGAAAATTATCCTAAAGGGAGAGAGGGAGAGAGGAAAAAGGCTTGAGTAGACGGAAAATTATCCTAAAGGGAGAGAGGGAGAGAGGAAAAAGGCTTGAGTAGACGGAAAATTATCCTAAAGGGAGAGAGGGAGAGAGGAAAAAGGCTTGAGTAGACGGAAAATTATCCTAAAGGGAGAGAGGGAGAGAGAGGAAAAAGGCTTGAGTAGACGGAAAATTATCCTAAAGGGAGAGAGAGAGAAGAAAAAGGCTTGAGTAGACGGAAAATTATCCTGAGGAGAGAGAGAGAAGAAAAAGGCTTGAGTAGACGGAAAATTATCCTAAAGGGAGAGAGAGAGAAGAAAAAGGCTTGAGTAGACGGAAAATTATCCTAAAGGGAGAGAGGGAGAGAGGAAAAAGGCTTGAGTAGACGGAAAATTATCCTAAAGGGAGAGAGAGAGAAGAAAAAGGCTTGAGTAGACGGAAAATTATCCTAAAGGGAGAGAGAGAGAGAAGAAAAAGGCTTGAGTAGACGGAAAATTATCCTAAAAAGAAAGAGAGAGAGAGAGAGAGAGAGAGAGAGAGAGAGAGAAGAAAAAGGAGTAAAAAAAAATAGGAAAATAATTTCTGCCGAGTTTAATTTTTTTTTTTAATAATAAATAATAATAATCCGCAGAACGGACGTATAATTACGGGTCAAGCCTTTTATACATAGTTAGAATTAATTATGACTCTGTACAATTAATTGTAACTATGTACAATTAATTGTAACTATGAGTTGTTGTTGTTATCATCATAGGGTGGCGTCAACGTGAACGATGGTAGCCAGACAGTGGAGGAATGACTCAGCACTTCTACCACTGTCTTTAAAAGGAGGCTAATAATTGACAAGGGCCCCCAGAACCGAGCCAATGCTGGTCTACTCCCTGTTTATAGTCCCTCAGCTAGACTGCTGGTCTACTCCCTGTTTATAGTCCCCCAGCCAGACTGGGGGACTATAATCTAGCAACGGTAACTGTAGTCTCTATCCAAATTTAGTTGAAAAGTTGGCTCATTCTGAAGCACATACACTCACCGGAAGAATTAACCGGACACTTCCTGTTTTCCCCTTTAACACCGTGTATTTCCATGCGGCTGCAAAAGGTTGTAACTTCTACTGTAGATAACATTTTCCGATGATTTTTGTTTTGTATAAAAGAAAACAGATTAAGGATTTAAGCTCATTATAAGAAAAAAAATCAGGAAAAATCATTGCAACTCATGGAAAGACAAATGTAAACTTGCAAAACACAGAATTTTAGAGGTGTTTTATTTAGAACACACTCAGTTCACTGTTTTATTTTTATCATTCGATTTTTCTTAAAAATACAAAAACCTAAAGATTTCAATTTCAACATGACCTACTAATACAAGGATTTAAAAAAAAACACAATTCATTGAGGATGTTTCAAAAATCTCAAAAATACGGTAAATTGAAATTTTAAATTTTTCTTTCCATGAGTTGCAATGATTTTTCCTGATTTTTTTCTTATAATGAGTGTAAATCCTTAATCTGTTTTCTTTTATACAAAACAAAAGTCATATAAAAAAGTTATCTACAGTAGAAGTTACAACCTTTTGCAGCCGCATGGAAATACACGGTGTTAAAGGGGAAAACAGGAAGTGTCCGGTTAATTCTTTCGGTGAGTGTATTTCTATGTACGATCAACCGTCGTGAGAACTTGGGCGTTTTTTATAAGCCATCAAACCCTTGGGGAACTGCAAGCTAGCCTGGCTTGTTAGGGTTAGCTAGTCTCTTCTCTGTTTATAGTCTACTTGCGAGACACTGGTCTTCTAATATTCCCCACCTTCAGCACAAGATTTTTTATCTTTTGAAGGTGGGTATACCCTCATTGTTTGTTGAAGATGTTATTTTGAAATATTAATACATGGAAACTTAAAAAAATAATAATAACACTCTTTAGTGGAAGGTAACCACCAGGCGAGGTTAATGCTCAAAGCATTTTCTACCACCTAACCCTCACTAGTTTGGTCTTCTCCCAGTTTGACGTTCCCCAGCCAGACAGTGTTATTTATTTATTTACACTTTATTTTTTATACAATACAAAGAACAATAAATTATTACCAAGATAAAAAAAAATTAACAATATTTACAAAATAAGATATAGAAAAGAAAATATTTAAATTTAAATGTACAATGTATTGTAATCCGGGGCGAAGTTAATGCCTTATGCCGGGTCCACACTAAGCGAACATTGTTAGCTAACAATGTTCGCAGTGTGGACCCGGCATTAGAAAATGTTTTTACGACTTGTTTGAAATAACATTGTTAGCTAACAATGTTCGCTTAGTGTGGACCCGGCATTAGGCATTCTCTGCCACTTAACCCCGGTTATTATTGTTATTATTGTCACTCACTTTCCGTCTTCTCCAGGCATCAGCATGTCTTTGCCTCCCAGCTCCGTGATGCGGGACGCCACGTCCCAGGTCTTGGAGTACACGTGGGCCTGGCCCCACACCGTGTATGGCTTGTTGCGGCCTCCTTCCTCTTTGGTGAGCAGATAGACCTGGGCCTCGAAGTGATCGTGCATCTTGACCGTACCTGAGGAGATATTTATTTTTTTTTTATTTATTTATTTCTTACAAGGGTGGAGTATACTACTATTTCATCCAGAAAAAGTTCCAACAGTTACCTCAAGCCAAGTGACTCTACAATGAAAACCTAAGGTATGAACTGAATACATTTTTTATTTTATTATTATCTGATCTGGTTGCAGAGTTTTCAGTGAAACCCTTACAATTAACACTGCGACCTAATTAGATCTATTGTGACCAGTTGATTTTTTTTATTAATAATGGTTTATTTATTTATTTTCTTTATAAAGAAACATTTATACAAAGGTACTTCTCCTAAGCTTTGAAGAGCTTCTAAGAGGTTTTAACGTCCTTTAAAACCAAATAGAAGATTCTATTTGGTTTTAACGTCCTGATTTGAGATAGATAGTCAGGACGGGGATTTTACCCTCCATTCGCTGGGAATCGTACCAGCTACCCACATTAACCTCACCCAGCCTGGGTAGAGCCGGAAATGCCAGCCTCACGTGTTTGGAGGGGACAGAATTTTCTGTGCGAAAAGTCCCAACCGGGAGTCGAACTCGGGACCTCTGGACTATGGGCAGCAGTCATAACCGTTACGCCACGGAAGCTGGAGGAGATACATAGTGACATGGCAATTCTATTTATAAAGAGGAAATGTGGCATCCGTAATGAGCACACTGAAGAAAGAAGACGTTTTTAATGATATTATATCATTTGAATTACAAAAAAAAAAATCCATTTATTTATTGTAAAAAAAATTCAAAAAGTATGTGTTTCACATTAAAGAGTTTATAGAAATACATGCCCCGATAGCTCAGTGGTATTATTATTATTATAGTAAGCTTTATTAGGTAGAACAAAAATATTTACAGTAAAATAGAATGAAATTATAAAGAAAAACAATAAGATTAAGCAAAGATACAAGAACAAAACAAAACGAGAGAATTAAGTTAATTTCCTACCTAAAGGGCGGGGTTATTGTCTGTGGCAATCTCTTCCACCCAACAGTTTAAGTGGTAAAGGCGGCACTCTGTGAGTCCAGAGGTTCCAGAAGTCACGGGTTCGAAACCCAGCCCATTAGGGATTTTTACCACATAATACATCTTGGCCTTACTACTGGAATAATGGGACTTGACAGTCCTAATCGGGCAGTATAAATAAGGCGATATTATTATTATAGAACTTTTTAAATTGAGTTTAACGTTGCTTTCAACTGCATGGTCATACCACGACGGGGGTTATGAATATCCTACATTAGCTGAAAACTCACAAACCAGCAACTCAAATTAACCTCACTCAGCCTAAGTGGGGCCTAAACTCAGGTCAATATAGCGCGAGTTGAACGACAGTGTGTCTTATCTTAACTTTAATCCTGTTTTTTTTTTTTTTTTTTTTTTTTTTTTTAATTTGACCCTCTAAACAAACGCCTAATTTGTCCAAGGCGTATAATAGGGAACTTCATACCTGGTTTGGCCATGACTAGTCCTCGCTGTATGTCGTCCCTCTTCAGTCCCTTGATGAGCGCTCCTAGTTGATCTCCTGCTTGGGCCTCGTCCAGGATCTTGTGGAACATTTCGATACCTGAGGCACGAAAGAGGAACATGATTTACAAAGTTGAGAACAAAACCTGAGGCACGAAAGAGGAACATGATTTACAAAGTTGAGAACAAAACCTGAGGCATGAAAGAGGAACATGATTTACAAAGTTGAGAACAAAACCTGAGGCACGAAAGAGGAACATGATTTACAGAGTTGAGAACAAAACAAAAGTTCATGATTTCAATGTTAAAAAAAAAAAAAAATGAAAAAATATCTATGGCAGCCACAAAATCCCGAACTTAACTATAATTATAAAATGCTTTAATAAGAGTACTGGAGTAAAATAACAATAAAATAACAATATTATTTAGAAAAGATAAAGAAAAAAATCTAAAAACCAAGAATTAATGTATTGGGGAAAAAAATAATATGTCTAACCCTTCCTACCCAAAGTGCGGAGTTATTCCCTGTGACAATCTATGTATAATGTACATATTATATGAATAACTAGCGGGCTGTCGCCCGCTTTGCAGGTCGAGGCATGGCCGTGAAAGCAAAAAATCCTTTTTCGCCAATGGCAGGTGTTGTAGTGGGAGTTTCGAAAAATCCCTTCTTATTGCACATCTAGACTATAAGACAAAGCTACCTACCAAATTTCAGCTTCCTAGGACTTACGGTTTGGGCTGTAGAGCGATGATCAGTCAGTGGTCAGTCAGTCAGTGACTTTGACATTTATATATTAAGAAGATAATATTTATGTCATCTATGTACAATATGGTTTTATTACAAAATCTCATTTGACATACATGCACTCCATGCCCTTCTTCATAACTTCCAGTGACTCTAGTCATCTTTTTTGGTAGTCAAGTGGTTAAGTCGCTAGTCTGGAAATCCAGGTAGCGTAGGGATCCATTGGTTCGAATCACACCCAATGCATGAATTTTTCCTCATTCATTTGAGTATATGACCACAAAATAATAAGACTCTGAGGGTTAGGAGGTAGAAAATGCTTTAAGAATGAACCTCGCCTGATGGTTATCTTTCACTAAAGAGTATTATTTTTTCTAATGAATATTTTTAAAGTTATTTTACATAAATAATTTTATTTATTACAGAAAGACAATCTTATTATTATTATTATTTTTATAGTAAGCTTTATTAGGTAGGACAAAAATATATACAGTAAAATACAATGAAATTATAAAGAAAAAAAAAAGATTGAGCAAAGATAAAAAAACAAAAAATATAATGAAGCTAATGCCCTACCTAAAGGGCGGGGTTATTGCCTGTGACAATCTCTTCCACTCAACCCTTATAAATAAAAACGAACCAAAATCTTACCAGTAATCAACGACTTGATATGTTTACCGCATCCGATTTCATTTTTTTTTTATTTTTTTTATTATTAATAATTGATTTAACGTCTTGTTGGACAATTACAAAATCAATGGATATACAATATACATAGTAGGTTTAACTTAATGCTAGGTAAAGTACAAAAAACATAAAATAATGACAAAGAGTAACAAGAAACAGAAACTATGAATTATATAACAGTACTTTTAGTGCCTCTTTATAGTGTTCAGGTGTGTCAGCAATATCATTTTGCCTGAATTCTTTCAAGCATTGACACAAGGGATTTTACTTATAAAGAAGACGAACCAAAATCTTACCAGTAATCAATGACTTGATCTGTTTACCACATCCGACAAACTCGCACTCCATCCCCTTCACCCAACCCTTGGGTGGAAGAGATTGCCACAGGCAATAACCCCGCCCTTTAGGTAGGACAATATTGTTATTTTCTTTTTTACTTATTTATTTTGTCATTTGTTTGTTTCTCTCTCTCTCTCTCTCTTAATTTTATAATGTTACCATTGTACTTCGACCTCCTAATAAAGCTTAAAAAAAAAACCAAAATCTTACCAGTAATCAACGACTTGATCTGTTTGCCGCATCCGACAAACTCGCACTCCATGCCCTTCTTGATGATTCCCCGCTCCAGGCGACCGGTGACCACTGTGCCCCGGCCTGGAATCGAGTAGGTATGCTCCACCGGCAGGTAGAAAGGCTTATCCAGGTCCCGCACAGGCTGAGGAATGGTGCTGTCTACCTGGTCTAGGAGCTGCATGATGGCCTTGGCTCCTGGGGGGATGAATGAGGAAATGTATAAGTATAAGTAGTGCTTTATTTAGACTGTCAGCGCAAGACAGGTAGTCCCATTATGCCAAGAGTTTAACAAAGCACCTCTTTATTTATTTGAGTATAAATACAATGTAAATAAAATAACAATTAGAGTAAAGATAATAGAAGACAAGAAAAGGAAATAATAGTAGAAGATAGTGTAACAATAGTAGTAATAATTTAAAAAAAAATCACGTAAATTATTATTATTTTTTTTTTTTTTGGCCAGCTAGGACCACGGAAAACGATGAAGCACGAAGTACTCATTTCTTCTTTTTTCTTTCTGACCAATATTTTCTCATTCTTTCGCCATGTTGTTTCTTCCTCTCTTCTGTCCAGGGGGCTCCTGTTTTCTTCGTCTCCCTTTCCTTGTACCCTTGAAATGTCTTTACTACCTTCTGTCTGAAATCTGCTCGGTCCAAAATTTCTTCTCCCGATATTCCCATTTCCGCAAGATCTTTCTTTGTTTCGATGAACGAGTTGATTCGTGTTTTAGGATTTTTGTCAAAAAAATCAAAAAGCTGCTTACTTCATCTCGTTTCGTTCATTCTTTTTAAATGACCATAAAATTGTACTCTTCTCTTTCTTATTGTGTCTCCGATCCTTTCAGTTTTCTCGAAAACCTCTCTATTGCTTCTTAGTTTCCATATCCCATTTTCCTGTTTTGCTCCTAGTATTTTTCTAATAATCTTCCTTTCCTTTTTCTCAAGATCTTCTAGCTGTATTTAGAGACATTATTATTATTATTATTTTACACTTTATTGGTCAACTACATGATACATTCAACAAAATATAACATGAAAAAAAAAACACAATAGAATACGAGGTCTGTCCCGAAAGTTCGTATAAAAATGAAATAAAAATTTTATATTACAATTAATCGGGTAATTCAATTTTGTCTCCTTCAAAGTACTCTCCCTGGGACACAATGCACTTCTGCCAACGCCGTTTCCACTGTTTGAAGGCTCCTTGAAAGTCCTCAGTTTGAAGTCTCTTCAGCTGACTCGTCGTTGCTGCTTTAATGGCCTCAACGTCCCCCAAATGCCGCCCCCGAAGCACCAATTTTGTTTTTGGGAATAAAAAGAAGTCACAGGGTGCCAAATCCGGTGAATAAGGGGGGTGTTCAGTCGCTATGATCGAATTGGCAGCCAGAAACTCACGCACAACGAGAGAGGTGTGAGCGGGGGCATTGTCGTGGTGGAGGATCCACCGCCCCTCTCGCGCCAAATAGTTGTTTTGCTCAAAGAAAGCTCTTCAGACACCTGTCTGACGGTTAAACGACGGTCCTGCAGGACACAGGATCGAATTCTTTCCACATTGTTAGAAGTGCTGGAAGTGGAAGGACGTCCTGACCGAGGGTCATCTTCGAGACTTTCTCGGCCCTCACGAAATCTTTTTACCCACTTGTGGACTGTTGGTTCCTTGAAAACATCATCTCCATAAACTTGGTTGAGATCATTAAAAATTTCGTACCCATTCTTGCCGAGTTTTACGAGAAATTTGATGATGACGCGCTGTTCTTGAATGACTGAGAGTTCCATGCCGACGAGTGATAGAGAGAGGGGTCACTTCACAGGTACCGGGACGATCCAGTTTTTATCGTAAGGCGATCGAACGCACACTGAGAATTGTTTGGATGTTGTAGAAGGGGAAATAGCCCAAATTGCCTCCCCACTTTGCCTTCCAGCGTTGCCAGAACACTTTTATACGAACTTTCGGGACAGACCTCGTATGTAGTGAATGTGGTCCATAATGTCCATTTATATCTAATAAAGCATTGTATAATAATAATAATAATAATTTATTGTATTTATGCACTTATTATTATGTGTTGCTTTGTTAAGCCCACAAGATGTATTAACTTACCTTTATTCAATAAATAAAGTGATCTTCTTGATAATAATAATAATAATAATTTACCTATTTCAGGCTCCTTGCCTTCGAGGGCACACAGAGCAGACCCCTTCACAAAGGGAACGTCATCCCCCTTCCATCCCATCTCTGTAAGCAGCTCTCGCATTTCCATCTCCACTAGCTCTGCCATCTCAGCGTCAGCAGCGTCGATCTGAAGAGGCAGAAAAAAAAAGTATAAACAGAAAAGTGAGAAGTTGTTCTAGATGTACATGAATATCAGAACATACCTGGACAGCTGTTTCGAGCTTATTGTCTCTCATCAGCAGGTAAAAAGCTATCACATTTGCAATTAATTACCTACTCAAAATTGCTTTAGTAAATATTTGCTTGACTTGGGACATGAACAACAGACTTCCAGATTAGTGCGCCGCCAGTTTTATTCAGGTACTGAGTTTGGTAAGAACAAATATTATAAATAATAATGGTCTTATTCACAAATGTACAATTTAAAAGTTAAGTTAACATATTTGTGTTAATCACTTTCGTGATATCACAACGACTCAAACTAGCTTTCCAAATTCAACCAGGACTTGAACCACCAACCTCCAGGTCACAAGTCCGTCGCCTTATTGATCAAGCCACTGAGGTCGGCAAATGTACAATTAGTTAACATTAAGACATTTATGTAGTCACCGTGGCAGAGTGAGTTAGCGCGCTAGGCATTGCACACATGGTGACCTGTGTTCGATCCCCAGCGGGGCAGGAATTTTTCTGCTCTGTGCTTGGATGTTCGGGGTCCACTCATACCTCGTGAGGAAAAATAAATGAGTAGTTACTTGTATGAGTAACGACCAATGGCGGCATTACCAGAGTAAAAAGAAGTTAATGTAATAGAAAAATTCGAAAAATTAAAGGAGGCTCTCAGTAATGCTGCACTACAAACAACAAAATAAATGTGAAGAGGCCTTGTGCTTCACCACAAATAAACCATTAGAGATAAAGCAAATAAAATAAACGGAAGAGAATGCTGTTGGCATTAGCACCGCCCTTGATTAAGTTTTGTTTTCCAATATCTATGTATGTATTTATCCTATGTCATTTGTAAATAAAACTTGATCCAACATGTTTAATAATAATAATAATAATAAAATCTTCAAGCAATTGTTAAATAAAAATGTCAAAAATCTGATGAAATATCCTAATTCTCAGTAGTCACCATTACCAATGAGACTATCACACTAGGCTTGCAGACACAATGACATGGTTCTATCCCCAGCAGACTATGAATTTTCTACTCTGTAATTGAATGTCCAATGTCCACTCATACCTTGTCAGGAAAAATGAGTAGCCATTTGTATAGCAATATGTGACAGCATTACCATAAAGAATTTCAATATCAATGGAAAATGATGAAAATTTGAGTTCTATAATGCTGATCTACCTACTGACTAAATTGACAAAATAACTCAAAGAAACCACATTCCCAACTCTCACCTTGTTAATAAACACAACAATATTGGTCACTCCAATCTGCTTTGCCAGCAACAAATGCTCTCTGGTCTGAGGCATGGCCCCATCAGTAGCAGCAACCACCAGGATGGCCCCATCCATCTGAGAAGTTCCCGTTATCATGTTCTTAATATAGTCAGCATGCCCAGGACAATCTGTGTGTGAGTAATGTCTCTTGTCTGTGGCATATTCAACATGAGCAACATTGATTGTGATACCACGAGCCTTTTCCTCGGGGGCATTGTCAATGTCTGCGTACTTTTTAACTTTGGCAAGCTTTTTGTCTGAGAGAACTGGAAGAAAAACATTAATAAGTTTCAAAAATATGTAAAAAAAAAAAAAAAAAAAATATAATATAATCAGGACATTTTTTGTTGAACACTGTGCAGATTCTGCTAAACTACAAATTGAACTTATGGTCTCTGCAGACAAAGCAACAGTAACTACAACAAAGAGGTTGCTCGTGTAAAATAAGGCATAGAGTTACCTAGGTAGGTACTAAATTTTTTCACAGTTTAGACAATGCTCTTTTGTTATCATAATTCTATAAGAAAATTATGCTTCATAAAAATAATCCTTTTTTACTTTCCTTATTTATTGAGTAACTCAAAATTGGACCAAACTAAAAAGTTTTTTTTATAGGATTTTTTTTTACCCTTGGTGATGGCAGCTGTGAGAGTGGTTTTGCCATGATCAACATGTCCAATTGTTCCAATGTTACAGTGAGGTTTGTCTCGACTGTACACTTGCTTCTCAGCATACCCCCTTCTGGAGTTAACTAGGGGTATGAAAATGTTTAGCTTGTTGACCTGGTAGAAAAACAGTACAGAGAAACATTGTTAATGCAAGTTTACCGAATTTATGAGAGGATTTTTTCTCTCAAAGCTTGTAATAATAATGATAATACATATTTAATATTAATGTATTTTGTAAGCCATCCATTGTTACAATAATTTGATTAATCAAACAAATAAAATTTATTTTACCTACATATGTAAGTTAGTATACCTAGAGTAGTTAATTTTTTTGTTGATCATTATTAATTATAAATCCAATAAGGGCAAATAATTAACTATTAAGCCCAGAACACATAAGTGAGCATAAATATTAACAATATATCTCCCTTGCCTTTATCCCATATTAGCTTATTTTGCTTTTTGGGGTTGGCATTGTTCAACCTCATGGTTGAGGTTGGTAGGGTGGAGCTTTTTGGTTTTAACGTCCTGATGCGGACGGGGGTGTTACCCTCCATTTGCTGGGAATCGTACCAGCTACCCACATTATTATTTTTTTACTTTTTATTTTATTCTGTAATTTTATTCTGTATTTTACAGAATAAAATAAAAGATGAAGATAAAATAATATAAATTTAATTTTCTATCTAAAGAGTGGAGTCATTGCCTATGGAAATCCCTTACACCTAACCCTTTGATCTTTTTTTTCATCATCACATTTTTTAGAATCTATTTCATCCCTTTATATTTTTACAGGATACCTAACCTATACTTACACATATTGAATGAATCTCTCTGCTGAATAGTAAATGCTTGGTTGCTCTCTGAGCTACTGGAAACAAGAAGAAGATCAATTATAATTAAATTCCAAATAACACATATCCTTAACATGGTGTATCACTACCAATACCTAAATTATTATTTCTGGGCTGCCTCTTTAATTTTTCTCTTTCAATTGGGCTCAGTATTTTAATTATTATGAGATGTAATACTGTGTGAGATTGATCAAAGGGAAACTTTAGCTTTGGGTAGGTGTATATGATTAGGTGCCATTTTCTTTCAATTAAAGACCATTAGAAGTTAGATTTCCAAATTGACTGATACCAAAGACATAAAGCTCTATTTGGCTTTACATTTACATGTACTACATCAATTTGCTTTAATTTTCATGGTATAATAGTAAAAAGCAAAGATATGAGACTAAAAACAACTCAAAATATTTGGTGAAATATACACACTTCATTCATAGGCCAAAACTTGTGCACCTAGATAATGTAAGAAAAAATACATTGCAAAAAAAATATTATTATAATTGGTATTCTTCTATTGTTGCTGCTCATGATTGTCAAGATGGGTACTTGTCCATTTTTCTTTCTTTCAAAAATTCATACATACTTGGCCATAATTTTTTCTTTCAAAAGTTACAATTTTTTCTTCCAAAAATTCTGCAGCAGATGTGGCTAATGTATAACTAAGGGTGAAATTAATAGACAAATTGAGGAGCATCTGACCAAAAGATCACATGTCCACCATCGGTCAAAATTGAGTTAGATATGCTTTCATATATTTTGAAGGGAGGGGAATTCAAAAATGAAGTCAGAATTTAACAATTCGTAATAAATCACAATGAAATTCGATGTAAAAAATCGATGGTTCATGCAAAACGTTACATCTTCAACGCACGGATTTAAAACAAAAAGTAACTAGTCCAAACCGACCAATCAGAACACTCCATTTGACCTATTTCCCCGCACTAATTTGAAATCTTTGTTTTCAAACTCATCTTTTGTTTAACCCACGTAGTGTATAATCTAGTTTCGTTCGTGATTGACTTTGTAATAAAATTAATGTGTAAATAAAATTTATTTTTATTAGTTTTGTGAATTAATATCAAAGTTATTTTTTTGATAATTAAGTTGGTCGTTTAAAGCCTAATAACATAAGTTTCTGTATAAGTATAAGTAGTGCTTTATTTAGACTGTCAGCGCAAGACAGGTAGTCCCATTATGCCAACAGTTTAGTCCCATTATGCCAACAGTTTGTAAAATTTATTTTGAGTGAAAGAGAGGTACCTACCTAGCTAATGTCGACAAGGATTCTACAACAATATTGTAGAACCCTTGTAGGTAAGTAGGTATGTTATGAACACAATATTGGATAAAAAACAGGTAAGAATAGCATGAAAAAAATTCCAAGTTTTTACCGACTTGTTCAAAAAGTAACAAGTCCGAGTACCATTTGAACAAAATGCAAATTACGGTAAAAGCTTAAAACTAGGATATGAAATTCAGTATCCCAATTTTTTTTTAATTTTATAAAGAACAAAATAAAAAAAAAATCATTAAGATATCACTTTCCATTATTGAGATATTAATTTTTTGTCTCTCCTGAAAAGTAGGATTTGACGGACATGTGACCTTTTGGTCAGATGCTCCTCAATTATTATCTCAAGTCATTGCTAGGTGTTGGTTTTACCTATCTTACACAATATGCAATCCATGACTTAGTGCCACAGAGGTATTACAAAAATATCTATGAATTCTGCCCTAAGTGAAGAAGACCCCTTGAGTATTACAAAGATTTACCTATCTAATCCAACTCTCAGTGGCTTTCTTGCTCTTGTAGAGGCAAAAGCTATGCCAAGGGGTTGAGACTCTAGGAGGGGTCAGTGACTTGTTTACAAGCAGTTTACCCTGGGTTAGTTGTGAGTTTGCTAGAAGACTTAGGGGCAAAATTGATAGGTTATTGTAAAATTGTAATACCTGTGAGGAGTCTCAATTTTTGTAGTGTCTAAGATGGGGAAAACCAATGCTAAGTCATGACTCGAATTCTCGATTTGGTCTGTTAATTTAACCCTTAGATTTGTATCATAGGTAAACTCTTTCCTTCTAATTATAGCTTCAAAATTCTAACCTCAAAGTCATTATCATTTGTGGTAGCAGATATTGTGAATATTGAAGATATTAGGAGGTATAATGTCCTATTAATGATTGTAGGATTTTAATTTTAGAAAAGAAAAGCTTAATTTTAATCTACAAATTTGATCAGGATTCTTATCACTAAATTTATAGATAAGGGGCTGCCCTGAAAGTTTGATTACATCATGGAATGATCATTAGTAATGGGCAATTCTTAAGAAATTTATGAGAAATATTGCGCCGGTAAAGTGAAAACTAGAGTAAGACAGCCTGTGGGTAATGTTCGTTAAATATATTACCTGGAAAAACCAGAAGTTTCGCTGAAATCCAGGACATCTTTTCCGGAAATTCCTGCTGTAGCCCAAAAAGTTGAGAATTGAAAAAAATTATCAGGAAAACTCTCTAGGAAATTCACGACTGCGCAGAAGGTTTGAAATTTACACAGACAGATTTATAAGAAATCTTGTAAGGTTCGTTTACAAATTTCACCATACAACGTAAAGTTTGTATTTAATTTTACGTAATGGAAAAGTTTCTAGTTAAAGTAAAAAATCAGCGTTATAAAACTTGTAAATTGTATCAAATCTTCAAAAAATTGAACCATTATGAGTAGATATACTACTTTTTAACTGCAGCAAATTGCGATGCACTTTATTCATTGAAATAAATTGGTCTGTGATCTAACAGATATATTTGTGCGCAACCACTTTCTGTGTTGAGAACTCGTGCGCATACACCAAACGCCAAATTTCAAAAAAAAAATCAAATAATAGTTGTCAATTCACTCAATTCATGTCAATTGATAATGATAAGAAAAGATAACCATTGATAATGAATTGAAGATAAAATAAGGACATCAAAGAAATCTTGAATCAAAAGTAATTTTGGCAAATTATTACAACGCTAGAGGGAATAATCTCCAACTCCATCAAATTGAACTTCAAGGTCAGTAAATTTTGTAACCAAGCTGGACCACTTTGAATCATTATTTTTGAGTCCCTGTCCCTGGGCACCTCTGTTTTTTGTAGGAAGAAAGACAGACAAGAAAGAGTCTCTACTTTAGACTACTCCTATGCACCTGCCTAATTATTCTAAGAGTAAAGACAAGATACACCTATCGCCGTGGCTAAAGCAACACCGCCTAAGTCGCATTTTTTCAAAATTGAGATTTTTGTTCTAACAAATAGAAATGATTGTTGTGCACCATGTGACAAAGTTTTTTTCAAAAATTCCAAAAGGTAGCACTGTAGTTTCATTTTTAGTATCTCCACACATCTGATTTTGGCTACCAACACCGCCTATCATTTCAGTTTTTATTGTCTCCTGTAAAATTGCAAAATATTAGATAGGCAGTGTTGCTTTAGCGGCAATGTTATTTAGAATTTCAAAAGAAATACCAGAAAAATAACTTTTGGCTAATGACCCCTAATAAACACGAAACTATATAGGGATTGGGAATGTTAGTTTCAAAAGGATTTGTCAAATTAGCGCTTATGCAGTAAATTGAGGGTTTTGCCACCTCAAATTACTTCATATAAACTCAGGTCCACAGAGGTATAACAAAAATGCCTTTTCATTCTACCCCAAATTTACAAACAAAACTATCCATTAGTTTTGAAAATATTGTCCTTCCTGGCCTAATTCAGGCTGGGTGAGAGTATGTGCTGTTTCAATTCAATCTCCAGATGCACAATCCATAATTATTTAGAATTTATTGAGGTATCAGACAATACTAGGAGTAACCAAACTCAGTAGCTTCATGGATAATGCAGCAGATTTGTAACCTGAACAAGTCCCAAGTATGCCATTTATTAAGTAATTTGATTTTGAGTAATTGTGATGATGTATCTGTCTATTTATAACACAAATATGTCATTTATCAAGCACTAGTTATCCTGGATAATTTATACAGTTATAAATATCCTGAGACCTACTTACTAAAACAGTGCCTATTTTCAAATTGTGATGTCATAAATACTTAAAATCCCTGTACTGAATTTTTGCAGTACCTACTGCAGACTTGAGCTATTTACCTTGATTTTACAAGTCCATTGATCATGCTACTGAGATCAGCCATTAACATAGTGATTATTTTGTTTGTTTATAGTTTCTTCAGATATTGGAAAATAAATCATGGCTGCTCCACCACCATTGCCTTCCCAAGATTTTCTACTGTCAATATTTCAGAGGTAAGAAATATTTAGATAAACTTACCTTTAGAAAGAGACTGAGAAAGTATTTTCTTCTCAAGAAATTGATTTAAGAAAAGTAAATTTTTTCTAATAATAATTATTAAAAATGTCAATTTTAATATTTAGATAGGTAAAGTAAAACAATATTTTTTCAAATTATTTAAAATATTATTTTTAAACTTAATTAAAGTTAAAAGCATCATAAAAAATGATTAATTGAAGTAATTATAGAAATTATTTACCTGAATTTATACTACTTTATTTTACAGTACAATTATTTCAAAATAATGTCAATTTATTTCTGGCAAAATGTAACACAAATTCAAAATAAAATAATTGTAATGAATTCTTAGTAGTTAAGTTCATCCAATACATCTCTTATATACCCAGTATGAAAAAAATCTTCACTTTTATTTTTACAAGGTTGATAAAGTTTATGGTCCTACCAATATGAAAAATTTCTCAACTTTTATTGTTACAGGGTGGATAAAGATAAAAGTGGATTCATATCTGCCGATGAACTCCAGCATGCCCTATCCAATGGAACCTGGACTCCGTTCAAATCAGAAACTGTGAGACTCATGATTGGTAAGTAGGAGAAATAAATATGTTTAAAATCCATGTAATCTCATAAAGTTCATTATTTTAGAACTTTTTTTTATAAAAAAATATTAATTCTGTGGTCCCTATCTAGGTATACTTGTAAATGAACTTAACATGGAATCGTATTGTTAGTAATAGTAAATTTATACTATAATTTATCTTTTTCAGGTATGTTTGACAAGAAAAATACTGGCACAATCTCATTTGAAGACTTTGGTGCGCTGTGGAAGTATGTGACAGATTGGCAAACCTGCTTTCGATCCTTTGACAAAGATAACTCAGGTAATACATGAGTCTGCCTGAGACCCTTTCCTCATTTTTATAATGGAAATAAAATTTATTTATGTAGTGATTGTAGCACACTTATCTTGCACACAGAAGATCCAAAGGGATAGAGAGAGGATATTTTTGAACAGCAACATTTTTGCAGAATTACATAAAATTGGTTTCGGTTAACAAATGATGTCATTTAGACTTAGTATTGCACGTTGTACCATACACCACTAATGTTATAAAATAATAACATAAATAAACCAAATTTCATTTTCCAGGCAACATTGACAAAGCTGAGTTGACTGCTGCTCTCACCACTTTTGGCTACCGACTAAGTGACAGTGTTATTGGCATCATGATAAAGAAGTTTGACAGGTTTGGAAAGGGCACCATTCTCTTTGATGACTTCATTCAGTGTTCTGTAATACTCCATGTAAGTATACCTCTGTTTTTTCAATGGGTTTTTTTTTTAATTAAACATAAGAAAAAAATCGAGAAAAAATAATAATGTTGGAGTGTGTGTGTATTAAACTTTGTGATAATAAGCATGGAAAATAAGTTCTTTACAATTTTTTATTTTTAAGCTAAATTATTATCATATTTCATTTCAGAATAATATAACCTCTTGAATATTTACTATAAAGAAAAAATAATAATTATTTTTGGTTACTCATGTTTCAGACCCTCACATCCTCATTCCGAAGTCACGATGCAGATCAAGATGGAGTGATTAAAATTAACTACGAACAGTTCCTGGAAATGGTGTTCAGTTTGAAGATTTAAATTCAATAATTACAGCAACCCATTGCTTCGTGTTGCATAATTCCAGTGATACAGGCTCTAACTAACTAGCTGGAAGTAATTTAAGCATAAGGCCAGGATCTCACTGTGTATAAGATTTTATCTCGCATTGTTGCGAATCATTTCATGCTCTGCTTTTTATTTTAAATCAAACGAGATGAAATCCCACTGACTAAAACATTGGTTAGTAACACTTTCCCTTCAAAATTTGACAGGAAATGTTGCAAAACTTTTCGAAACCAAATGTTGCCCGAAAAACATCCTGTCTTCATAATGGTCAGTCTCATAGACTAATTTATAATGTCAGCTAGCACTAGCTAGCAAAATTGCAATACGAGCCTGTTATTTGCAACATTAGCTTAAGCCATTACAACAACTCCAGTTAATGTCACTTTTTCAAAATAGACCGTTCACTGATGTCTCTATATAAAAAACATGTTGGTCAATAAATGCTTCTATTAACAAAATGTCTGGTGGCTGGCACACAGAACTCCTCTTTAATTAAAGAAAAGAGGTGTCTACTACAGAGGTCCAAGTTAAATACAATAATGTAATTGTAAATAGTTGGTCAGTATTTTAATTTTCTGTATAAACTTTTGATTTTTATTAAAAAATAATATTTCAGCACCATGTGCTGAGTAAAATGTTCTTTAGTTGATCTACCTACAGTTACTTAATCAATTAGCAGCGAAGTTATCTACATTCCAATTATAAATACCATCAGAGAAATAAATAATGTCTCTTTCTTTGTATAGGGCATTCTTCACACCATGGCAGAGGTGTTTGATAAAAATTTATGTTGAATACTTGTAAATTAAATTGACAATGAGCTAGCTCAGTGAGTTAAGTACTCGCTTGGCATGCGGAAGGTCCCGGGTTCGATCCCCGATCCGACAAAAAAGTTGTATTCAAAATTTGGTTACACTTGTTTGTAAGGGATTTCTTCCAGTGTGCTCATGTTGACTCAGCTCCTTAATGGGAAGTATTATGTCACTTCTCGCCCATCAGAGGGGAGGCTTACTACGGGATGATCAAGCTACTACATAGACCACATGTGTCTACAGTAGCTCCCGTTTCATGGCTATAAAAAAAATCCACTCTGGCTGAACGAGATTGATAGAATGGTGCAAACAGCTTTAGTTCTCACTGAAAATATTTCTGTTGAAATAATAATTAGCCAATGAAAAATATTTTATATTTTTGTATTGATTTTTTTCTCCAATATGAAAAGCCTGTCAAACCTGTCCTTTTTGAATTTTGAAACACCATGTTATATTTACATTACAAAAAATAATAAAATTTTATTTTACTCTTTTCAAAATCTTTGGTTTTTCATTATATGTAGATAATAGGCTCTTCAGCATCAGCTCAGGTTATATAAGTTAAAACTTATCATATTTGTGTTAATCACTTCGTGATATCACAACTACTCAAACTCGCTTTACTAAATCTACGCTAAAACCGGGACTGGAACCAGCGACCTACAGGTTACAAGTCCGCCGCCTTATCGATCAAGCTACTGAGGTCGGCAGCTCAGGTTATATATTTTGCCATACTAGTTGGGAACCATAACCCTGCAAAAAAATAGTGAATACACAGGATCTTAAATAGCAACTATAAACTTTAATACAGCACTCGTGTTGACCCAGCACCTAATTGGGAAGTATTGTGTCACTTCTCGCCCATCAGAGGGGAGGCATACTACGAAATGGGCAAGCTACAACACAGACCACAAGCGTCAACAGTAGCTCTTGTTTCATGGCTACGAAATAAAAAAGGCTGTGAAACACTTATCTTTTAAAAAAAAGCTTATTAACTGGCACAGTTTTCAAGCAAGGAAAAAGAAACAAGAAGATATTTTTGTTCACATGTGATTAAAAAATAGAATTTTATTTATTTAAAATAATATAAAATTTAAAATAGCTTTTTTCTTAACAATAAATCTAACAGTTTGTAAAAATATATCTAAAACAAGAATCAGTTGGTAATAGTAATCAAATTATGAAGTAATAGTAAAGATATAAATATTCTGAATTGGCAATGAAATAGGATTAACAAATAGTTATGCAATAATGAACAATTAAAATGAAATGATGATGATGAAGAAGAATAATTCTAGAGTTCAACTATCTGTAAATATGATCATGACAATCATAAAATGTCTTGAAAGATAAGATAATAATATACATAAATATTGTAGGCTCAAAAGGTATCTAGTCTGGCTGGGGCACAATAAACAGGCAATAGACTGGCATTCTGACTACAAATTAAGATTAGACCATTCAAGCCAGTTTGGCTAGCAATTATTAAAGGTAAGAGGTGCTCTTGTCATGCATGTACAAGTTCAAATGGACACAAAAAAAAAATTATGGTACATCAACATGTGATTTGATCTATCCAGAAAACGCCGATTTCTTGCTTTCTAGCTTGAAAGACCCAATTTTTTCTGAAGTACAGCAGAAAAAAACATGAGACCAGAATTTTCCTGTAGATTCCAGATAAGCAAAATAGGTAGGTACTTTATAAATAAAATTATGTATATTGGAATGTCTAGTTTTTTAGTTACTTAATTTTATTTATGATGTTTTCTCAAGAGACATTTTAATAATAATAATTTTTAATTTTCCTTTCAAAAAAAAAAAAAAAAAAAAACTTATTAGAGAAATAGGTAAGATATAATATATTAGTTTATTTTTTCCAACTGAAAATTTTATATGACATCATAGGAAATTAATGTTTTAAATTAAACAAAAACATATTGCAGATAATTATGTACCTCATGATCAATACGTACATTGTATCAACTTTAGTCTGAATTACTTGTAATTTTCTCTCTCTCTCTCTCTCTCGAGTAATGACTATCTGAAAGTCACACAAAAATTTAGATTTAGTAGTGTGACATTCCTCACATTCGCTAAAAGAAGTTTATAACATTATATAAATAAAATTGACATCTAAAAAAAAAAAAAAAAAAAAAAAAAAAAAATCACCGCGAAATAAACGTTGAGCACCCACAACTGAATCAAAAAAAGCTAATTCAGTGTTGGTTGCTGTTTCCACAGAAAAAGAAAATCATTTTTGAAATTTACGTCAGACTTGTAAAAAGAGTTTTAAATAAAATTCAGTACTTCTATGTGTTGCATTTGGCACTCTTGTTTGAGATATCAAGTGACAAAAGAAGAGACGGACTGTTCTATTGTCTTATAAACTACTAGCGGGCTGTCGCCCGCTTTGCGGGCCGAGGCATGGCCGTGAAAGCAAAAAATCCTTTTTCGCCAATGGCAGGTGTTGTAGTGGGAGTTTCGAAAAATCCCGTCTTATTGCACATCTAGACTATAAGACAAAGCTACCTACCAAATTTCAGCTTCCTAGGACTTACGGTTTGGGCTGTAGAGCGATGATCAGTCAGTGGTCAGTGGTCAGTGAGTGTCTTTGACATTTATATATTAAGATGAACTAAAACTTTGTTTTTAAACCAAAATACATAAATATAAAAAAAAAACTTAAAGAAATAGGTAGTATAATACATGTAAACTGTTTAACTGTTTAACTGATTTTTAATTTTCAACTTGATTTTTCAGAAATAGTATGGTATAAATATTTAAAACCAGGCTCTTTCCAATGAGCCTTAGGACTTCATGAAATTCCATTCCTGAAGTCTTATTCTCTTTATTAAGAGACTACATCAAATAACTAAATAACATTTTAAATTTGAGATGGATTCACAATTTTTTTTTTTTTCAGTAAACTCACAAATCTACTATCCACATTAACTTAACCCAACCTGACTTAAGCTGGAATGCCATCATCACGAAGTCTTCACCTCGCTGGATGTTGCTTAACTTCGGTGATCCTATGAGAACCTGTGCATTTAAAGCGCAAAATTTGAAAGTTTTCTAAATTTTTGAACTGTCAGTTTTAAGTGTATAATTTCAACAAACTACACATACACTACACACTGGACACGGAAGGAGCCCAGAACAATGGTTCTGGGCGTCCAAAGGGTTCAACCATAACAATCCAGCCACCACTATGACATCACACAAGGACACGGAAAGTAAAGTACATAATGCTCTATTGACACTCCTTTGACTCCATTAACGATCCATCTCAAAGTAAATATAAACCAAGTCAACCTTCATGTTACAAGATTGAACCTGTAAAAACACCTCTTCTTGACTTCTGTAGTCCTGGTTCAGGATTTTAGCTGTGGAGAATATTTCATATCTTCAAACTGAAAACCATGTTGAGGAACTGTTCGTAGTGAATTGTGATGACTCCATCTTGATCTGTGTCATGGCTGCGAAAAGCTGAGGTTAGAGTCTGAAATCAAATGTGACCAATGTGACCATAATAGGTAAAAAGACACGGCGATGACAAGAATGGCAAACATTAAAATTTATAGCTTGAATATGTTGTATTGTTGTGAAGTAGAGTGCTGTGTTCTATGTAGTAACTTTTTTATTTAACTTGGGGTACTATTATGTTGTTGTTCTACAGCTGAAGAGAGTGATAGGCTGGTATGCAGAGACGATTTTATAATACCTATAAGGTTTTTTTTTTTTTTTTTTTTTTAAAGATGAGTGTTTCACAGCCTTTTTTTATTTGGTAGCCATGAAACAGGAGCTACTGTAGACGCTTGTGGTCTGTGTTGTAGCCTGCCCATCCCGTAGTATGCCTCCCCTCTGATGGGCGAGAAGTGACACAATACTTCCCATTTAGGTGCTGGGTCAACACGAGCGCACCGGAAGGTATCCCTTACAAACAATTGTAACCAAATTAAGAATACAAATTTTTGTCGCCACGGGGGATCGAACCCAGGACCTTCCGCATGGCAAGCGAGTGCTGAACCACTGAAGGGTTGTCCCGAGCTTGCTATAGGGAATACTTCGACCTTGACCATGATTTATTAAAGAAACAGCTGAATGCACATGCACACAGATGCTTTAAACAAACGTCTCTGAATAACAAAATAAGCTGAAGGGACAAATTTAATGAGCCAGGCATCCCTACAGTGAGGACTCTGCATACCACCCATAGTCTCCAGCCAACTCAAGTTCAAAAGATGGCTTGACCTAACTCCTGAACAACATTATAAGTGCGATCAACCATTGTGCTATACTGAAAACAATGGGGTACTATTCCACACCTTGCTAATTTCATTTGAGAAAACAATGACCCAAAAGCTAATTTGCCAGTTATAAGATAAGTGCATTATTTTATTCCTCTAGGGGGTGATCAGAATGGCATTATGTTTCTGGAGTGGCTGAGTTTTTTTTTTTTTTCATTTTTTATCACAAACTACAAAGTACACAACGCATCACTAAAGAAAAGAAATTGTTTATAAAAAATGAAAAAAAGTAAGCTAACATAAAAAAAGAAAATGGAGACGTGTAAAATGAACCATTAGGTACTCACATAAAGTGTTATACAGCACTGGATGAAATCATCAAACAAGATTGTTCCTCGACCATACCGATCAAACTTTTTAATCATTGTTCCCACCATATTGTCACTCAGCCTGTAGCCAAATGTGGTGAGAGCAGCAGCCAACTCAGACTTATCAATGTTCCCTGATGATATATAAAAAAAACAACAGATTAAAAAACCAAAGATAGTTTTTTTTTTCTTACTAAATATCTCTTTAACATCAAAGGTATTACAACATTAGGAAAAGCTCTTTACACTACTTAGCTGTATACAATTAAAAATGCTTTTCTAGGTACTTTTTAAAAAAAATACTTCCAGCATTGCCATAGATAAGTTCAGGCATTCTAATATGTATATTAATTTATTTAATAATTAATAAGCTTTTTACAAGCATTACAGAGTTATTACCTGAATTGTCCTTGTCAAAAGATCGGAAACAGGCTTGCCAATCTGTAACGTACTTCCACAGAGCACCAAAATCTTCAAATGTGATTGAGCCACGGTTGTGTTTGTCAAACATACCTGAAAAATATTTTTCATATAATCACTGCATTTACATAGGAAAATATATTTGTTCCCTTGAAATAATCATTTTAAAAGTGATCTTTTAAACTCTTGTTTCTTTCTATCTGTTCAGATGAATTAATGACAGCAAAGAAATGATGATTATGTTGGAAAGAGAATTAAGAGAAGGAAAATAGAAGAAGAAGTGGGAGCACTGTGTAAAACAAGACCGAAGAGAGAAAATCACAGGTATTAAGAGAACAGCTTCAAAACAGAATCGAGTGGATACAACTGACAAAAAATTATGAGTCTGTATGAATAAGAAAAGTCAAAAAAGAAGAAGAAAACTTACCAAAATTTGTGCCAACAAAATAAAATATAGGAAAATATGGAATGAAATATTTAATATTTTTTAGGTCAAATACCTATTCATGGCCCCATTGGCAGATTTGTTTTTTCTTCACTCCATGAAAGTTTAAAACCAATTGTTTTTTTGGGTACATTGGTTTTTAATTACCTATCATAAGTCTCACAGTCTCTGGGTTGAACGGGGTCCATGTTCCATTAGATAAGGCATGTTGTAGTTCATCTGCAGATATAAATCCACTTCTGTCTCTATCAACACTGCAAACAAACGAATTGGACTATATTTAGCTATTAAATACTGTTGACATTTCTTTCACTATTGAGTATCTGTCTTTAGATCTTCAAATCAGGAAGGAAGAAAAAGGTGGATATAATGGTAGGGTCATTCAACTCAATATTGAATTTAATGCTAAACACACAATATTATTATTTATTTAATATTTTTAATAAAATTATGTTGCAGAAAGTGATCTTATTAAGAGTAAAAAGGTATTTTGTTACCTTACCTTTGAAATATTGACCACAGAAAGTCCCTGGAGGGCATGGGTGATTGAAAAGACATGATTTAATATCTGCTACTAGCTCCAAAATCTGTGAACACAGGTGGAATTAAAAACAATCTGATTGAAAACAGGTGGAATTGAAAACCCTTTCAACTGTCACAGAACATAGTCTGATTGGTTATTTTGAATGCAATAACCAATCAAAGTGTGGTGTGTGACAGTTAACATGGAGATTTGAGGATTTTGAGAGTGGACCTTGAGTGTTTCTGGAATGGGCTACTGTTCTACAGATCATGGATGCACTGGATTGTTTACATTACAAGTGTAGTCAATCAATCTATGCTCAAGCCAGGCAACAACACAACTCTTCTAATAAATTTAAAAAAAAAAACAACTCTTCTGAACAGCAGTCTGCAAAGTCAAAATAACCAATATCCAAATTGGATAGGCACCATAAGAAGGAGAAGAAGCTAAGGTACTAGACTAAACAAAAAACTTTTGAAGTTTATCTTAGTCTGTCCCGGTAGCTCAGTGGTCAAGGTGTCTGACTGGTAATCCAAAGGTTGTGGGTTTGGAACCAAGCCAGGACATGACAGTTATCCCCCCATTTAGAATTTTGACCACATAATAATA
The DNA here is from genome assembly GCA_024516035.1 of Bactericera cockerelli. Taxonomy (NCBI): domain Eukaryota; kingdom Metazoa; phylum Arthropoda; class Insecta; order Hemiptera; family Triozidae; genus Bactericera; species Bactericera cockerelli. Next base: position 883,964 of record CM044963.1, on the reverse strand, counting down.
ATTCATAGTATAGTATAGTATAGTATAGTAGTGCTTTATTTAGACTGTCGGCTCGAGACAGGAAATCCCATCACGCTAACAGTCCCAATTCATGGGCTTACTGCTGGAATAATGGGAATGATTAGTCGTAATTGTGCAGTATAAATAAGGCAATATTATATTATTGTTATCTTACTTTATACTATCAGGGTTATAGCCCTTATGAGCTCATCCTACTGTTTCCAAACTGATCATTAAAAAACACACCCAAGGAAGAAGATAACGAAAAGAGAAAATGTTCTTTTAGATGTGTGAAATCTTATGCAATAGTAATATAATGACTCACTTCAGAAACCTGAAATCAGTGACACCTAGCTCAGTAGATACAGTAGCAATGAATCATGAATTATGCGATTTATAAGACGTTACCTTCTTCTAAAACTTGAAACACAATTCTAATTACCTATCCTAAAAACACAACAAGTTAAACAAGTGATAAATTTGACGAAATAACTGATAAGCTGATAAAAAGTCGTGCGTTTGGTTGACAAGTAGGCGACAAAAATGATAATTCAAAAACTCCCGCTCAATATTTGC
>CM044963.1:778710-883288 GCA_024516035.1 Bactericera cockerelli | reverse complement strand
AGCATGTGATTGGTCTTTGTTAACATGACCATAGAAATATTTGGGTCTATGGCGACTTTCTATGGTGCCATAGACGTATGACAGGCTCTATGGCATTTGTATGAGTGCTTCATCACACACATGGTCTACAATATGATATGGTGACGACTGGCAGGCTTGTCTATGGCAAAGAGACATACAATACGATAGAGTTTTTTGCCACATTATATGACATCGTGTGAGTGCCATATATTATATGTGCCATTCTTTTTTTTTCTCGCCATAGAAAATATGCCATCTGTGCCATATAGTGTGATCCTACCTTAAGTGTAGGGTGTTGAAATTATGCACTTAAAACAGACAATTTAATTTTCAAAATATTTCTTAAAATTTGGTAGGTATTTCTTTTTACTTATGTGTACTAATTGAAACCTTTAAAAAGTATCTTTTTTTATCTTTGGGACTGTCAAAGCTGGTGCGGTATCTGTGCACTGGTAGTCAAGTGGTTAACGGTCAATAAAGAAAGGGAAATCAAAGAAAGAGGTCAAGAGGGATGGGAGGTAGTTGTTAGAAAGGCTAAAGGAGCAAGAAACTAGTTTTCTTCTTCTTCATTATGACTAGTACAATAACTCAAACTTTGTCCCGAAGCAAGAATGGCTTGACCAAATATGATTTACTGTTATTCGTTTTTAATTCTGAATATAGAGTAAAAGAAACAAACAATAGAAGCAAGTTGAATGGGTTATCTATATACATGGCTACTAGATATAACACAATAATGTTTCATAGAACGTCTGGATATTGTAAACAAGTTATAGCCTTAGCCCCAGGTACTTGCCTAGAGAAACATTCAGGACCTCAAGCGGACTTTATCTATGACACTGTGCTGTATAAGTCTACCCACTTAATAGTTTTCTGTACAAAATTCTCTTTACAGAAGCCGAAGTACCGACATGTTCTGAACTGTCTTCTTGTCTTTCCCTTTTCTGAGTTCTTACACCCTATGACGCTTTTTATGTTTTTACACCCTATTACACTTTTTGTGTTTTTATTCTGTATGACGTCTAGTTTATTCTTTTACCCCATGACGCTCTTTATGTTTTTACATCCTAGGACGCTTACTTTACCCTATGACGCATTTTATGTTTTACACCCTAGGACGCCTCTCCCGGGCATATCTTTATACCCTGTTACTTCTGTCTTCTTTTTAATACACGGTGGACCCCCTCTAACTACGGCCCTGCTGTCTACTACCTATAGGTATTTATCTATAGTACACACAGTTTATGTGACATACGTCCTTGGTATGCTGACATCAGTTCTCAGTCAGATAGCAATAGTAAGCAGGACATTGTAACTCGATACCTAACTGTTATTCACAACTAATGTTATTACTTCAGATAAACCTCAATAGATGCAAAGTTGCACATGATCTACTTTCTCAAGAGTTAGTCAGCAGAAATGCTAAAATTGCACTAGTTAGTGAACCCAATCAAGCTAGATCTCTTGACTGGGGCGGAAATAAATCTGCCAAAATCTGGACTGACTCGGAATTGTTCATCCGACACAGAGGCATCGGTGTGGGACATACTTGGGTGGATGTGGATGATATGAGGATAATTAGTTGCTACAGCTCTCCCAATGGTACAGAGGAGGAGTTAATAGAGATGCTTGACAGTATTAGTGACAGTCTGAGAGGAGCGGGATCGAGAGAAGTGCTAATAGGCGGCGACTTTAACGCAAAGTCACCCTTATGGGGATCAAATAAGTGTGATAAGAGAGGGGGAATTGTGTCTGAATGGCTGTCTTCTGAAGACCTTTACATGCTGAATGAAGGTAATACACCTACCTACAGGGCAAGGGGCGCGGAATCTATTCTAGACCTTACCCTGTGTAATAGAAATTTAGTGAACAAAGTCAAGTGGGAAGTGTTAGACGGAGAGGAGACAGGAAGCGACCATCAGTACATACAAATAGAGATAAGAGAGAGAGAAAATAGAAGAATACAAGAAACTGTAAATACCGGGTGGAACATTCGTATTTTAGATCCTGAGAAGTTTGCAAATACAATTAAAGAGATAGTAAGTATAGAGAATGTTGTTGAGACGGCGGAAAAGTTGATAGACATAGTAAAAAGAGTGTGTGACGTAAGTATGAAGAAAAGGAGTAATGGGAGAAGAAAGAAAATGTACTGGTGGAACCAAGAGATAAGTGAGACAAGAGAAGAGTGTGTGAGATTGAGAAGGAAATACTTGAGAGAGAGAAAGAAAGATCCGAGAAGTGTGGCGTGTGAACAATGTCATAAGGAGTACGGAAAGAAAAAGAGTGAGATGACGTACAGGGTAAGAAAATCAAAAATAGACAAGTGGACAAACCTTTGCGAGGAATTAGAGAAAGACGTCTGGGGCAAAGCCTACAAAATAGTCACCAAAAGGATAGGTAGAAAACCACCTACTATTCCCCCTGACATTAGAAATAGTATCATTGACACGCTTTTTCCTGACCACCCTGTATGCATCTGGCCCAGTCCGGAACTACAGGAAAATGCAAACATCAGCATTGACATGGAAGACCTTCTGTCAGCTGTTCTCTCAATGAACACAAACAAAGCGCCAGGCCCGGACCTCATTCATCCCAAGATAGTGAGACTTGTCACCCTGGCAATACCGAGTGTAGTGTTAGGTGTCCTTAACAACCTTGTACAGAAAGCCGAGTTTCCAAACGTGTGGAAGCAGGCAAAGGTGGCACTTATACCTAAGCCAATTAAGAAACAGGGTGACCCAGTTTCCTATAGGCCCATTTGTCTACTAAATACGTTTGGTAAGCTCTATGAGAAGGTTTTACTAAACAGACTGCTAGAAGAAATTGACGAGAAAAATATTTTATCCCCCCGACAGTACGGATTTCTGCCCGGAAGATCTACGATTAGTGCCATAAGGCATATTGTGGATCTTGCGAGGCAGGAAATGACAAAAACCCGGAGAACCAGACAGCACTGCCTACTCATTGCAATTGACATCCGCAATGCGTTCAATTCCGCCTCCTGGAGGCACATTATAGGCCAATTGGAAGCAAAAGGGATCTCGTCCTGGCTAGTGAATATTATTAGGTCTTACTTGAGTGACAGAGAGCTGGTTGACGACAAATTCATGACAGCAGGAGTTCCACAGGGTAGTGTCGTCGGGCCTACGCTCTGGAACGTCCTCTATGACGGCATTTTAAACATTGACATGCCAGAGGGTGTGACATTGATCGCTTACGCGGATGACCTTTCAGTTCTTATAAAAGCGTTGACACCGGATCAGCTCGAAACTAAGGCAGAGCTCGCGATCGAGAAGATTGTGGAATGGATGCAGGCCAATCTTCTTGAAATCGCGCCTGATAAAACTGAAGCTATACGTTTGTCGGGGAAAAAGAGATGTAGGTCACTAGACATACGCGTCATGGGAGAAAATGTACCTATTAAAAAGGAAATTAAGTACCTTGGCGTGATTCTTGATTATCGTTTAACTTTTGGTGCACACATGAATTATGTTAGCGCCAAAGCAGACAAAGTTACTACAAGTCTAGCAAGAATCATGTCAAACGTTGGTGGTGCCGGCGAAAAGAAAAGAAAGACCCTAAGTGGATCATTTGAATCTGTGCTTTTGTATGCTGCCCCAATCTGGGCACCGAGTCTGAGAGTTCAGAAGTATAGAGACTTTCTTATTAAAGCACAGAGAAAAATGCTAATTAGAATAGCACGATCTTATCGAACAGTCTCTAATCCTGCTCTCAGCGTGGTAGCGTCAACTATACCTATTGATTTAAAGGCTAAAGAGAGAAGTGAAGGTTATGGAAAGAGTAGTTCAGAGAGATCAGAAATAAGAGACAATATAATTGACGAATGGCAGGAGAGATGGTGTATAAGTGATCTGGGACAATGGACCAGAACCCTTATTCCAGATATTAGACCTTGGTATAACAGAAGACATGGACAAACAGATTATCATTTGACACAAATTCTGACAGGACACGGCTGTTTTGGTTCCTATTTGTTTAGGTTTAAGAGGAGAAGAGACCCAAAATGCCTATTCTGTGATAATCCCGACGATACCCCTCAACATGCTGTTTTTGAATGCGTCAGATGGGCAACTGAAAGGTTTCAGCTACAGGGACAGCTAGGTGAAACCCTTTCACCTGAAAACATGGTTAAAACCATGCTAGTAGGGGAAAAAGAATGGAACCTGGTTGCCAGATTTTCCAACCTTGTCATGAGACAGAGAGAGGACCAAGAGCGGCTTTTAAAGACGTCCGGGTTTAATCTCTGACTTACGGCGGGATGGAAAGGTAGGTTTCATTAGAACGTTACGGATTGTTATACTTATGTATAACATTATCTAGTGAGATTCTAACATTAACCTCAACACTATCATGCCTGTGTGTCGATATCACGTGTAGTCATGTATATGTATAAAGCTATCTTTACTCAATTGACTTAAGCCTGGACGTTCTTACTAGTTTTCTAAGATATTTTAGTTGTTTATTTGAAATGTTGTTTTGTTGCTACTATTATGACATGATGTCACTAACCTTATGTTTCTTGTTTGAGTTTCAGATGTTTTTAATGTTTTTGTACACTGTGTTTTTTAATTTCAAAAAGCCCTGTATAGGGACCACCCCGAACTACGGATAAAATACTTGTCGCCTGGTGGGAAAAATCGGCAATTAATAAAAGTCAATCACCCTGAGTTGAAATATATACTTAGAGTTCCGGGGTGGTTCCTTTTTTAGACTTGTTGTACTTATGTTTAAATAAATAAATAAAGGTTAACGCGCTAGTCTGGTAATCCAGGTAGCTTAGGGATCCGTTGGTACGAATCCCACCCAGTGCATGAATTTTTCCTCGTAAATTTGTGTTTGTGACCACATAGTAATAAGACTCTGAGGGTTAGGTGGTAGAAAATGCTTTGAGCATTATTTTTATTTGATATAAAAATAGTTAAGATACATAAATATATAATAAAGATAAATAGAAAAAGACAATAAAATTGTTTGATCTTATAAATATAGTTATATCTTAAGATTATAACGAAATATTAAGTTTCCAATATCTTTCTTAATTTATCTTTTATTTCATTGATCGAACAAGAGAAGGGATGTATAGATGAATCAGAATTAGAAGCTTGATTAAATAATCTTTTCATTCTATTAAGTGGTTTGTGGAAGGTATAGTTCTTTGAGCAGAAATCTAAGTCAAAAATTATTATTAAACGAACACTTTATTACATATAAAAAGACATATTATGTACAATACAAATGATTAGTATAACAATGAAAAGGAAAAAAAAAAATAGAAAAATATGTATAAATATATGTCCTAACTAAAGGACGGGGTTATTGCCTATGGCAATCTCTTCCACCCAACCCTTAACCTCGTAGACATCTGACCTCGCCTGGTGTTTAGCTTCCATTAAATAGTATTATTATTATCATCATCTGTTAAACATCCCTTAGCGATGCACTTAGTTCCATTCTTTTCAATTCCCAAATGGGAGGATAACAATAACATGTTATCCTCCCATTTGGGATTTTTACCACACAATAATATGTCTTGGGACACAATTTAATAATGGGACTTTAATAGTCCTAATCGGGCAGTATAAATAAGACGATATTATTATTATTATGAACCATGAACTTGTACTTTTATTAACAGTTTTCCTTAGTTTATGTGAGGAGTAAATTCATATTTTGTCACATAAACTATGACGATCAGTATTAAAATTAGAATTAAAAAATATTGGGGGGGGGGGGGGGGGGGAAATTATGTAAATAATTAAGAATTCAAAAACTTTCGGACTAGATAGCAGGATTGTAAGATGACACTTTTCTGGATATTCCATTTCACTGATTTCCGGATGCCAACCATTTCAATTATTATTATTCCAGGCACGGCATCGCGGAGCACAAACTCGGAGCCACCCCGACAACAAAGCCATCGGCCGCCTCGTCCAGGAAGCCACCAGCCGCCCCTAGCCACCCAGTGGCGGCCGCCCGCCCCCCCGCCCCCTCGGCCTCCATGTGCGAGGAGTGCGGGGAGGAGTACCCGGACCGGCCGAGTCTGCTGGCCCACCAGGCGAGGCACAGCGGCGTGGGGGGCCCGGCCGAGCGCGGCCGCATCTTCCCGTGTCACGACTGCGGCAAGCTGTTCAACTCCCGCTCCTCTCAGCAGGTGATTGCGATAATATTTATAATTAATGATAATAATAAAACAAAAAAAAAATTGAGATCATTCAGTGGATAAAAAAAAATTCCAGGTATTTATGTATATAATTAAAACAAAACAACATAACGAACATCTTACAGATAAAATATTTCTTCCAATTTTTCAGAGGTTGGAAGAGTATAAATAAATGTGTTTCTTTGTGTTATTGTATCACAAATTTCAGTGGGTAGCGCAGAATTATAGGACTTTTCCATATCTTTTAATATCTTATTTTTGCCTATAATTCCGCCACTGGTCGCTGCTCACATTAAAGCAGCTACTCATTTTTCCTCACGAGGTATGAGTGGACCCCAAACACCCGAGAACAGAGCAGAAAAAAATCCTGCCTCGCTGGGGATCGAACCCAGGTCACCATGCGTGCAATACCTAGCGCGCTAACTCACTCCGCCATGGTGATCGAGATCCCCGAGCTAGGTCCAACCTCATGTAGATTTAAGGTCACATGATCATTTTTCACCATTCACAGAGCTCCAAAGTGATCACGTGACCTCACATCTACATGAACTTGGACCTGACAGGTGCATCTCGTTCCCAGCCACAAGAGTCTATCGCTTTACTAAACTAATTATATTATTTTGTTTATTCTCTGGCAATGCCACCATTGGTCGTTACTCATACAAGTAACTACTCATTTCCCCATCATAATATGACCATGCTGTTGAAAGCAAGCAGTTAACCCAAATTAAATACTCATTTTTCCTCACGAGGTATGAGTGGACCCCAAACATCCAACAACAGAACAGAAAAATTCCCGATCTGCTGGACAACAATCCCAGGTTACAATGTACGGTGTACGCCACCCCTTGGACTATCCCCCTTTTTTTTAACTCGATTCAACTTGATTTCAGATACACCAAAGAGTTCACACGGGCGAGAAGCCATACTCCTGTCGCTTCTGCTACAAAGCTTTCGCGGACGGGGGAACTCTGAGGAAACACGAGAGAGTCCATACGGGAGAGAAACCATATGTGTGTCCCATCTGTAACAAGGCGTTCAATCAGAGGGTAAGCTTTGTGCTTGTATGAGTGTATACGGGAGAGAAACCATATGTGTGTCCCATCTGTAACAAGGCGTTCAATCAGAGGGTAAGCTTTGTGCTTGTATGAGTGTATACGGGAGAGAAACCATATGTGTGTCCCATCTGTAACAAGGCGTTCAATCAGAGGGTAAGCTTTGTGCTTGTATGAGTGTATACGGGAGAGAAACCATATGTGTGTCCCATCTGTAACAAGGCGTTCAATCAGAGGGTAAGCTTTGTGCTTGTATGAGTGTATATGGGAGAGAAACCATATGTGTGTCCCATCTGTAACAAGGCGTTCAATCAGAGGGTAAGCTTTGTGCTTGTATGAGTGTATACGAGAGAGAAACCATATGTGTGTCCCATCTGTAACAAGGCGTTCAATCAGAAGGTAAGCTTTGTGCTTGTATGAGTGTATATGGGAGAGAAACCATATGTGTGTCCCATCTGTAACAAGGCGTTCAATCAGAGGGTAAGCTTTGTGCTTGTAAGAGTGTATACGAGAGAGAAACCATGTGTGTGTCCTATCTGTAACAAGAAGTTCAATAAAATAAATAGGGTAAGCTTTGTGAAACTACGGGAGAGAAACCCTATGTGAGTCCTATCCGTAACAATCAAATCAAAGGGTAAGCCGTGTGCTGTTGTTACCTAAATGTTTAGGTCGGCCCACAGCTTGTAGTAGTAGCAATCAACCTAGGGGATCACAAAGCTTAATCACGAGGTATAAAAAAATGGGTAGTTCCCGTAGAAATATTAAATAAATAAAATAAATAAATAAATTTAAAAAAAAATAATAATACCACTGAGATCAAATAACATAGAGGGAACCCGATATATCAAGATTTGCATCCAACAAAATCAGTGCCGGAGTTGTAGTAATTTTTCTCTCGCGAAAGAGTGAGTGGGTATCAGTTAATTTTTTCTTTGTTTCCACTTTTACTTTCCTTATTTTCTACTTATTATGTAGTAATATAAGATTTGGTATGTGATGTGAAAATTAAGGATGTTTAGATATCCGCCACTGCATGAGGCAAACAAAAAAATCAAATAAATTGAACCAATCAGAAGCCGGGATTTGTTGAAAGAGGGACCATCAGCTGTTCAAAGTTGGACGCATAAATATGTTCAACTTGAGATAGGTAAGATTCCCTCTATGTTATATGATCTCAGTGAATAATACATACATAAATTCTCTCATTAATTTTCCCCTCAGGTTGTGATGCGAGAGCACGTACATTAAATAAATAAAATAAAAAAAATTAATAAAAAAAAAAATTAAAAAAAAAAAAAAAAAAATACATACCTACATACATAAATTCTCTCATTAATTTCTTCCCCCCCCCCCCCAGGTTGTGATGCGGGAACACGTGCGCGCGCACCACTCTGGCCCCGAGGCCAAGGGCTCGCCTGTGTTCCAGTGCAAGGTGTGCGGGACTCTGCTCGCCAGCGGCCCGGAGCTGTGCCAGCATCTGGTGCGGCACTCGGACGAGAATACCGCACGGAACCGCGTCGTCCCCACCGCACCGCGCAAGTACAAGCGGCGACGCAAGCTGTTGCCGCACGAGGGTGAGAAATCTGTGATATATTTGTAATTTGTAATTTGTAAATATTTGGCATCTTTATTAAATAATACATATACAGGGTGGACCAAAAAAACGTTTACACCCGTTAATGATAGATTACTGACGACATTTCCAGGCCGGATCTGCAATCCGTTTTTTCGGATTCGCCTTCGTAACTGCACAAAGTGATTTTTTGCAACTTTCCGAAAAAGTCCGACTTTGGCTTATTTTTCAGGTCAGTACTTTTTCCCTGTTTAAGATGAGTTGATTCTGAACAATTTTGCAGAAAGCCAACAAAATTTCGATGTTTCTAGCTACACTACTTTGTTTTTTACGATTTGGTTTGTCATATTTTTTTACACCTGAACAGAAAAAAACACCCAAAAAAACTTTTTTACTAAATAAAACACTCGACATTTGTCCGAACAAATTTTGGCACAGACATGGGCAAGTTTGATAAAAGTTGGCGGCCGCCCCGAGGATGCTAAAAAATAATTTTACGATTTTTTATCACGTGATCTTCTGGGAAAAATTATTAGATGTTTGCCAAAAACTCTTCAAAAATCCTAAGAGTTTTCTAGTTGTAGACTGTGTAAGGGCGTCTTGTGTTGTTTACAAAAATTGTTTACATTGCTTTTTTTAAATACCGCGGTCTCACATGCCTTCAACAGCCAGTTTAAGAAAATTCAAATGATAAATTTCGTGCTTCTCAGATTGTCAGTGGTGTTAGCTAGATGTGGTAGTGCTAAGAGTGTTAGTCGCATGACCGAGGTTCAATTCTCGACGGTCAATATTATTTTAATTATCAAAAAAATCTGATGGAATATTTTATTCATACCTGTACCTATGTGACCTGTTGTAACACCAACAACTAATGGTTTTTTTGGCGATAATACCATCTGTAAATTGAGTTATATCAGATACTATTGGTATCACAATACACATAATTATTATTCATGTAAGCCCCTGAGAGACTGCCTTGATAATGTAAGGATGGTTTTTCTTATGCTTCCCTACGAGAGAAAAAAAAACTAGCGAATTTTCCAAACGAAAATAGAGTTTATGAAATAAATCCAGGTAAATATGTAGGTAGGTTCTTCTAACATAAACAACACTAATTAAATAACAAATATTTACCGATTGCCAACTCTTAATAGAAGTCTTGAAAAAAACAAGATTATATTTTGTAAAATTAATAAACTTCTGCAGTCTTTATTATGATTTATAATATGTATTTTGATATAAACAGGTATTTAAAAAATCATTTTGTGTTAGTATGTTCAATGAGAAACGATTAGACGCGCACGATTAGCTCAGTGGTAAGCTAGTCCACCCGGTCCGAACGCCAGAGCCAGCAAAAAATTCATGACTACAAAATAAAAAAGACTGTTGCCATTTTTTATTTAGCCATAGTACACACTATGGATTCTCCTCACACAAATTTTTGAAATCAATGGTGACTTTAGTACCTTAGTTATACCTAAGAACTGTAGAGTGGAGTTATTAATAGCTTTGCAGAGATAGTAAATGTGTCCGTAATCTGCTGTTTTTGGTATTGTGATGCCACTGTGTTTTGATTAGTAAGCACTTATTGTGAACCAAGCCTTCTTACCTACGAGCTAATATTTCTCACATCCTCATTCTTGCCTCTCTCTCTCTTTCGCTCTCTATCTCTCTCTCTCTCTCTCTCTCTCTCTCTCTCTCTCTCTCTCTCTCTCTCTCTCTCTCTCTCTCTCTCCCTTCTCAATTCCCTGAGAGGAGCTGTTGGAAGTGGCGTCCACCTTCCTGGATGCATAAGTTAAACCTCTTCATCATGTTCCGTTGAATGTTGCGGAAGATTCCAGGTTTTTCTGTCAGGTCATCGAATGCCAACAGGATTCTTGCTACCAGATTCTGCTACTCTTGCGTCTCCACTGGTATTTCGTAAACTATGTTTTTCACGTGATTCCAAATGTTCCTGTTGGCAGCTCCATATGCTAAATGCATGTCTGCCATTTCAGCATCCGAATAATAATAATTATGTAACTTGTACTTAAAAACTCAAGAAGTTAAAAGATAATATTTCACAGAATGCAGAAAAATATGCTTGAAAACTATCATCGAGAAACAAACAATCATTAATATGACTGGCCTTTAATTAATTCCAAGGAAAATAATTATCAGACATAAAAAGCTAATTACTCTTTGAGTACAAGACGACCCTACACGGTCAACACTTTTAAGATTTTGAAAATCATTTTTTGAGACTTACCTGGTTCGTATTCCCAGAAGATCACGTGATAAAAAATCGTAAAATTATTTTTTAGCATCCTTGGGTTGGCCGCCAACTTTTATCAAACTTGCCCATGTCTGTGCCAAAATTTGCTCGGGCAAATCTTGAGTGTTTTAAAGTGTAAAAATTTACATGAGAATTTTTTTTCTATTCAGGTGTCAAAAAAGATGCCAAACCAAACCGTAAAAAACAAAGTAGTGTAGCTAGAAACATCGAAATTTTGTTAGCTTTCTGCAGAAATGTTCAAAATCAACTCATCTTAAACAGGAAAAAAGTTCTGACCTGAAGAATAAACCAAAGTCGGACTTTTTCAGAAAGTTGCAAAAAATCACTTTGTGCAGTTATAAAGGCGAATCCGAAAAAACGGATTGCAGATCCGTCCTAGAAATGTCGTCAGTAATCTACCATTAACGGGTGTAAACGTTTTTTTGGTCCACCCTGTACAGCATACAAGTAGACACATAGAAATATAGACAGTATAGGTTCTAAGTTCTAACTTATAGTAAATAATATACAATAAAAGATTGAACAGATATGAAAATTATTATTATGTGCCTATAATGTATAATAATGGAATTGCCTTCTACTCACACTAAGAAATTAGAATCTCTTGTTTTGTGAGTAAGGGTTGTGTTATCTGTACCCTAGAGTTAAAGAGTCGCAACTCCAATTATTTTCGAAATTGAGTTAAGTTCATATTCGGATGCACCATGATTTATTTTGTAGTAGTCACTGTGGCAGAGCGAGTTAGCGCGCTAGGCATTGCACACATGGTGACCTGGGTTCGATTCCCAGCGGGGGAGGATTTTTTCTGCTCTGTACTTGGATGTTCGGGGTCCACTCATACCTCGTGAGGAAAAATGAGTAGCTGCTTTAATGTGAAGCAGCGACCAGTGGCAGAATCTTAGGCAAAAAAAAGAATACAAGGTATTGTAAATTAAAGTGGTAAAGCCCTATGATTCTGCGCTACCCACTAAAATTGTGACATAATAACACAAAGAAAAAGCATTATTATTATGATTTATTTTGTAACATGGAAAAAGACCGCAGATCCATTCCTTTGAAAGAAAAAAGGAAAAAAATAAAATTAAGAAAATCGTAATTCCAAAATTACGGACTTTCATGGTAAAAGACAGTTTGGTATCGTACGGCAATTTTACAAGAGGATAATATTTCCTTTTATTCAGTATAAAACAAAAAAAAAGAACAGTTTTGTTTTTAGAAATAAACTAACGAGAAGAATTCACAAATGCAAAAAGTTGAAATCTTATTTTGCTTTTCCTGTAAAATTTGAAAAACTACCATTCTTTTTTTTTGCACATAATAACTAGCAAAACTTTCCGTCCACCCCCCCCCCCCCCCCAGGCGACGGGTTCCCTGACACGGACGAGGAGGAGGAGTCAGGAGGCGGGGGCGCCCCCTCGGGGGTCGCCCCTGGTGGGCGTCTCTCATCGGACGGCTCGGAGTCCCGCCTCCCGCCCCTGCTGCCCCCCCGCAAGCCCACCCCTGAGTACGACCGCGAGTTCCTCGAGTGGGAAATGAAGGTCGGCATCTCGAGCATAGACAGCAAGGCGCCCAGCCCGCTCAAAACCAAGAGTAAGAGTTCCTTAGAGAGACAGTTTTTCTAACTTTTTTTTAAAAAAAAAAAAAAAGATGAGTGTTTCACAGCCGTTTTTATTTCGTAGCCATGAAACAGGAGCTACTGTAGACGCTTGTGGTCTGTGTTGTAGCCTGCCCATCCCGTAGTATGCCTCCCCTCTGATGGGCGAGAAGTGACACAGTACTTCCCAATTAGGTGCTGGGTCAACACGAGCGCACCGGAAGGTATCCCTTACAAACAATTCAAACCAAATTATGAATACAGTTTCAGTCGGCATGGGGGATCGAACGCGGGACCTTCCGCATGACAAGCGAATATGCTTAACGACTGAGCTAATCGCGTGCTATATTTAAAACTTCTTTGTATTTTCAAGTCCATACGAAATTCCCACCACCCCTGAGGTGATAGTCCTAGGTTAAGCAATAATTTCGTAAAGCTTTTCTTTCTGACTTGAACGTGACCTGATTCTCCCCGCCCCTCAGCCCCCGCCCCTCGTAAGCAAGGCACCCGCCGCTCCCACCGCTCCTACGCCTCCAAGTACTGGGTGTCTCGGAGCCCTTCCCCTCCTCCGCCCACAATATCCGCCCTGGGCTCCTCCGCTGAGTCGGATGGGCTCATCAGTCTCAGCTCTCTAGCGCAGGTATTATTATTATTATTGATTAAACACGTATGAGACGGGTCCTATTTTCTGTAGTTTGTACGCTGGGACGGCTTCAAATTAGGGTATGTGTACCAAATATGACAACAACAAAAAAAAATTGGGACGGGCGAGTACAAAAATATATTAAAAATTGCATTATCTGTGCCCACCGGTGGGTCACATTACAAGGGAAATTGAAAAAAAAAAAAACGTGACCCACCGGTGGGTACGCCGTCTCATACGTGGTAATAATAGGACATTTCGTCGTTAATTGCGAGTGCTTAACGACTGAGCTAATCGCGCGCTATATTTTATTAGTCTGTTCCGGTAGCTCAGTGGTAAAGGCGGCACTCTGTGAATCCAAAGTTTCCCATTTGGGATTTTTACCACATAATAATATGTCTTGGGCTTACTGCTGGAATAATGGGACTTTAGTAGTCTTAATCGGGCAGTATAAATAAGGCGATATTATTATTATTATTACTGTATGATCTAATCACCGTCATGTTCGGGTGATCGTTTGAGGAACAGGATCGTTCGGAGGCGATCCCTGATCATCCTCAAAGGCGGTTGGGATGGCCTATGGCCAAGTGTTCGGATACGCCATCATACCTTAAAACTAAATAATTAAAGTTAAGAAAATAAAAGAAAGGAGACCAATGTTGGAGTAGAGATAATGTCACTTATATATAATTATACATTAATAATTATTGTTAACAAACACTGAACGTATTAAGATGGTGCACAAATAATATCCCGGCGGGCACTCGCGTTATTCGGATACCGAACTGGCTGCGCTCTCGTCATAGAGCGGGTGAGACAAGACTGACTGCCTAATGGTCTAGTCAGAAACACTTTCGATGGCTGAGCTTTCCTGCTGACTCAGTCGGCAGACCTATGGTTTTGCGGATCATCAAACACCGGCAAACCATCTTTCCTTTACTTTAAACATCGATCGTCCTCGATTGACTGGTCCTCATGATTGAAAGCTCCAAACCATCTTTCCTAAGCCTATTCACACTAGGCTCGATAGAACCACACACTTGGGTTCCGACCCACAAGGTTCATTTAGGGTGCCGTGCCGCCGAGATTTGAAACTGTCAATTAAAATTATTTTATATCAATATGACAGACAGATAGATTATACAACAAAAATTGGTTCTGAAAATTAAGATGACGACATTGAATGTAAATAAGTAAAAATTGGGGTGACGACTTTAAATATAGTAAAAATAAATTAATATGGCGACATTGAATACAAATAGACATAAGGTTGATGACAAAAATAAATCAAATGAATAAAAACAGATAGGTAAAATAAAAGATTCTATTGTATGCATCTACATAGCTCGGGCGATTCAATCAGTTTGATTACGGTTAAAGTATTAAAGTATTGCAGAAGTCTAACCCTAACTAAATATACCTGTACGGATTACTACCCAACCATCACTTCATCTGTCGACTAGTGTGTATCAGTGGACAATCTCTTCTCGAGGACTTGTGCGATTCTGTCGTGTTCGTGTAGAGCCTGCGTCAGTCGTTCCATCGCTTGAGTGTCCGTTGATTTTTCAGGTTTATTGAAGCATTGAATGATGGAGATCAGGATCAAGTTTAGCGGTTTTCGGAACAAGATCACCAAAACAAGGAGAGTGATGATCACGCTCCATTCAACATGAAAATATTGAGCCTTTTCTCGCAACTGAGAATAGGTGGTCGTCTCCATATGGTCTGATGCTGGCTCTGGATATAAGACAGGTTTTCTGGTGATCTCCCATGTGGCATTGAGGAGCGCCTCCATCTTTTCTTTGTACTGCATTGTGTTGTTCTTTATGATTGAGTCTGCTGAATCTTGGTTTGTGACCCAATCATTTGGTATCACATGATGAATCGACAACTTGCTGACCCACTGCGCCTCACAAGGGAATGTGGACTCGATCAGCATATCATCATTAATTTCGGCCTCGCAGTCGCATGGCAGTTTAATTACCATGTATCCATGCGAGACTTTAGGCAATTTGATTTTGTTTGAGGATTGGTTGGACGCACACTTTAGCTGGAATGAACTTGGCGGGTGAGTGATGGCAAAGGACTCCTGACCCAGGGATGAAATAATAGTCTGTGTTGTCCTGGTGCAGATTGTCGGGCATTCCTTGCACTCACCGTTTTCCGACGGGTTTGAAAATATCGCCCTGTCCACAAAGCACAGCGAGTTGACATCTGGCTGGCAATGGGTGTCGTCCTCTAACCAGCGATATTTACCTCCCGTCGAAATAACTTTGGTAGACGTTGGTTGTTTTTTACAGGTGTTGTTGAGTTCCGCATGAGGTATTGATTTTACTTTAAACAGCTTTAGATTTTTGTTGGCTCTGGTTATTGGGATTTTAATACGAACTGCTACTTGTTGGTCAGAAATTATACAGGATGCGATGGGAAGAGAGTAGTATTTCCCCCAATTTTGGACAGGAATGGCTAGTTGCCAATTCTTGCTCGAAATAGAGTTTTGGATTTTGCCGAGATCCGATTTTAAAATAGATGGTGTGACAATTTGGGGTGGAATACGTTTTGATTGGCATACTGTGGCAGCTATGGATAGTTTAGCTTCGTTGATCAGTAACTCGATCGACGAGTAGATGTTGACCACGTGTTTCACGAGTATTGAATCTCGTGCTTCTATAGCCTCTTGATTTAGTATTGTTGATGCCAAGGATTGTTTGGTGGATTTGGCCACGGCGTTGAACTGGCGGGTTACATCGTCAATTGAAGCTATAGACAGAGCCACCTGCTTGTGGTCGTCGTGGATTGTCATCTTCATAGCCTCCACTTGGTTTGTAAGTCGACTCTGAGAGTTGAAGAGTTCGTCTGTGTCGTCCGTCGTGGCAATCTGACAACACGCGTGCATGATCCACTGGATAGGGCTGAATCTTCTTGATCTGAGGCTTGATTCTTCAGGGAATTGGGGAGCCATTTGGAGCAGTAAATATTTGGTATCTGCTTCAAATTTTGTCAAGATCTTGTCCAGGGCACAAGTGGTGTTCTGATAACACTGACTCCATTTTGACGTGTTATCAGTGTCGTTCTCTGGCTTCTGAGTATTTGGTCTCTGGATGTTAATTTGGTACTGTAGTGGGATTGAATTTTCGTAGATGACTGCTGGTATTTCTGTTGTGATAAGTGGGTTTTGAGTTTTGATTGAGATATCTAATGGGTCTGCTGATGATGACCACAAACACACTAGCGCACACACGATGGTTGGTTGGTAAAACATGGTGAGAGACTAAAATGAGATTGGCTAATTTGGCTAACTAATCAAAAATCTTCCTATTAAGGTGTGATTGTAAATGTAAACAATAAGGTTATTTTAGCTAGCTTACTGACGATTGTCTTCCGGGTTCATTGTCTATTTGTTACTTTCCCGTTTCAAGTGATGGTATTATTTCTCAGGACGGAAATTCTTTTCAACTATGCATTCATACGGTTATTTCATCATAATTAAACACTTATACCCAAACACATACAAATTCACTTATACCCTACAGACAAAAATTCAGTCATACTGCCAAATAGAGGCCTAAAATTTTGAAGTTGATTAGTCCGTCAATCCTGGAATAAATACTTATAGCTTTTTTTTTTTTTTTTTTTTTTTTTTTTGGTTGGAAATATGTGGGTTTCCTTTACTTTAAAAAAAAATTATATCCACCCCTACCACTAGGGAGATTTTCTTGTGACAACCCAGAAGTCAATCGTTAGTTAAGCTTAGAATATTGTCCATCCTTGCTTTGAGGTTAAGGTTCATAACAAAGAAAATGTGTTCTCGCTTTAGCAGAGGACTACTCTTATTTTGTAATAATGAGCATTTTGATATACCCAAGGGGTATTAGACATTCCGGGACAACTTTCGATACAATTTAAACCATTATAATTTATTTGAATGCCCGAATTTTGTGTCTGTCTCCGGATGCTATAACGAGTAATGACGTTTAAGACGTCATACTTCGTGTATTGTGATCAAGATTTCTATTTTCTCAATAAGGGATTGAGATGATAGAAATCTTCGAGCCCCACGTTGGGCGCCATTTGTATGATCTAATCACCGTCATGTTCGGGTGATCGTTTGAGGAACAGGATCGTTCGGAGGCGATCCCTGATCATCCTCAAAGGCGGTTGGGATGGCCTATGGCCAAGTGTTCGGATACGCCATCATACCTTAAAACTAAATAATTAAAGTTAAGAAAATAAAAGAAAGGAGACCAATGTTGGAGTAGAGATAATGTCACTTATACGAGGTTTGGCTATTAAATTCGTAGATTCTTCCCATAAAACGATGTGTGTTTAACTTACCTAACTTTAGTAGTTATCCCCTTCAATGTACTTCCCTCCTCTATCCCTACAACGTTCTAAGCAAATTTTCCATTGATCGACACAGTGGTGGAGGTCATTTTGTGTGAGGCCTTCCAAGACTTTTGCCGGTTTTTTCTTAACGGCATCTACGCTGTCAAATCTGGTACCTTTCAGGGCAGATTTGATTTTTGGTAATAAGTAAAAGTCGCACGAGGCCAGGTCGGTTAAGTAAGGAGGGTGTTCCAACACTGGGGTGTTGTACTTGGCCAGGAACGTCTTCACGGAGAAGGCACTGTGGGCTGGCGCATGGCACCATTTTTGCGCAAACTTTTGTCATGTTGAAATTTTCGTACAAAATTTGTCTCACACATTCTTTATTAATTTTAAGTGTATCAGCCATTAGTCTAAGAGTTAATCTACGGTCAGAACGAATCATAACATCAATTTTTTCAATGTTTTCGTCAGTTTTTGAGCTTTGGGGGCGACCAGGACGTGGATCGTCCTCAACATCTTCCTGACCATCTTGAAACCGTTTAAACCACTTATAAAGCGTTGATCTTTTCAAACATGACTCCTGGTACACTGTCTTTAACAAAGAAAATGTTTCACCAGCATGTTTTACGTAAAATTCAAAAATCACTCGTTGCTCAACGTTTGTATCAATCATAATTCCGGCAAAATTAAAAAAGGTGTCTTGCGCGTCGGGCTGTCACAACAGAACTAATTACAGTACAGACATGTGACAGCTATCAATGAAAACACAAGACTTGAAGCTGTCTAAATATGTTTATCATATCTTCCTAGCACGGACAGCTTTTGCGTAGCGGCTCGCGTCTACGAACTTAATAGCCAAACCTCGTATATAATTATACATTAATAATTATTGTTAACAAACACTGAACGTATTAAGATGGTGCACAAATAATATCCCGGCGGGCACTCGCGTTATTCGGATACCGAACTGGCTGCGCTCTCGTCATAGAGCGGGTGAGACAAGACTGACTGCCTAATGGTCTAGTCAGAAACACTTTCGATGGCTGAGCTTTCCTGCTGACTCAGTCGGCAGACCTATGGTTTCCTATGTGCGGATCATCAAACACCGGCAAACCATTACTACTATGGCACACAAATCAAGATATATTTTTTTTTATCCGTACATAAGATACATTAACATCTGGAATAAACCATATTCCTTAGACGTTAACATGTAAGACTGCATTCAAATTCAAACTCCAAACTTTCGCAGGATATGCGCCGTCCCCAGAATGACACAGGATTGAACTTCGGACAGGTTGAAAATTCCAGGGATTTTCTTCAGATTTTTATTATTATTATATTTAATACTTCTTTGTATCTCCAAGTTCATACGAAATTCCCACCACCACCCTCAGGTGATCGCCGACCGGGACAGGGGAGAGGGCGGCGCCTCTACACCCACGCCGCCCCTGGATGACACCCACACCTCGGCACGCACCCACGGCACGCCGCCCATGGGCCCGGGGGGCGAGGATAGCGAGGGCGGGCCCCTGAGAGGGGGGGGGCGGCCGAAGCGGCAGTACAGACGCAAGGCGCCCCACCTGCACAGTCGAGTCAATGTGGACCTGAGTGAGGCAGGTGAGGATTGATTGATTTATATTTTAGCATGTAATGTACATTTTTGTAAATCTACAGTCCAGGTCCTACCTGCAGTGGACAAATTCAAGTACCTGGGGTCGGTCCTGGAAAAGAATGGAGAGCTGGCGAGTGAGATAAATCATAGAGTGAATTGTGGATGGATGAATTGGAGAAAATTGAGTGGAGTGTTGTGTGATAAGAGAGTGAGCGTAAAAATGAAAGGGAGACTGTATAAAAGAGTAGTTAGACCAGCGTTGATGTACAGTGCAGAAACCTGGTCTATAACAAAAGCGCAAGAGAGAAAGTTGGAGGTTGCTGAAATGAAAATGTTACGATGGATGTGTGGAATAACAAGGAGAGATAGGGTGAGAAATGAGCGCACTAGGGGTACAGTGAAAGTAGGACCTCTGGCAAAGAAAATACAAGAGAGTAGACTGAGATGGTTCGGACATATAGAGCGAAGAGACGAAAACTATGTGAGTAAAACAATACATGAACTTCAAATAGGCGGTAAAAGAAAGAGAGGAAGACCAAAGATGAGATGGAGAGACAAAGTTGAAGAAGACCTAAGAGAGAAAAACTGGAGAAAAGAGGGCGCACTAAATAGAAAGATATGGAAGGAAAGGATTCATGGAACAAATGCCGACCCCAAGTAGGTTTGGGAAAAGGCAAAGTGAAAGAAGAAGAAGATACATTTTTGTATGTGTGCAAGGTACAAGGTACATGATTTATCAAGAAAAAGTTAAATATATAAAAATTACATTAAATAAAATCAGGGATATAGTAGGGTTAAGGATAATACATAGAAGGCTATGCCTCGAGAATATAGTAGGGTTAGGATATATTAGTGACCGCAGCTCGGATGTTTCTATGACCGCCATTCGGATGTCCCATTTTTAGACATCTACCACTTGACCGCAGATCGGATACAGCCGATAAAGGTAAAGGTAACTGATACATTTTCAGGACTAGTGGATAAAATAAAATAAAATATTAAAAATGGTATAGAAAAACTTGGTATTAGATTGGATAGAATAGGAACTTAGATATGACTAGATGTTAATACTGGGACTGTAATTCTCCAGGCTACCCTGGAATTCATTTAGACTGTAGGGAGCCAGATTGTGGAAGAGTAGAGGACTGACTCGTGATCTGGAAGTCGGTGGTTCGAGTCCCATGTATGACGTCTTTAAAAAAGATCTTCTTCTTTGAAGAGCTTCTCTTAGAAGCTCTTCAAAGCTTAGGAGAAGTACCTTTGTATAAATGTTTCTTTATAAAGAAAATAAATAAATAAACTATTATTAAAAAAAAGAGTAAATTACTCATGATGTTGTTGTTGTTGTTGTAGCCAGTTTGGCTACAGCTGGAGGGGTGACTGATGGTCTCCAGCCAACTTTATTTCAAAGTTGGCTCGTCATGAATCACATATTTCTATGTGCGATCAACCATCATGAAGACATGGTATGACGTATTTATAAAAGAGTAAATTACTCATGATGTTATTGTTGTTGTTGTAGCCATTTTGGCTACAGCTGGAGGGGTGACTGATGGTCTCCAGCCAACTTTATTTCAAACTTGGCTCGTCATGAATCACATATTTCTATGTGCGATCAAACAACATGAGGACTTGGACTTTTCTTTATAAGCCATTTTTTTTTTTTTTTTTTTTTTTAAAACTTTTTATTAGTAGAACATATATTCAGACAAATAATGGTAAAAATTAAATATAAAATTGAAAATATTAATAATATAAACAAGAAAAAATAGATAAAATACCTACATATGTCCTAACTAAAGGGCGGGGTTATTGCCTATGGCAAAGCCATTAAACCCTTAAGAAACTGCAAGCTGGCCTGGCTCCTGAGGGTTGGCTAGTCTGTTCTCTGTTTATAATCCTCTAGTTTATAGTCGAGACATACACATACTCTACTCGTGATGTAAAGGTAGGTGGCTCAAGCTCAGCAGCTCAATCGGACTCGTAACCTAGAGGTCGGTGGTTCGAAAACCAAGTTCGGAAATAATTTTTAGTAAATAGAGTTCGTTATCAACAAAAATTGTCTCGTTTTCAACTCGGAAAGATTTATATAAATTTTTCTTTAACATGTTAATTTTCTCTTCTCTTCCGACAAACACTCGCCAGCAGTGGCCAAGGATCCTCTGAGCATTCTGAATGAGATCAAAGAGGAGATGGAATCCTCGCAGACGTCCGAACTAGAGTCCTTCGAGCAGGAAACCATAGAGACCACGACACATCTTGAGTCTGAAGGTATGAGCAGTCGTGTCATGTTTTTTTTTTTTTTTTTTTTTTTTTTTTAAGACAAGTGTTTCACAGTCTTTTTTT
Source organism: Bactericera cockerelli (assembly GCA_024516035.1). Lineage (NCBI taxonomy): Eukaryota > Metazoa > Arthropoda > Insecta > Hemiptera > Triozidae > Bactericera > Bactericera cockerelli. The sequence continues at coordinate 861,656 of CM044963.1, read as the reverse complement.
ATTTCGTAGCCATGAAACAGGAACTACTGTAGACGCTTGTGGCCTGTGTTGTTAAAATAAATATATACATATAGGTATTATGTATATATTTATTTATTTTTTCTTAATTTTTTTTTTTTTTTCTTCTATTATATTGTATTTTAATTTGTAATTATTTGTATTGTATATAATATGTCCTATCAATTAAGTGTAAATAAATAAATAAATATGGCTCCCTCTGATGGGCGAGAAGTGACACAATACTTCCTATTTAGCTGCTGGGTCAACACGAGCGCACCGGAAGGTATCCCTTACAAACAATTGTAACCAAATTAAGAATACAGTTTCTGTTGGCATGGGGGATCGAACGCGGGACCTTCCGCATATCAAGCGAGTGCCCAACCGCTGAGCTATTCGTGTGCTCTATTTTTTTAAATGTATTTTTCTTCTTCTTACCGACCTCAGTAGCTTGGTCGATAAGGTTGCGGACTTATAACCTGGAGGTCGGTGGTTCGAGTCCCAAGTTCAGCGAAAATTTAGTAAAGCTAGTTTCAGTGGTGTTGTGACATCACGAAAGTGATTAACACAAATATGATAACTTTTTCTTCTCTTTTTTTTAAAAGAATATTTTCATTAATATTGTGTACGTAGAATAGCTTGCAATAGGGGGAACATAGTACCTAATATTACTATACTTGACATACTCGTTCATATTATTTTGTTTTGTTAGGTCTGAGTAGGAGACTATGAACAAGGAGTTATAGACCAGTAGCCTGATTAGGAGATTTTAAACAAGGAGTAAGAATGTAACTTCCTCGTAACAATGTAACAAGGAGTAATGTAATGTAATGTAACAAGGAGTAACTTCCTCGTCAATGATAATCAAAAAAAAAGGAGTAAGAATGTTATTACAAAGTTTCTGTTCTAACGAGTATGGCTACATCTAGGGAGATGGTCTCCAGTCAACCTGAGTTGGCTCGTCCTGAACCAAATACTCTCATGTGCGATCAACCATCCAGTGTCTATGAGCTCTTTGTACGTTCAATAATTTAACTTGGTTTTAAACATTAAAATTTAGCTTGTTGTTGTTTTATAGGTATAGTATACATATTATTATGTCCCGGTAGTTCAGCTGTCCCGGTAGCTCAGTGGTAAAGGCGGCACTCTGTGGATCCAGATATTCCAGAAGTCGCGGGTTCGAAACCCAGGCAGGACATGACAAGTTATCCTCCCATTTGGGATTTTTACCACATAATAATACGTCTTACGGCTTACTGCTGGAATAATGGGACTTAATAGTCCTTATCGGGCAGTATAAATAAGGCGATATTATTATTATTTTGTGAATATCTCAGAGACTCCAAATGACTATTTTTACTTAATCAAAAGTAATTAATTCAACTTATTTTTTTTTTGCAGGAGGTCAAGGATTCCTCACATGTGATATGTGCAGCGAGGTGTTTTTGGACCGGGAGGAGCTTATGTTTCATATCAGAATACATGTCTGATTACCCGAATCAGAATACATGTCTGATTACCCGAATCAGAATACATGTCTGTTTACCCAAATCAGAATACATGTCTGATTAGCTGAATCAGAATACATGTCTGATTACCTGAATCAGAATACATGTCTGATGACCTGAATCAGAATACATGTTTGATTAGCTGAATCAGAATACATGTCTGATGATTTTAATCAGAATACATGTTTGATTAGCTGAATCAGAATACATGTCTGATGACCTGAATCAGAATACATGTCTGATGACCTGAATCAGAATACATGTCTGATTACCTGAATCAGAATACATGTTTGATTAGCTGAATCAGAATACATGTCTGACTAGCTGAATCAGATTACATGTCTGATTACCTTAATCAGAATACATGTCTGATTAGCTGAATCAGAATACATGTCTGATTAGCTGAATCAGAATACATGTCTGATTAGCTGAATCAGAATACATGTCTGATTAGCTGAATCAGAATACATGTCTGATTAGCTGAATCAGAATACATGTCTGATTAGCTGAATCAGAATACATGTCTGATTAGCTGAATCAGAATACATGTCTGATTAGCTGAATCAGAATACATGTCTGATTAGCTGAATCAGAATACATGTCTGATTACCTGAATCAGAATACATGTTTGATTAGCTGAATCAGAATACATGTCTGATTACCTGAATCAGAATACATGTTTGATTAGCTGAATCAGAATTCATGTCTGACTAGCTGAATCAGAATACATGTCTGATTACCTGAATCAGAATACATGTTTGATTTGAATCAGAATACACAAGAGGTTGGTTAATCAAATCCCAAAAACGGAAAAAAAATAAGTAGGTAGTAAGGAATAGTGAGGTGAGATTGAGTAGTTGGGATAGCATGAATTAGGTATCTCAACTAATTATTGTGTCTTATCAGTGGAGTGCTGGTTTAAATTTATGTAAAAAACCTCTGTAGCTTAATGATTTCAGATATTTTACCTGAAAACTTGGGGCTTATATTAAATTCAATCCGTGTTACAAATGTTGAATACCCATGGTTTCAATCACAAATTTTACTTCTATTTCCTTGTTCGTATACTGGCTTTAAGGGTGATAGTTCTATGCTGATCTTTTTTTAAAAGGTTTGACTGTAAATTATTAGTAGATTTGTTATTTTACCAATTTTTACCTAAGAAGAGTCTTATTATGAAATGTAAAAATGTACTCTTACATATTATTTTTTTGTACAATCCTGTTTTTATAGCTTTTGTAAATATATTTAACGTTAATTACTTTCTGTACATAATTATGTCTATGTCCTGTTGGCTGGTCCCATCGTAGTACAAAAATGATATATTTTTTCAATCATGAAAAAAAAAAGACTTACTTTATTTTCTGCGTGCCATCTTCTTCCCGGTTGGATTTTTGCAATTTAATTGATTAGAAAATAGAAAACTATACGATAGTCAGTTGTACCTGAAAAGTTCATGAGTACTTATACTACTTATGTAATATGTGAAAATTGTTGATGGATGCAAAGAAAACATTATTTATTTGTAGTCACCGTGGCCGAGTGAGTTAGCGCGCTAAGCATTGCACGCACGGTAACCTGGGTTCGATCCCCAGCGGGGTAGCTTTTCTTCTGCTCTGTACTTGGGTGTTCGGGGTTCACTCATACCTCGTGAAAAAAAAATGAGAAGCTGCTTTAATGTTAGAAGTGACCAGTGGCGGAATTATAGGCAAAAATAAGATATTGGGATTTAAAAATACGGAAAAGTCCTGTAATTCTGCGCTACCCACTAAAATTGTGATATAATAACACAAAGAAACACATTATTATTATTATTTACTTGGAAAAATATTTTTTAGTTGATATTTGCACTCTACAAGTCCTGCCATAGCAATAATCTCCTAATATTTATGAGTTATTCAGGACGAAGGTTTTAACCCCCAACTGCCAGGAATCGTACCAGCTACCCACAATAATAACAACACTCTTTAGTGGAAAGTAACCACCAGGCGAGGTTAATGTTCAAAGCATTTTCTACCACGTAACCCTCAGAGTCTTATTATTATGTGGTCACAAACTCAAATTAATGAGGAAAAATTCATTCACTGGGTGGGATTCGAACCAATGGATCCCTACGCTACCTGGATTACCAAACTTGCACCTTCGACCTCCTCTTCACAAATTACCTACTTAACAATCAAAGAAAAGAAACAAAATCGCACGAAAAACAAAATTCACCAGGTATTTTCAAAAAATGCAGTGTATTCGTTCATTAATTGAAATCATTTTCGAAAATTCTTGATCGATTGTTAATTGGAGCATGGCCTCTAATTGCTACGTTTCCTCTGTAAATAAATATATAAATAAAACAGTTAATTATATAAAAAAATCTGTCAAATTTATGTAAAATGAAAAGAAGAAAGCAAAATTGATGCATGTGTTTGCCACAGGCATGTATGTGATTTTTTTTTTTTAATTAGTCAGATAGATAAATGTATATCAGACTGCTTGAATTACTTTATTATCCTGACATATAACCAGAATATAACATGACAAGTTATCCTCCCATTTGGGATTTTTACCACATAATAATATGTTTTGGTCTCACTGCTGGAATAATGGGACTTTAATAGTCTTAATCGGGCAGTATAAATAAGGCGATATTATTATTATTATTATTTATTCGTAACCTGTATTTTTTTCGACGGCAATGCTTGCGTCCATCAAAGACTTCTTCTTTTCCAGACCGGAATCGGCCGGCGGAAAGCGATCCGACGAAAATCGTTGAAAACCTCCCCGAATATGAGTGCCGGATGTTGGGTTCCGTCGACAACGATGACCGGCCGTGTTCCCTGGTGGCGACTACTGACCAGTTTCTGGTAGCGGAGGAACCCCGGCCATACGGCACGGTCGAAATACCCCGGCTTGTCGGCGACAGGGTAGTCGCGGCCCTCCCGCCGTTGCTTAGCGACGGCGTAGGGCAAGCGAAAGTCGTACCGGAGATGGCAGAGAGACAGGATGCGCGCGTCGGCGAACAGAAGAAAGCCGTCCAGGATCAGGATCTGGTCGCAGGGGGGCGGGGCCACAGGGTTCCGGGCGAAGCTGAGGGAGAGAAAGTTGCTGTCATTTTTTTTTTTTTTTTTTTGGGGCGGGGGTTAAAGTCGCGTCTTTTTCGAACCTCTAAAATATTTTAGAGAGGTCTCAGTCAGTGACTGATTTTGTCTAAGATTTTGGAAGATATGAATTAATTGACAAAAAAAATTTCCGATTGTAATGTATTCTTAAACAAATAAAGACTATTCTATTCTATCTCACCTATCGACAATTTTCATCACGTCCTCGAGGAACCGATCAAAGTCGATACAGCCGGGCCGCTCGTAGTCCCTGCACTTGAGCAACGGGTTGAAACTGATGCGGCTCTTGTCCTTCCAGAAATACGCGTCCAGACGCAACGTCTCGACACGCGTCGTCGTCTTGGAGAGCTCTCGCTCGAGACGCGTGGCCAGAGTCGTCTTGCCGCCCCCCGACACGCCCGAGAGGCCAATGATGACGTAGTTCTCGGTGCCACGTGACGTCATCGGAGGATGCGCTGTCGGCAAAGGCGACAGCAATAGATCAGTTGAGAACGGATGGAACAGATTACGTCATCGCAGGATGCGCTGTCGGCAAAGTCGACGGCAATAGATCAGTTGAGAACGGATGGAAACAGATTGCGTCATCGGAGGATGCGCTGTCGGCAAAGTCGACGGCAATAGATCAGTTGATAACGGATGGAACAGATTACGTCATCGCAGGATGCGCTGTCGGCAAAGTCGACGGCAATAGATCAGTTGAGAACGGATGGAAACAGATTGCGTCATCGGAGGATGCGCTGTCGGCAACAAAGTCGACGGCAATAGATCAGTTGATAACGGATGGAAACAGATTGCGTCATCGGAGGATGCGCTGTCGGCAAAGGCGACGGCAATAGATCAGTTGATAACGGATGGAAACAGATTGGTCGGCGATTTGATGCCGGAGTTGGTAGAAGGTATGAAGGAGTTGTAAAGGTGGTTCGATAATTGGAATGTTGTAAGTTTTAAAAAGGTTTTAACTGTAGGAAGAGGAGAGGTTGAAAGGTTTGAAATGTAAGAAGGAGAAAGATTACACTCAAGGGGTTTTTTTTTTACTGAGGGAAAGAGAAATGTCAGAGTAAAGATGGTTTTAACCATCTTTACTCTGACAGACTCCAGACTAAAGAGAGGTTTAGGTGTTTTAATTGTAGGAATCAGAAAGGCTATCAAATGGAGTATTTTTTTTTTCAAACAAAATTTCCATTTATTTGACAAATTGGTTGAAGTGTTTTAATTGAAGGAAAAAAAAAGGTTATCAGATTAAAAAGGCACTTTGTTTTACTTTAGAAAGAGGAGTAAATGTCGTCGAAGGAAGAAGATAAGTTGTAGGTTTCAGAAGGGCTGATATTGTAGAGACGGGATCGGCTAATGACGTAGGTAAGTGATGGATCAATGATGTAGGTATAGTATCGGTTGAGGGAATAAGGGGGTGTCTGGATGATGACGTAAGCGTAGGGCTGGTTGATTGCGAAGGGAGGGGGTGAGTTGACAGAGTAAGATGGAGGAGGGTTGAAGAAGGGGTAGGAGGGCGATGGGTTGACACTGTGGAACCGGCGGTTGGCGCAGAAAGTTGGACTGACGGCTCTAGTGTAAAGAGGGGGAGGGATCGTGACGAAGGGAGGCGATTGGTTGCCAGAGGGGGAGGGGTTGATGGCGTGAGGAGAGCAGGGGCCGAGAGAGCAGGATACGAATTCGTTGTTTTCGATTTGAGTGGATGAGTTGACGGCGTAGGAAGAAGGTCTAGTGACGTTGGGAGGGGGTGAGCTTACGTCGGCAGAAGATGGTGATATGACAGATTGGGAGGGATTGACGGCATAGGAAGGAGTTCTCAAGTTGGGAGGGGTTTGGTTTGAGGAAGACGAAGGTTCGAGGGTGTAGGAGGAAGAAGAGTCAGCGTTAGGAGAGGAAGGGCTGACAGAATAGGTAGGTGCGTGTTTGGTGACGATGAAAGATGGCGGGTTTAGGGCGCTGGAAGGGTATGGGTCTAGAGAGTAAGTCTGAAATGAGTTGGTGACGTAAGACTGGATGCAGGGACGCGGCTGGTTACCCATGTAGGAGCGGGATTGGTAGGTGGGGGATTGTTTGGTGCGGTAAGACGGGGGTTGGTTGTTGACGAAGGGAGTGTATCGATGGAAGATGTAGGGAGGAGGACGGTTGTACGTTTGGGGATTGGTTGTTGAAGTAGGCAAGGTTGAGATGGGATTGGTTGCAGAGGTTGGAAGGGAAGTTGTAGATTTTTTGGAAGACTTAGGCAGACGAATGTTCGAGGAAGTGAATTTTCTTGAAGACATGTTTGCTTCAGTTGATGAGAATCAGGACGAGCGGTTCCGCACGACGGCTGGGAACAAATTTTTTGAATGAATGGTCAATTTGTTTACAGTTATAATAATAACAATGATAATGATAATGAACAGGTCACCGTCTGAATTTAAAACTCGTGTCTGAGTAACCCTTTTTCTTTCTTTTTTCTTAACAATTTTTTTTTTTATAGATTTGTTATTTCTTTTAAATTAATTTATGAAAATGTAATATAAAAATAACTTCTTTAGACCAAGAGTATTTTCCCTGATGTCCTAGTCGTCGAAACTCATTCCATTCTCCGGAACTTACAATACCATACTCTGTTTATCCTGCTAGAGTGAGACTAAAGAGTCCCTTTACTCTAAATTCGTGATAGGTAAATGTAAAATATTTACTAACAACTTTTTTTAAGAAAAAAAAAAAAACAAAAACAAAAAAATACAATGAAAGAGAAAAAATGATAAAAATGGAAATTCTTCCATCTTTCAAATTAAGATAGAAGACCTGAAACTTCCTCACTCCAACTTGGAAAATAAAATAAGTAAAATATAAAGTAAAATCAATGGCGTTTCCGGCCCTACCCAGGCTGGGTAAGGTTAATGTGGGTAGCTGGTACGATTCTCAGTGAATGGAGGGTAAAACCTCCGTCCTTATCCAGGACGTTAAATCAAACAGAATCGTTGGCGTTAGAAAGGGCATCCAGCCGTAAGCCGTAAAATTGTTCCAAAACCAACCAACCTCAATCACGAGGTTGAAAAACGTCGACCCTGCTTAAGTGGAATAAGACAGAGTAAAAGAAAAAAAAGAAGAAGAAAGTAAAATCAATAAATAATTCTTTTTATATTCCACTACACACCAAGTTAATAACGCGCGGACTGGCCCAAACCATCATGGAATATTACTTTTCAATTACTTTTACCGCAAAATTTAAGGGACATACCTGAAGAACAGTATAAAGTAGCACTTCTGAGGCACTTGAAAACGAGTGCATACTATTCTTCAGCTGAGTTTTTGTTCTCTGATTTAGGTTAAGACTTGAAGTTTTTTTCGCACAATAACTCGACCATTGGTATTCTCTCCAATTTCTTTTTGCTGATTATATTGAGTGGAGTCTATTGCTTACCCTTCTCTTAGTAGGTATATGTATATTTTTCTTTTGACCTTTCATAGGGTGGCGTCATCGTGAACGATAGTAGCCAGACAGTGGAGGAATGACTCAGCACATCTACCACTGTCTTTACAAGAAGACTAATAATCAACAAGGGCAACAGAACCAAGCCAATGCTGGTCTACTCCCAGTTTATAGTCCCCCAGCCAGACTGCTGATCTACTCCCTGTTTATAGTCCCCAGCCAGACGATTTTGACCTTAAATAATTTTAAATACTATATCGTCTTGTATATTTTGACCTTTGCTCATGGATATTTCAGGTAGGTTCTACATATTTATTTATTTCTCATCTCTTCATATTTTAATCTAGTTGGTATATTTTTTCACAATTATTTTAATGTACGTTAACAATTGATGTAAATTGATGAACGTTATTAAAGCCTTGATTCGGTTTGATTCACTTACCTTGAAAAATAAAATTTAAACTTTTTCGCAGGATTTACTCAAAATTCCTTGTAATTCAAACTGAACTGTGTACCAACTTGTGAGGCTCCGAAGGGTGTGGTGGAGATAGCTATACAATGGACGTGCTTATGTCGTGTTCGGATAGAAGTGCCATAGAGAGCAATCTCAGGATGTCTCGACTGACAGAAAACTAACGTCAGCAAAAAAAAAAAAAAAACAACATATATATTATTTTGTCATATAATTATATTTTTTTGTTTCAATGCTTTCAAATAAATGAACATCACAAGACTTTCTATCAATAGAAATTCAAAACAAAAAAAAACAGTTATGATGCGAGAATTTTTGTGTTAATGAAAATTGTCATGCTGGCTATTGCCGGCCCCACTCAGGCAGAGTAAAAGAAGAAGAAGAAGGAGGACACAATATTTACAGTATAAAATTTAAAAAAAAGTAAAAGATAAAATTGTATGAAAAATAAATATAGAAGATAATAATACTAGTGTTCTAACTAAAGGGCGGGGTTATTGCCTGTGGCAATCTCTTCCACCCAACATGTGTAACCGATGTGGTTACGGCGCGACGTTAGATTTGTAAAGTAAAAGATCTAGCGCGTGCCAGCGTCGATGGCGCGTTGAATGCACCGGTTCTCGTAGGATCACCGAAATTAAACAACGTCCAGCGAGGTGAAGACTTCTTCGTGATGCTGGCCCATTCCGGCCCAACCTAGGCTGGAACATCGTTTGGTCGCGATATTTTCGAGAGGTGTTGTATGAAATTGTCGGCAAAATGACTCTTTACAAAGAGATCCCCTCCTCCCCCCAAGGACCCTTGACTCCTTGAAACATAGTACATATAATCTACAAGTAAAGTATACACTTTATATAGCCCTATGAACACCTACAGTCCTACACCCATCATAATGCAGCGAGTGCATTTTATTTATTTACTTGAACATCGCATCTCGCCGATTCTTTCATTTCGACGTGGTGTATAAAGTTGGCTACATAGGTATTATGTCGGTGCTATATGTTAACTTACTTCTCTATACAGATTTATCCAAAGAGGATACACACTACAGGAATTATACGATATATCCTAAGGATAGAACCGATGGTGTTTATGGAAAAATCCGCCAAGTCTGTTCTGTCCAATATGAACTGATCAATCGACCAGATGAACAAATTTTATTCGATCATCCGGCCGATTGTTAATTCGAAGAAAAAAAATCTGTCCGATTACATTATCGGTTTTATGGCGCGTTGAATGCACCGTTTCTCGTAGGATCACCAAAGTTAAGCAACGTTCAGCGAGATGAATACTTCGTGATGCTGGTATTCCCAACTAGACTAGGTGAGGTTGATCTGGGTAGCACCCAGCCTGGGTAGGGCCGGAAATATTGTGTCCTCCTATTAAAGATTAAATAATAAGTTATCATATTTGTGTTGATCACTTTCGTAATATCACAACTACTCAAACTCGCTTTACAAAATCTACGCTGAATCCGGGACTTGTACCACCGACCTCCAGGTTGCAAGTCCACCGCCTTATCGATCAAGCCACTGAGGTCGGAAGATTAAATAATAATAATAATGCTTGGTAAGTTTTAGGTCAAAGGTCTTGCTTGATCATGGTATCGGATTTCATGATGATAAGTCATACTCAATCTGATGATCTAAATACCGAGAGGAAAAAATAAAACTATAATAGGAGTTGTTGAAACGACACCAAAGCAATTAGGCGCAGAATTTCACTGCTGATGATAATAGAATATTGCTGACGATGCAGGAACTATAGACTGCTGTTGTTTTAATGGCGTAGCCCATGTACGAGGCATGTCATTTGCTGGAACTCCTACGATTTGGACTGGCTTACAGATTAATAGGGGTTAGGTGGAAGAGACTGACATAGGCAATATCCCCGCCCTTTAGTTAGGACATATGTTTTTATATATTTTCCATTCTTTTTCATTGTCAAAATAATTATTTGTATTGTACATAATGTCCATTTATATCTAATAAAGTGTTGTATAATAATAATAATTAAGTTGGTCGCTTCGTGATAATAATACTCTTTAGTGGAAGATAGGCGAGGTTAATGCTCAAAGCATTTTCTACCACCTAACCCTCAGAGTCTTAATATTATGTGGTCACAAACTCAAATTAATGAGGAAAAATTCATGCACTGGGTGGAATTCGAACCCACGGATCCCTACCTGGATTACTAGACTAGCACGTTAACTACTTGACTACCTGTGCACTTCGTACATTTGAGTAATCTAGGGGGGACAAATTTATTTATTCTGTACTTTATTTAAGTTTTACTTGTTTTACTGATGCTGATAAAAGTTTTTACGTCTTCAATACAAATACTCAGTTTATTTTGCGAGAATGAGACTAAAGAGTTCCTTTACTCTCACAGTCTAAAGTCTCATTTATTGGTGTGAGGTACAAGGTATACATTTTCCCTTCGATTAAAAAGTTATTATTATTATTATTCAACACTTTATTAGATATAAATGGACATTTATGTAAAATACAAATAATTATTTTAACAATGAAAAAAATGGAAACAATAAATACAATAAAAATGAAAAAGAATAGAATAATATATAGAAACATATGTCCTAACTAAAGGGCGGGGTTATTCCCTATGGCAATCTCTTCCACCCAACTAAAAGTTCAAGTTTTCGTATTTGTATAAATCAGATCACTTGAAATACATACAGGGTGCGGCGCGGTTATGTCCCATTTTGAATCGCCCAGTGTGAAGCCGCACTTCTAATTAGACAAGTTCAAACAAAGTTAGAAGATGCACAAACTACTATTTTTTTCGATTCAAATTAGCTCTGTTGTCAAAATGATTTTATCAAAGCAACAGAAAGCTTATTGCGTGGAGAGTTATTTTTCGTCCTACTGATCCGGTTCCGTGTCGTAAGTCGATACTAAGGTGGGTGACCAATTTGCGGGAGACTGCTAGTTGTGTTCAGAAGAGAAAAGGGCCAGAAATGATCGTCCAAGAACACTTGAAGAGTTAAAAAACAACATTCGCTGTGAAATAGGCCGTATACCGTATACCTGTCGCAATGTTGGAAAAAGTAGAGCGAAACTTTAGAAATCGCCTTCAGCAGTGTATCGACAATGAGGGTCGTCATTTGAATGGTGTACTCTTCAAAACTAGATAAAATCAAACCTTACATATTTTCTAGATGATAATTCAACAACAAGCATCAGGTAAGACTGACAGCCTTTTTTTAATCGAATATTCAAAAGGGGACATAACCGCGCCGCACCCTGTAGAAAACTGTTCACGCTTACCTCTCATACCAGAATCCATGGTGTTGTAAAATAAAATGCTTGGTAAGTACAAAATAGCAAAGCGTTTTCTATTTTCACACTATTTCGATGTTATTTGTTTTACCAAGAGTTCAGTATAATTCTAAGTTTTTCTTGAGAACATATATTTTTCATTGTTAAAAAAAGGTTGGCCGAATAGCCACACGTGCATCATGAGATATGAGGTGGATAATCTAAAATGTGCTGCTGCCGAGTCTTCCTTTTCTCGAAATACAGGGCCTTGTCGATGTAGCTACAGAGGTCGGTTAGTATTAGGAATAGCATGAGAACATCTGGTGGATTTCAGAGCATTTTCTGTCCCGGTAGCTCAGTGGTAAAGGCGGCACTCTGTGAATCCACAGGTTCAAGAGGTCGTGGGTTCGAAACCCAGCCGGGACATGACAAGTTATCCTCCCATTTGGGATTTTTACCACATAATAATATGTCTTGGGCTTAATGCTGTAATAATAGGACTTTTAATAGTCCTAATCGGGCAGTATAAATAAGGCGATATTATTATTATTTTTATTTTCTGTTGACTCGTGCACAAATAATAATATAGTTGATTCTCAAAAAGTATTGAGTAGTTACAGGCGCGGTCAGTGGGAAAATGTTTTGGGGGTGCTGCAACATAAACCGGACTAAAATGGGATTTATAGAGTTGCTCTTTTGGTACCTAATGAGTTTGAGTATGTCATGTCAATAATTATAATCATAAATTAATTGAAAAAACACTGTTTTTTTTTCTTTTCATCTGGGGGTGCTGCAGTTCCGCAGCTCCTTAGCGCCGGCCGTGTCTAGAGTAGTAATATTAAATGTGCATCTGTCCCGCTGGGAGACGTTGAAGAAATAAGGTACCAGCTTTGTCAGGCCAAAAGACAATCACACAAATCATTGACCCTCCCTAAAAAAGTTCAGGCATCCAGCCGTAAAATGTGGAGATGGGAGTGCCAGAACCAACCTCAACCTCAACCATGAGGACTAGGTTGAACAATGCCAACCCCAAGTAGGTATGGGACAAGGCAAAGTGAAAGAAGGAGAATGCATGCGTCATTGAATTATAAAATACTTAGGTAACAACCGAAATAAATGCCAGTTTGTTCAATAAAGTTTTGTTATAAAAGCATTATATTTTCATCAATGTACTTCATAACAATAATTAACAAAGTATAAGAAAACAAAAATATTTTTACTGTATTAATTTTTTTTTTTTTTTTACTTTTACCGATAATGTATTTATTTCTGCAATTGTATTTTGTATGATAAAAAAAGAGTATTGGAAAAAAACCATAATAGTACATGCATGTTTGAACAGACAGCATAGTCGAGCTTATGCACGTGATCTTTTTCTCTCACAAACGTTCATGCATGCATGACAGGCACGCCTGTTCATATACATGTATGCACGTGTGAAGCTGGCTTAAGAAGCACAAAAACGTGACACCACTGTACGTAAATTAGAAAAGAGAAAACATGAAAATCATGAACCTCTATTGGTAGTTATAAAGGTAGGGCTATCGGCTACGAAAGCTGTTTGTCACTGCGACCTTAGATAGATCTTTTGTGACATGAACCTCTAGAAATTGAGCCCATATTTAAGTACCATTCACCAAATTAACTGTACGAAAAATAAATAAAATAAAATTAAACCCCCGTCGTAATATGACCATGGCAGTTGAAAGCGACGTTAAACCCCACTTAAAAAAAAAAAAAAAAAAAAAAAATCTAGTAAGGGCAAAGCATAAAGCTATTCAAATTCAAACCAGAACTAGCTAAACACAGAATTCTCATTTTCACTATTAGATTTACTTTGAGATTTTATATTCACAATTTTTAAATGGGTGGAATTAAATAATCTTACTTGAGAAATATAATATTTCAACCACCATTTATACACTATTGTGGGTGAGTTCTCGCCCATACAAATAATGCAGACCAAGGGGAATGATGCTGCTGCAGAACTCGATCTGTTAACCTCCTCAATGAGAGACCTCCTGAGCTATTTAGATAGGTAGCTATTATAAGCTAGTCATAAGTGTTTTGTAGATTCTAGTCTTAAGTGTTTTAGTATTAATATCTAAGTGTTTTATTGTAAAAATGGGCCCACATGTGAACTTGTTTAAATAAAAAAATTATCCCATTTAATTAAAATTATTAAAAAGTGTTCATAAGAATGGTCAAAACCGCAATTTACACAATTTGACTAACACACCTGGTTACAAAAGTGAGACCAGGCACAAGAGAATCATATAGTCCGATTGCACAAATGGATTTTTTTTAACGGTCAAAGAAAACTGACACTTTGTATACAGAACTAAACTAAATTATGTAAATCTAGCTGGGGGACGTTAAACAAGGAGAAGACCAGTGTCTCGCTAGAGGACTATAAACAGAGAACGGACTAGCTAACCCTTACAAGCCAGGCTAGCTTGCAGTTCCCAAGGGTTTAATGGCTTGTAACGAAAAAACCCAAATTCTCAAGATGGTTGATCACTCATAGAAATATATGGTTCAGAACGAGACAACCTTTCTCTTGAGTATGGCTGGAGACCATCACTCCTCATCCAGCAGTAGCCAAGCTGGCTACAACAACAATGCATTTTTGTCTGTCCCGGTAGCTCAGTGGTAAAGGCGGCACTCTATGAATCCAGAGATTCCAGAGGTCGCGGGTTCGAAACCCAGCCGGGACATGACAAGTTGTCCTCCCATTTGTGATTTTTACCACATTATAATATGCCTTGGGCTTAATGCTGGAATAATGGGACTTAATAGTCCTAATCGGGCAGTATAAATAAGGCGATATTATTATTTTTAGGGGTACCCAAAATGTGGGTTCGGTGCCCATGGGCGACGGGGCGCAAAAGTTTCAAAATTACGAGGGGCGGAGCGCCTCGGACTTTATCCAAAACTCCTATCCAAAAAGGTTTCGCCAATGAATGCAGTGATATCTTGTTTGTGGCCAAGTTATCTTGGTACTAAACTATTTCTTTTATTAAAACCCGTTTTCTGAGTTCCTCATTTTGTATGTTTTTAACTGCAAACTATCCTCTAACTTTGCCAGTTTCGCTCCTTGTGATGGTTATACTGTCATTTTGTCCCAGCCTCATCTCTTCAAGGCATTCTCAATGTCTCGTAGTACCCTGATGAAAATGATCTCAATATCTTCAGTCCCAGTATCATCTCTTCAACGCATTCTCAATATCCCGCAGTACCCTGATGAAAATGATCTCAATATCTTCAGTCCCAGTATCATCTCTTCAACGCATTCTCAATGTCCCGTAGTACCCTGATGAAAATGATCTCAATATCTTCAGTCCCAGCCTCATCTCTTCAACGCATTCTCAATGTCCCGCGGTACCCTGATGAAAATGATCTCAATATCTTCAGTCCCAGTATCATCTCTTCAACGCATTCTCAATGTCCCATAGTACAATGATGAAAATGATCTCAATATCTTCAGTCCCAGCCTCACCTCTTCAACGCATTCTCAATGTCCCGTAGTACCCTGATGAAAATGATCTCAATATCTTCAGTCCCAGTATCATCTCTTCAACGCATTCTCAATGTCTCGTAGTACCCTGATGAAAATGATCTCAATATCTTCAGTCCCAGTATCATCTCTTCAACGCATTCTCAATGTCCCGTAGTACCCTGATGAAAATGATCTCAATATCTTCGGTCCCATCCACGGATTCAATGACCTCTCTCTTTTTGATAGCCTCTATCTCCTCCTTGTGCTTCAGATAGGCTGGCCACGCTACCTGTAAGAGAGTGACAGTGATTATTTGTGTTAAACAAGAACGTCTTAAGGTAGGATCACACTATATGGCACAGATACCATATTTTCTATGGCGAGAAAAAAAAAGAATGGCACATATAATACACTAGCCGTTTGCGCGTGCTTTGCAACGGGACTAAATTTCAAATTTACTAAGGCATGGCCGTACTGCTGGACAGCAATACCTTTTTGAACTTTTTAAAAAATTTCTGGACAAAGCGATAATGGTTTTGGGGGGGTCAATTCTGAGACATTTTTCGCTATCTCTTACCGTTTTGGCTAAACAACTCCGGACAAACAAACATAGGTAGGTACTGTAGGTAGTCCTTTTTTCTGTTTTATATATAGAGATAGCACTCACACGATGCCATATAATGAACGTCTTAAGGTAGGATCACACTATATGGCATATGGCACAGATGCCATATTTTCTATGGCGAGAAAAAAACGAATGGCACATATAATACATAGCACTCACATGATGCCATATAATGTGGCAAAAAACTCTATGGCATTCTATGTCTTCTCCCTTGCCATAGACAAGCCTGCCAGTCGTCACCATATATCATATTGTAAACCATGTGTGTGATGAAGCACTCACACGAATGACATAGATCCTGCCATACGTCTATGGCACCATAAAAAAAAAACTTGTCGCCATAGACCCAAATAGTTTTATGGTCATGTAAACAAAGACCGATCACCGATATGCTACAGCAAGTTTTTTTTTTTATTACTATTTATCCCTTCATCCTGAGCTATTGAACTAAAACATATATTTTTTTCGCTGAAAATAAAAAAAAATCATGCATTTAAGGGTTAACCAATATCTTTAAAAGTACCGAAACGCATTTTTCTTTCACGAATTTTGGGTAAGCTAAACTTGGAAGACAATGGAAATATTTGGATTTACCGAATCTGGATTTTTTTTTTTATCCAGAAGAAAAACATGGCTAAAGTCTCATTTATTGGTGTAAGGTAACCTCTGAGCTAATCGCGCGCTTATTATTATTACCTTATCAAAGTAGCCGGGCACATCGGGAGGCTCATATCTCCTCGAGGCTCGCCGCTCCCTGGCCACTGCGTAGGGTAACGTAAAGTCGTACCTCAGGTGGCAGAGGGCCAGCAGGCGAGGCTCATTGAAGAGGAGGAAACCGTCCAGGATAACGAGGCTGGGGGGCTGCTGAGGCGCCCCGCTGTCTGGGGGGGTGCTGCTCAATCTACAGAAGATAACAATAATAATAATACTCTTTAGTGGAAGGTAACCAGCAGGCGAGGCTCATTGAAGAGAAGAAAGCCGTCCAGGAGTACGAGGCTGGGGGGCTGAGGGGCCCCCGCTGTCTGGGGGGGTGCTGCTCAGTCTACGGAAGAAATAAAAAATACTCAGCCTGAGCACTCTTATACTTTACTAGCCGTTTGCCCGTGCTTTGCAACGAGAATAAATTTCAAATTTACTAAGGCATGGCCGTACTGCTGGACAGCAATGCCTTTTTGAACTTTTTATAATTTTTCTGGATAAAGCGATAATGGTTTTGGGGGGGTCAATTCTGAGACATTTTTCGCTATCTCTTACCGTTTTGGCTAAACAACTCCGGACAAACAAACAAACATAGGTAGGTATGTAGGTAGTCCTTTTTTCTGTTTTATATATAGAGATAATAGTAATCTTAACAGATTAATGATATCTATCTATGTTGTATTATATTAAAGTGGTGTTTTTCAACTTTATTTTAGTTATATACACCACCGGGATTCAATGATATGACCACCAAAGGGGATGACCACGGAAGAGAATACGGCGGACAATCAAGTCCACCATTACATTACATTATTTCTAGGAGTCTTTTCTAAAAGAAATCCATATGTGCTGCGTCCAATTAAGTGCTGGGTCAACATATATCATATACTTTAACTTTAATAGATTTTGAGACCAGTCTCAGACTAATTTTTAAGACTGATACAAAAAATACCTTTTCTTTTGTAGGTCGATTTTCAAACACATAAGTAAAGTATTTACCTGAATTTGAAAAAAAAAACCTGATAAGTTTCGATGATTTTTTTATTATAATATTTTTTTTTTTTTGGGGATAGGGAAATCTTCGAAAGACACCCAGTCACCTCACTCCCTCGGGTGTGAGATTTTTACCCACTAAAAACCTATCCTCAGAAGACGTAAGAGATCCCCGAACCATGTGATACATTACTTCGGGATCTCTACGCTTTGGGCTCTCAGCTATTTTAGGCCCTAAACCTATCTCCATCCTTCATTTTCATGTCTAACCATTTTTTTTTTTTTTTTAATAATAATAAATACCCGGTGTACGGGAGTATATTTACGGGAATAGCCCTATTAACTATGCAATTCCTTTATTATAATTACATTTTGCAATTCCTTTATTATAATTTCTCTACGCAATTCCTTCACAGTTTTTAACTTTGAAGACGGGTATACCTTTTTATTTTATATTGTTATAATTTATCTTTGTCCAATAAATGGAAATGTTGTTGTTGTTGTTGTTAAATTACCTATCAATAACAGCCCGCACATCCGAATAATAGCGATCCCAATCCAGGCTGTTCATCTTATCAAAATTCCAGTGATTCAGTTCCGGCACGTAGTCGAGGCGGCTGGTGTCAGTGAAGAAATAGTCGTCAAGGCGCAGAATTTCGACGGCGCCCGGGTCAAAATGGGCCGCCAGTTTGGCCGCTAGCGTGGTCTTGCCGCCGTTAGTAACACCGGAGAGGCCGATGACCAGGTAGTTGGAATTCGATGGCGACATGACTGGATTGACTGGTGAGTCCAGTAGTTTTTGTGTTGATCTGAAAATTTCAAGATGTTATTATTATTTTACTGTATTATTATTATTACACAACGCTTTATTAGATATAAATGGACATATGTACAGTAAAATAATTATTTTAACAATGAAAAAAATGTAAACAATACATGTATACAATAAAAATGAAAAACATTAGAAAAATATAACTATAGAAACATCTGTCCTAACTTAAGGGCGGGCTTATTGCCTACAGCAATCTCTTCCACTGTTGTGGGTTCGTGATTGTATTTATTATTTATTAGACAGATGTCCATGACATATATAAATATAAATGACCAGTCTATTTTTATAAAAAGTTACAACAAATTTATCAATTTTACGGACATTCATTAAAAAAAATAATAATGGATTCTAACAATAAACCAACAAAAGAAGAGGTAGGTACTTATAGTAGTAACTAGCTTTTTAAGGACCAATAACTTTAGTTGTGATATAACAACTAAAGTAAGATGGACTCTAGTTGCTCACCTATTTGCACTTCGTTTTACAACTTTTTTATATTTTGGTAGAACACAATAACAACACATTTAAAAAAATAGTCATCATTAATTTAGTTTCAAATTTATTTTGGAGCACTATGGGTCTTCTCAGGGTCTCTTAACAAAATGATTTATAATCTTTGGAAAAGAAAATTTTGCCATACAACTTCAAATCTACATCAACGCATTATGTCTTATCAATAGTTGATAACTACCAAAACTTATCAGTTTTTTTTCTTATCAGCTGATGGAATTGAATGGAATACGTAATGAGCATTATTATTTATTTAGCACTTAATTAACAGGACATATACAGGGTGGCATTTGACTTATGTTCAGAAAAAAGAATTTCGTCCCTGCTTAGAATATTGAAAAGGAAAATCACATGTTTCTTGGTTTATAGTTGCGTTTATAATATTGTTATTCATTTTTCATTGTA
The DNA here is from genome assembly GCA_024516035.1 of Bactericera cockerelli. Lineage (NCBI taxonomy): Eukaryota > Metazoa > Arthropoda > Insecta > Hemiptera > Triozidae > Bactericera > Bactericera cockerelli. The sequence goes on along the minus strand of CM044963.1, from coordinate 842,313 downwards.
GGATGGTTTAAAAGTTGGTTACTTCTGGTAGTAACATTTGATTTTTATTATAGCCCACTATTTTATTAATAAACTGATTAAAGGAGTTTTATTAACAAGAACTAAGGACATTGAAAGTGAAACATTAAATTAAGAAGTGATTTAACTGGTGCTTTAACTAGATTATCTCCATTCCACCTTAAATAAATCTGGATGTAGGAAAGAGGAGTTTCTTAATGCTGAGCAACCCACAAAAGTTGTGACATAATAACACAAATAATCCACAATCCACATATTTTTCTATTTCTAGGACTAAGGCAAATGTTATTATTATTATTATTATACAACGCTTTATTAGGTATAAATGGATATTATGTACATAGAAATAATTAATTTAACAATGAAAAAAATGGAAACAATATATACATTATACAATGAAAATGAAAAAGAATAGAAAATATATAAAAACATAAGTCCTAACTAAAGGGCGGGGTTATTGCCTATGGCAATCTCTTCCACCCAACCCTTATAAGTAGTTAATCGAACTACTTAAATATCTATAATAATTAATTAATATACTCAAAGATGCTAGTAGGAAGTTATCATAATTCACAAATTACCTAGAATCACACCCAGTAGAGATTATAGCAGGTAAATGCGTAGAGACTGCCAACAAAAGCCGCCAGTACCGCACAGGGTATCAACAGAGCGTACTTCACATCAGGGAAGTAATCACTGGCAAGACTTGGCGGCTCAATGAACGGTGTGCCGAAAATCCAAATTGTATAGTAGAGAAAACAGGTAGAGACGAAAATGAGAACCAACTTCCCAACGGTTTTGTCTTCAAGCATTGCAAGAAGAATTGGATGGAGATTAATGAGATGCTGTGAAAGAAATTGAACATAGAAAACTTAATTTTTTTTGGAAATTGAAGAAAAACTGATTTTTTATTTATTAATAAAATTAATCGAAAATCGAAGTAACAATAATAATAATAGTTTGTTTATATTTTTACAACAGTTAATGCCATTTTTTATTTCCTTGATAGCAAAGTAGAGTTCACTCATAATTATTTGTGAGTGAAAATCTACAGTAGCTGCTGATTCATGGCTTTAAATAAAAAAGGCTGTGAACACCCATATTTTTTTTAAGTTCTTCGTCAAATGATGTTATTTAAGTCATAGAAATTCGAATGCTGTACAATCCAGTAAAGTTCTCACTTTTCTTCATCTGTTCCCCCACTCTTATTTTTCACTCTTCTTCACATGATCACCCAACATTCATTATTATCATCATCCACATGGAAACAGTCTCACTCGATACCTACCTTATTAAATTACTCTCTTCAAGTCTTTCTCACTAGTCACCGTACATTTTATATCTTAAAGACATTCCTTAAACTTTAATAAGAATTAGTTTAGATCTAAGAATTATTTGTGAACATACTTTGTATTTTAAACACAATAAAAAATTGATTGATTCCATTTTATTTAATTTAATAGTTAATTTGTCTTTCTTCAGTGTGCTTAACACTGAAATTTTCTTAATTAGTACCCTAATTCTAATATCTATGGGAAAGTTTATACCTGATGAACAGTGATTTACGTTCCCAACTCTGCAGCAAGTCTGGCAAAATCTTCCTCAGTGAAGACGGAGCCCTTATTCTTTGAGTCCTTGTCTTTCTTGCCCTTCTTCTTCTTCTTTTGATTATCCACAGGGTTGACTTTTGAGTTAGTTTGTTCAATAGCTGAAGGAAGAAGAAAATAGATTACTGGAACCTATTTTTTTCCTGGATTTTTGTCTTTATATTTTAAATTCTATCAGTTAGATGAATGTAGCTCTCTTAATCATTTTTTAGAGTTGAGCAAATATAAATTAATTAACCAATTCTATCAATTTGTCTTGTTAGAGGACTATAAACAGATAATAGACTAGCCAACCCTTACAAGCCAGGCTAGGTTGCAGTTACCTAAAGTTTTAATGGTTTATAAAGAAAAGTCCAAGTCCTCATGATGGTTGATCGCACATAGAAATATGTGGTTCAGGACAGGCCAACTTTGAAAGAAAGTTGGCTGGAGACCATCACTCACCCCTCGAGCTGTAGCCAAACAACAACAACATTAGGGGCAAAATTAATAGAGAAATTCTATATCACAAGTCATCGCTTAGGGTTGGTTTTCCCTATCTTACACAGTACGCAATCCGTGCCTTAGTGCCACAGAGGTAATACAAAAATGTCTATTAATTCCACCCTAGGAGTAAAGAAAAATCATCAGGTGACTTACATCCACAGAGTTTTTCACCCGTCTACCCTTGTCATTTTTCAGAAGTAGTCGCACATTGTCCTGAACATTCACTTGATTTTTCTTGGATATACTTTGCTTGAGTTTTTCAATCTGTAATGGAATGGATTTCCTTACATCTCCAGCATTCCTCTTGGTTTTCTTCACAACTTTGTGGTCTGTGGAAGAAAATTTAGGTAACATTTCATTTAATTTTTTTCCCCTTCTTTTTCAAGTTATATGAGACTTAGGAAATGGGTACAGAATGTGCCGGGTACCCTCTAAGTTGAGTACCCTCTTTGTACAACTTACCTAAGAGAATAATTTTACTATTGAAAGGCATTTTTATATGGGACGCTAGTTCATTTAAGGGAATGAGTGCATGTGCAGAAACAATTTTCTGTCAGTTACAGTTAAAAAAATCAATTTGTGTACTACATTGCAAATCTGTGTAAACTGTCTATTATGATTCTGTAAATTGCACTGATGTTTCAGTAACTTGATAAACCACCAAGTGCTTAGAGATGCTTTGAGTAAAGAATATTTGTGTTTCCTAATTCTATCTGACCTATTAACACTCTTGGAAGAGACTTGCAAGCCAACTAATATTAATTTCAATTAGTAATAAGTAAACAATATCATGAAAGTTTAGTTGAATTTTAGGTGTGTTTCATTAAACAGTGGTATCAATGATGTCATTGTTAAGACCAAGTAAAGGAATCCACCTGAAGAACTGGTGTTGCAACCAGTGCTATTTAGAAACTTGCCCCTTATTATGTGTTTTAAAAAGGAACATCATGACATTATTTACATGTTCTTCCTATCACACTGGTTGAAAATGTAACTCTGTCCTGAAATAACTGAGTCTTGATGTTTTGAGGGTGTTGGTATAGATTTAAGTACCTATAAAAAAATAACATATCATTTCATTATTACTGTTTATGTGGTTATGAATAATAAAATTCAATTTTAGAATTTAATGCTTGGTTGTACTGATATTGAAAAACACCTGAAAAACACAAAACCAGGGATTACAATTTTTTCACAGTAATTTTGTGTATTATACACCTTTACAAAAAATATGCCACCTTGGTTTAGCAAGCAAAACCCTTGATCTACTGCTCTAGTGCTAATTTGATGAATCCTTTTGGAACCAATGTTTCCCAATCCCTGGTTTTGTGTTTTTCAAGATCCATAGAACCGAGCATAAGTGGTCTCACCAGCTAGTTACCCACCAAGTCACAACCTCACTGGACGTTTCTTAACGCCAGTGGTTGACTGGGATATTCAACGAGCAGATTTCGAAAAGTTACGTTACCTGCTTGTTCATCTGATTCTTCCAGTAGCTGAAGACTTCTTTTTACTAGGGCTGTTGACATTATAATTGATTGAGCATGATACCTTAAACGTTAGTGTCTGCAAAGTTCTCGTGATAGGTACAATGGCGGAAGCTCCTAAACAAACTAATGAAATGCACTAGAAAGTTTCCAATAGTACTATAACTTAATAATCTCAGAAAACTTTTTTTAACGAGATAGAAAATAGAATATGACTTCAAGGTAACAATAGTTTACACGCAGACACGCAGGCTTTGGAAATTGGACCAATTCAAATAATTTGAAATTTCCCGCTCTTCGCTCTAAAAACTTGTTTACAAGTGTAAGCTCATTTCACACGATCTCAAAAAGGTCTTTTCACAGAAAACGTTGCACCGTTGCGAGACAAAATGTTGCACTCAGTGGGATCCCAGTTTTAGGGCGGAATTAATAGACGTTTTTGTAATACCTCTGTGGCGCTAAGTTACGGATTGCGTACTGTGTAAGATAGGGAAAACCGACACTTACCAACGACTAAGTTATTGATGTTGTCTATGAATTCCGCCCTTAGTGCGCGAACACAAAGGAGGCTTATACCCTGGACCCCTGAGGTAGAGTCAGTACTACATAAAATAATCTAACCATGTTTGGTGACATGAGGGCCAAAACATACTTAATACAAAGAATAAGGGCGGAATTAATAGACAACAGCAATAACTTAAGTCGTTGGTAAGTGTCGGTTTTCCCTATCTTACACAGTACGCAATCCGTGACTTAGCGCCACAGAGGTATTACAAAAACGTCTATTAATTTCGCCCTAAGTCTCATCCTCATCATATAGCGTGGTAATGCTGCAAGTATAATGGCAGCATTACAAGAAAAAATTGATAATATTTACTACCTTTAAATTTGATTTTGAAATCTAACCATGTTATTAAAATAAATGTAAGCGGCCACAACGGAGACCCAAAAATCGTCCCTATGAAACTGTAGGCACCAGGGTCTGGAGTCGAGGGTTTTTTTTTAAATTTGGGTTTAACGTCGCTTTCAATTGCATACCCTCCATTCGCTAGAAATTCACAAACCTGCTACCCACATTAAACTCACCCAGCCTGGGTTGGGTTGCAGACCCACTGAAAATTTCAAAATGTTGCCTGAATTATTATTAACTAAGGCTGCGATCGATCGATAAGGCTGCGGACTTGTAACATGGAGGTCTGTGGTTCAAGTCGCGGTTTCAGCTAGATTTAGTAAAGCGAGTTTGAGAATTTGTGATATCACGAAAGTGAATAACACAAATATAATAACTTGCTTTTACTTTCGAGAAATTTCTAATAATTAGAAATTAGAAGTATTTTTTACTAACTGATTAACTATGGACGCTCCCTCTCATTGTCCTTGTCTCTCCTCAACTGCAATTCCAAGAGGAATATATTTATTGAAGAAGTGAACAGTCAAGGATTTCCGTAATCGTGATGAAACATCACCAACACTCCTTGTTCTACGCTAAAAGTCTAAATACTTTAAATTCCTTGTATAAATAAAATATATTTATTAGAAAACCCGCTGGAGACAGGCTTCTCCAAGGTTACAAAATGCACAGGTTTGCTTACAAAATACACAGGCTTGCTAACATTTTTTTTTTATACTAAATCGACGGAGGAAATTCCCATTTTACAAAAGCAAAGCAGTATAAAAAATTACAAATAAATTGTGATAAACAAAAATGCACTGGTTTGCTTACAAAATGCACAGGCTTGCTTACAAAATGCACAGGTTTGCTTACAAAATGCACAGGTTTACTTACAAAATGCACAGGTTTGCTTACAAAATGCACAGGTTTGCTTATTACTTGGTGAAGAAAATAAAGGGACCACTAAACCAGCATGGAGTGTCTCGTGACACACTTACTAGGTACAATTTTTTTGTTACCATGAAATCGTTTGATGAGTCAAAAGACTCAAAAGCGTTCGAATTTAAATAAAACCTTATTCAAATGTACGTAATATTATGGCGGAATTAAAGGACGTTTTTATAATACCTCTAATGGCGCTAAGTCACGGATTGCGTACTGTTTAAGATAGGAGAAACCGACGCTTAGCAATGACTTGAGAATTTGTCTATTCTCAAGTCATTCCTAATTTGTCTATTAATGTAAAAACCAAACTATACCTATGTTGATAAAAAAAAAAAAAAATATTTCCGCTTCGTGTTATCTTAATATACAGGGTCTTCATAAAGTCTCACCCAGGCATAGGTTTCTCGAAAACGACTCAGAATATCAAAAAACCCAAAAACCCATATTCCCTTATATTTAGGGGGATTGATTTTCAGCCAAATTTTTTTTGCCTACACGGCCCCAGTCAGGCTGGGCATGGACCAACTTTAAAATTTTAAATAGAATGGTATGTCTTATGGCATATTGTTTTAAAGGTCTTGTGTTACTATACACATGACTTGAGTTACAGAATTTGTCTCTTTATTTCGCCCTTAATATGTAAAAGCCAAATCTATATATGTTGATTAAAAAAAAAAAAAAAAAATCCGTTTTGTGTTAGGTATATTTTTATCAGCTTATCACATTCTATGTATAGTGGTGCTCTCATTGGTTGGATTCACGGCAAGCATACCTCACAGTTCACGAATCTTGCCTGTAGACCTCATTTTCAAAGCTGCCGTTCCATCTCAATTTCATGTTCCTCCTCTAAAGCTCGATTTACCAGAGCTATTACTTAATACTTAAGTCATGTTCCTGGATTTATTTCCCCCCCCCCTTACACCCTTCCCCCCCATCATACCCATACCAACCCTTCCAATAAATTTCTCGCCACTTCATCCCCACACCCTCTCGAGAACAACAACAGGGTGTATCCGTCACCGGTGATAAATGACATCTAATAATTTGATGAATATGACACTGCGAATACTCTGATTTACCAGGCGGTGCAAGGGTTGCTGTGTTTATCGTCTGTAAAGTATGATAAGTTGAGAACCACTGAACTAAATAAAAACTCATTTATTCACTGGTTAAAACAAAAAGAGGGAGGAATTTTGTGTACATTTTTGGGCCACAGAAGAGGCAACATTGGAAAATGCTCCTGTATAAAAAGAATTATAAACCTTATTATTATACACTTTATTAGAAAAAAAAAGTCATAATTATGTACAATACAAATAATGATTACAGAAGAAATGAAAACAATAAAAATAAATAAATAGATAAACATATACACACATATGTCCTAACTAAAGGGCGGGGTTATTGCCTATGGCAATCTCTTCCACCCAACATAGAGAAAAGCAAAAAACGGCAACATCACTGTTTCCGTTAATTTACAGTCTGTGTTTTTTTGTAGTGACGTGTTTTTATCAGTATCACCTATGCATCTGATTAGGAGAAAAACACCGAACACCCCATTGCGTTTTTTTTAAACACCCATTTCTCTATTAGGTGTTTTAAAAGAGTCAGTAGGTGCTTAATGCTTACACCTTATCGTTTATTTCAGTGGATGTGACAACTACACCTGAGGAGAAATTATTAGGGCGGAATTAATAGACGTTTTTGTAATACCTCTGTGGCGCTACTGTGTAAGGGCGAAATTAATAGGACAAATAGGCAATACATATTAATAGGCAATACAGAGAGGGAATGCGGCGGCAGTTGTGGGCTGTGTGCCCCAGGGAGATGAGTTGAATAATGATTTGTAATAAACTTTAACCGTATTATTTCTCTTTGAAAAAAAAAAAAAAAAAAAAAAATAGGACAAATGCTATACGTATCTCAAGTCATTGCTAAGCGTCGGTTTCGCAATCCATGACTTAGCGCCATAGAGGTATCACAAAAACTTCTATTATTTCCGACCTAAGATAGGGAAAACCGACGCTTAGCAATGACTTAAATAATCAATTTTGTCTATGAATTTGGCCCCTAATTGTACCACTTATGGATTAGACAATAATCATACAAAATTATATCAATTTTATTTCTTCAACCAATATGGATTAGGTACTTGTGACAAGAACTCTTTGCTGTGACAAAGTTCCGAAATTGAGCTAGTTCTGAATCTGAAATACCACCATGGACACCCGGTAAGAAGTATTAATGCAGTTTTATAACTTTATTACATATTTTTACAATTTTCAAAATACCAGAGCAAGATATTAAGGGGAGGGGAGGGGTAACAAGATGAGGGGGGGGGGTTTGGAAAGAAGGCGGGTGGGGGGGGGGGGTTGACAGGATGAGGAACAAGAAAGAGGAGGAGGGAGAGGGGGTGTGGGTGAGGCTCACATAATGAGTTGGGTGGGAGAAGGGAGGTGGAGGAGAGAAAGTTTTTCATCATTCTTCCTCTCTTTCTCTCTCTCTCCTTTTTTTCTCTGTTTCTTTTTCTCCCTCTCTCTCTCTCTCTTTCTTTCCCTCTCTTTCTCTCTATCTTTCCTTCTATCTCTCTCTTCCTCTCTCTCCCTATCTTTCTCTCAATTTTTTTTTATCGCTCTCTTTCCTTCTCTCTCTCTTTCTTAATTCTTCCTGTTTTTCTGTCCTGAACTTGTTCACTGTTTATATCCTGATATCTGTTTATTTCTATCTCTCTCCTTTTTTTCTCTTTATCTCTCTTTTTCTTTCTCTCTCTCTCTTCCTGTTTTTCTGTCCAGAACTTATAACTGTCTGTTTCTCTCTCTCTCTCTCTTCTTTTTTCTCTCTTTATCTCTCTCTCTCTCCTCTTTTCTCTCTTAATCTCTCTCTCTCTCCTTTTTTCTCTCTTTATCTTTCTCTCTCTCCTTTTTTATCTCTTTATTTCACTCTCTCTCTCCTTTTTTCTCTCTTTATCTCTCTCTTTCTTTCTCTTTCTCTTTCCCTTTCTATTTCTCTCTCTCTTTCTTTCTCTCTCTCTTTCCTTCTTTTTCTCATCCTGTGTGTCTGTCCTGAACTTGTTATCTGTCTCTATCCTGCTATCTGTCTCTTTCTCACTTGAAATTTCCCTTTTGTATCTTTCTTTCTCTATTGCTCTCCTTCCGGCCTTTACTTGCTCCTTCTTCTTATCCTGCTTTCTTCTATCTCTTATTCTCTTCACCTTTCTCCCCATCTTTCTCTCTTTTTCTCTTCCATTGTCTCTTTCGCTCGAATTAAAAAAAAAATATTGCCCACAGTTTCTCTGCCTCCTTCTCTCTCTATCTCTCTTTTTTTTTCTCTCTCGCTCGTCTTATTTCCTATTTCTATGTATATTCCTGTCTATCTGTTTCCCATTACTCTTCTTCTCTCTCTCTCTCTCTCTCTCACTCGTTATCCCCGTTTTGACCTCCTATTTCTTTATTTTTCTTTCTCTCTATGTCTCTTTCTCTCAATATCTATATGTTTTTTTTTTTTTTTTTTTTTTTTTTTCACCAATAATTTTTTTTTCTCATGCCAAGCATACCTTAACTTTAGTACATCATTAGATTTAGATATTTTCATTAGATTTAGATTTATTATATTAAAATAAGGTAGAATAATTACAATTTCATTAGCTAGGGATTTAATGTAATAGTTAGAAAAGGATCTTTTGTTATCCGTATATTGTATAATAAATAAATAAATATTCCATCCCATTCTTTTCTTATTCCTTCTTCCCACCTAAAAAATATCTCTTACTATCTATCACACCGACACACCGTAATCTAATCTAGGACTTCTCACTTTGGTTTTTAAAGAAAATTCACACTACAGAGATGCTTGGTACCTAGTAAGTAAGTATTAAAAAAGATGTGAACATGTTGTAGAGGGTAGTGAGTTGGAATGAGAAGGCACTGTTTAGATTGATTTAGAAATATATTTGTATACTGATTTTAGTTTCAGATTAAGATTAAATGACAACAATTTGGTTTGGGTACTTATTACAATGTAGATAAATGTGAAAGTGAGAAGTTCATTTAACAAACATGAAAAGATAATAGTACTGCACTTAGTATGACACGGCGATCACGGCGCACGCTACACACTCCCCTGCCAGTGATGTAATCACGATTCATCGGTGTGGGGATTAGTTCTGGAATCTCTTGGGGAAGTGGACTCTGCGGCCGGATCGTGTCGTTATACTGGTTGGTTGAAGCGGGGGGCTGCGGCTGGTGCAATCTGCCTGGTGCTGTGGTGGGTCGGCAGTGTCGGTCATGGTGTAGGCTGGCTTCAGTCGATCAATGGTGACTGTGGTGTATTTTCCATTGATGTCAATCACGAACGTTCGGGAAATTCTCCTGACGACTGGGTAAGGTCCGTCGTATGGCATCTGGAGGCAGCGTTTGGAAAACTCTCGGCGGATGAAAACTTGGTCTGCGGTGTAGAGGTCCTTGAATATGAAGTGGGACTTGTCACCGTGCTGTGTTCCGCTGACTGGTTGGAGCTGGCGCATGTGGCTGCGAAGATCTTTGACGAACTCTGTTGTGGGGTCTGGATCATCTGTCTTGGATGTGAGGAACTCGCCGGGAAGTCTGAGTGGTTCACCGTAGACGAGTTCTGCGCTGGATGCCTTGAGATCGTCTCGCCATGCTGCTCGGATTCCAAGTAGGACAGTAGGGAGGATGTCTGTCCAGCGGTCGTTGTGGTGGCATTTGATTGCGGCCTTAAGCTGTCTGTGGAGTCGCTCGACCATTCCATTGGCTGCAGGATGATATGCCGTGGTGCGGAGGTGCTGTGAGCCGGTGAGTGTGCTGAGCTCTTTGAACAGGTTGGACTCGAACTGTCTGCCTTGGTCGGTGGTGATGCGGAGTGGAGTGCCGAACCGTGCGATCCAGTGAGTGTAGAATGCCTTGGCGACGGTGGAGGCTTCTTGGTCTGGGAGCGGGATCACTTCTGGCCATCGTGTGAAGCGATCAACCATAGTGAGACAGTACCGGAATCCGTCTGAGTGTGGCATGATGATGAGGTCCATGTGCACATGTTCGAATCTCTGCGTTGGTGGAGAGAAGGAACCGAGTGGGGCCTTGACGTGGCGAGTGACCTTGGATCGTTGGCAATCAGTGCAGGCTTGGGTCCAGCTGCGGCAGTCCTTGGAAATGAAGGGCCAAACGAATCTCTGCTGTGCGAGTTTGACTGTAGTGTTAGTGCCGGGGTGCGATAGCTGGTGTACCATGTTGAACACAGTGCGTCGGAAAGGTCGGGTGATGTAGGGCCTTGCAGTTGGTGTGGACACATCACAGTAGAGCTTGACACCGGAACCGGGGATCTCTAGTAGTTTGAGTTGAAGTGTGGAGTCGGTTCTTTTGAGTGCTGCTTGTAGTTCGACATCAGTTTTCTGTGAGGCTGCTAGGGACTTGTAGTCGAGAGTCGCATGGATGAGCTCTATCCTTGACAGGGCATCAGCTACGACGTTTTGATCGCCTGGAACGTACTGGATGTCGGTGGTGTACTGTGAGATAAGGTCTAGGTGGCGGAACTGGCGAGGCGAGCATTTGTCTGGCTTTTGGCAGAAAGCGAAGGTGAGCGGCTTGTGGTCCGTGAAGATGGTGAATTGGCGTCCTTCTACCATGTGTCGGAAGTTTTTGACAGCAAGATAGATGGCGAGGAGCTCACGGTCATAGGCACCGTACTTCTGCTCGGCACTGGAAAGTTTCTTGGAGAAGAAACCGAGTGGCTGCCATTCACTGTTGACCAGTTGTTGAAGTGTTGCGCCTACTGCGGTGTCAGAGGCGTCCGTGACAAGCGAGAGTGGGGCATTATCGAGAGGGTGAGCGAGGAGGGTGGCTGCTGCGAGTCGCTCTTTGCACTGATCGAATGATTTGATTGCTTCGGGCGTCCATTGAATCTCTGCCTTGCCTTTGATGTTGTCAGTCAGGAGATCGTTGACTGGTGCGGAGGTGTGGGATGCTCTGGGTATGAAGCGGCGGTAGAAGTTGAGCATCCCCATGAATTGTCGTACACCTTTGGCTGTAGTTGGTCGCGGGAACTGCAGGATATCCTTGACTCTGTCGGGAAGCGGGCTTGTCCCATCCTTGGAAATGAAGTATCCTAGGAATCGGACTTGTTCCTGGCCAAACACACATTTGCTGGGATTCAGGACAAGAGAGTGGTCTTGGAATCGCTTGAAGATGATTGAGAGGTGTGCCAGGTGTTCTTCCTCTGAGTTGGAAGCTACGAGGACATCGTCGATGTAGGGGAAACAGAAGTCTAAGCCTCGAAGAACTTCATCCATGAAGCGTTGGAATGTCTGGGCTGCGTTGCATAGGCCAAATGACATGTAGGGGAACTCAAACAGGCCAAATGGGGTGGTGATTGCAGTCTTGCAGATGTCTTCCTCGGCTACTGGGATCTGATTGTAGGCTCGGACGAGGTCTAGTGTGGTGAAGATTGTTTTGCCTTGAAGAATGTGGGCGAAGTCTTGTATATGTCTCACCGGATACTGATCTGGAATGGTGCGGGCATTGAGTCCTCGATAGTCTCCGCAGGGTCGCCAGGTGTCGGCTTGCGGCTTCTCGACCATGTGGAGGGGTGCAGACCATGGACTGTTGGAAGGTCGAGCAATGCCTAGTTGTAACATTGCGTCGAACTCCTTCTTGGCGGCCTTGAGCTTGGCTGGTGCGAGACGCCTTGGTGTGCTGGCAACTGGAGGACCGGGAGTTGTCTCAATGAAGTGCTTAGTGTTGTGACGGATGATGCCTGGAGTACCATCGGGGCGTGTGATGTCCTTGAACTGCTGGAGGAGCTGGTGGTACGGAGAGGCTTTGGAGACTGTCTTGACTGACGGGATATTGGATTCAGCAACATGTCCTTGGGCAGTGAGGTGAGTGGTCCTATCAAGTAGTCTGTGGTTCCGTAGGTCCACTAGCAAATTAAAATGGTGGAGGAAATCTGCGCCGATGATTGGCTTCGAAACATCTGCTACTACGAACCGCCAGGTGAAGTCGCGCCGGAGTCCAAAGTTCAGTGACAAGGTGATGGTGCCGTAGGTGTTGATGTCCGTGGAATTGGCTGCGGACAGGATGTAGTCGGTCTTCTCACGTCTACCAGGTGCTGCAGAACGTGGGAAAACGCATAAGTCGGCGCCAGTGTCAATGAGGAACTGCAACTTGGTTGAATGCTCTGTGACGAAGAGACGGCGGGGCGTAGGACTCGACTGAGAAGCCGTCATGATCAGCGGTCCGTGGCGTTTCCCTGAAACTTGCATGGCTGCTCACATTTCTTTGCTTGGGGTCCGAAGCGCCAGTGGTACCAGCAAGTGTCTGTGCGTGGCCTGGAACTGCTGCGGCCTCGGAACTGGGAACGGCTCTGGTATCTGTCACGGGCTGGGGATTGACTTCTGCTCTGATGGTTAAATCGTAGTGATGCAACTTCTTGACGGAGACTGGCAATTTCTTGACTGAAGATGGCGGCAAGTTGGTTGAATTTGAGGGTAAGTATGTCATCAGCCATTGGTATTGAAGTTTCTGAGACTTGGGGCACGAATGGGCGAGTAGCTTCTGCGATGTTGTCTGCGTGAGTTGCGAGCTCTGTGAGGTTCTTCTCCTCAGGCATGGTTGAAGCTTGGTAAGGGCCAGGAACTGCTTGGCTAGGGCTGGGAGCTGCTGGAGGTTGGCTGGTTGCTGGGGTTGAGCTGCTGGAGGTTGGCTGCAGTGATGCCAGATGAATATAAAAAAATTCCCGCCAAACACGTCAAAATTTCCCTCTTTTTTCCCGCGACACAAGTAAAATTTCTCTCTCATTTCCCGCCCTGGCATAGAGCTTTAAGCCACTATTTTTGGCTCAGTCTACTTGACCGAGAAGGTTAGGGACTCTAACTACGGAGTCACTTAGGTCGCAGGTTTGATTCCTGCCCAGGACTGATTTTTCTTGAAAAGGAAGAATTCGTTCCTGGAACGGCTTCGTTCCTGGAACGGCAGGCCTCCTCTTCCTCTTTCTTCTCTTTTCCATTTCGGGGTGATAGGACCTCTGTAGTTGAAAGCCCCTCTTTCAAAACTGTTAAAACACTGCTTATTCATGTAATGCTAGCTTTTCCCTATGCCAAACCAGGCTAGTTGTTGTTAAAGTTTAATGAGATTGTGTGATTGTGTCTTGCTTGTTGTACCTACTATAGGTACTAAACCTGAGGTAAAAGAAGAAAAAAAATCATTGAATTTTATAGCTTTTTATAACCTAGGTACTACAAAATGTCAATAAGTTAAAATGTATGAACGAAAGAAAATAATAATAAAACAAAGTCTAAGAAAATTTAATTTGAAATTTTCAAAAAATTGCGCGGTCAAGAATGAACACAAGGAGGTATGCTCGTAGTGGATAGTGGAGAGTAAGTCAGTGCACTGAAGCCAATAAAATCATGAAAAAAATAAGGAAAGTAAAAATTAATGTTCTTTATTGGAAAGTTGAAAGTTGATTAAGACATAATTAGGACGTTTGAAGAAGCAAGAAAACAAGAAAATTCCTAATAATCCTGAAATTGTGAAATTTCCCTCTTTATTGACCGAAATGATAAAAGTTTCCACCTTGATTTTATAGGTCAAAATTTCCCTCCTCCGCGGGAAATTTCCCTCCATCTGGCATCACTGGTTGGCTGGTTGCTGGGGTTGTTGTTCAGGTCGGGGTCACCACTTTGTAGAGGGTAGTGAGTTGGAATGAGAAGGCACTGTTTAGATTGATTTAGAAATATATTTGTATACTGATTTTAGTTTCAGATTAAGATTAAATGATAATTTTTTTTTTTTTTTTTTTTTAAACATTCAATTTCTTTATTTCAATTATTATTTTACATATATACATTTACAGACTGGTCCCTATCTAAAAGATTTTATCCAGCAGTTGACACGGTGTTTCATTGTTTTTTACGTAATTTATAGTTGCGATCAAAATTTTCAAATAGATCACCGAGTCGACTGCTGGACAATGTTCAGCTTATTCTAATTTGTTTGTTTGCGTGGACCCACTGTGTGGCTGCGTCGTGCGCTTCATGCAGGAGCGCACGTAGCCTCCACTCAGTGTGTCCACGTTGCCAACTGTTGGTTGGGCCCTGAGTTTTTACAAAATTACTTGTCAGGTAAGTTTTATATATCATAATTACTTTGTAGGTCTTTATTTATTTTGATTGTTTATGTATGGCCTGGCTGTTATTTGTTTGGTAGGATTCTAATTCTTTAGTACATAAGGATTTTTTCCTGGTAACATTAGTAGCTTGTTATATTGTTTTTTGTTACGTCCTAGTTTGATGGGGTTGTACTGTCCTAATGTTTGTATGTATGTGTTTTTGCTAGTCTTGGTCTTGTCTGTGAAGTTTAGTATAAGTCTGTCTGTAAATTGTTTCAGTTTTTCGAGTTTGGCCTCCTTGTGTAAGTCATCTATTTTATGGTATTTTCTGTCCAGTATTGTTCTTAGTGTTCTGTTTTGTACGATTTGTAGGTTTTTGTGGTGTGTGTCGGCTGCTTGTTTCCATGCTGGTGCTGCGTATGTAATGGTTGGTCGAATAATTGTTTTGTATAGCAGTATTTTCAGGTTAGTCTTTAGTTTGGATTTTGGGTTTATTAGTCGGTATAGTTTTTTTAGTCCTGTATTAGCTTTGTTCTTCATGTATTTCGTGTTTTGCAGCCATGTCAGCCTTTTGTCCAGTATTGTCCCTAAGTATTTAACCTGTGTCTTCCACTCTATGTCGTTGTTGTCGTATGTTGGTTTTTGTATTCGTTTGTCAGAGCCGTAGTGAAATATTATGCCTTCAGTTTTTCTTGTATTGATTTTGATCTTCCACTTTTTGTAATAGTCTGTCATTGTGTCCAGGTCCGTTTGTATTAGTCTTACCTCCTTTTTAGAGAGGTTTCCTGTCCTGTAGTAAGCTGTGTCGTCTGCAAATAGGGTTCTTTTCAGGTATTTTGTAGGTGGCATGTCGGAGATGTAGATGTTGAACAGGAGGGGTCCTAGCAAGCTGCCTTGGATTACTCCTGCTATGGCTTGATGTTTGGTGGATAAGCTGTTCTTGTAGCTTACCTGAAAAGTCCTATGTTGCATGTAGTGTTGTATGAGTTTAGTCAGTCGTATAGGTAGTTTTAGGTCCAGTAGTTTGTAAGTCAGTCCGTCTTTCCATATTTTGTCAAATGCCTTTTCAATGTCGAGTAATATCATCATAGTTTTTTTATTTTGTGTCAGTCCTTGGGCTACGTCTTGAGTGATTCTGCAGAGTTGATGTACTGTCGAGTGATGTTTCTTAAAGCCACATTGTTCGTCTTGTGTCAGTTTGATGTTAGTGTCTTCTATTCGTTTTAGTATAAGTTTTTCGAACAGTTTGCTTAGTGTTGGTAAAAGGCTTATAGGTCGGTAGCTGTTGGGTTCTGTTGAGTCTTTGTTTGGTTTGTGAACTGGTATTATCTTGGCGTTTTTCCAGAAGTTGGGGTAGTACGAGTGAAGTAAAGATGAATTGTAAATGTCAACTAGTATTTCAAGTATGTTGTCTGGTAGTTGTTTTATTACTATGCCCTGTATTCCTTCTTCTCCTGGTGCTTTCTTGTTTTTTAAGGTCTTTATTAGTATTTTTAGTTCGTCTTTGTTAGTATATTGGATTTCTTCGTTTTCAGGTGGTGTCTCAAGTCTTAGTCTTGTTAGTCGGTCGGTCACTTGTTGTTCTAGTCCGTCGTTTCCTAGGTCATCGTTTCCTTTGTAAATGTGCTCAAAGTTTTTGGCCAGAGTTTCTGCTATACCCACGTCATCAGTAATTTCTCTGTCTCCTACTTTTATTTTTTGTATATGTAAGGTCTTTTTTTCAAATTTGTTTAGGTTTTTCCAGAAGGTATTGTCTTTAGTATCCAGTTTTTTAATTTCATTTTCAATGTAATTGTCTTTCAGTTTGTTTATTCGATATTGTATCTGTCGTGAGAGTTTGTTTTGCAGTGCTCGTAGGTTGGGGTTTCGAGTCGCCTGCCATAGTTTTCGTGCTCTGTTTCTGGTTTTTATAAGTTCTTTAGTCTTTGTGTCTATTTCATATGTCCCAGTTTTAATGGTATTCTTTGGTATGCAGGTGTTTATTTCATTTTTGATGGCGTTTGTAAGGTTTTTAATTTCAGTTTCTATTTGGTCCGTTGTTAGTGGTATAGTTGCATGTGTAGGTCTATAGTCTTCTAAGTTTTCCCTCAGTCTTTCCCAGTTAGCTTTAGAGTAGTTTAGGTGTAGTCTTTCAGTGAATTGTATCGTTTTGTCGAGGTTGAGTAGTACTGGGTTGTGGTCGGAGCTGAGGTCAGGTATGGTTGTGGCTTGTAGTGATGTGGTTGTATTTTTGACAGCAAAAAAGTCTATTATGGATGGTCGTTGTAGATTATTGTCTGGTATGTGTGTTGGAATGGTCGGTGTTATGAGTGTGTATCCATGTTGATTAGAATGTCTCATGAGTTTTCTTCCATTTGGGTTTTCAGCTGTCCCATTCCAAGTGATGTGTTTGCTGTTGAAATCTCCAGCTACGATGGTCAGTGTGTAGTTGTCGTCTAGTAAGTGGTTTAGTTCGGGGTATAGTATTTTTTTGTTTGGTTTTTGGTGTATATTGTAAATTTTGAATTTGTAATTTTGACTTTCTATTATGACACCAAGGCTTTCCATTGACTTCTCGTTGTGATTGTCTGGTAGTCTACAGTATTTGTATTGTGTTTTAATGTATGTACATAGTCCACTTTTTGTTATTTGAGTTTGGTTGTTTGTTTGAGTCGTGTCTGTAGGTTTGTCTTTTCGTATGCATTTGTAACCTTGGATGTATGATTTATGGTTTTTGTTTAATCTTGTTTCCTGAATGCATGCTATGTCTATGTCGTGTGTTTGTAGAAAGTTTTGTAGTTCGTCAATTTTGTTGGTTAGTGATCGTGCGTTCCATGTAATGATTTTAATGTTGGGTCTTTGTATTGTTCTAATCATCAGCCATAAGTTCAAACATGGCTGCTACTTTATCCTGAGGTTTAGTTGCTTGTTTCAATTTGTTCAGTACTGTTTGGGCTTTGTTCAGAAACTTTTTAATGTTATAGAGTTGGTTGATTTCAGTCATTACTTGTTGAAGTGTTCTAAAGTCATTGAGGTTTTCGTCGTATGTATTTGGTCGTGAATTTTGTGTTGTTTCTGTTATGTTGTTGGGTGTGCTTCTGTGTCTAGGTCTCTGTGGTAGTTGTGCATGGGTAGTGTTCGTCATTGTTGATTAATTGTTGTTCAAGTTCCTCGATTTTCTGTTGTTCAGCCCTGTCTCCTTTGTTTTTATTGATCTTGTTGTGGTATGTATGATAATAATTTGGTTTGGGTACTTATTACAGTGTAGATAAATGTGAAAGTGAGAAGTTCATTTAACAAACATGAAAAGATAATAGTACTGCACTTAGTATGACACGGCGATCACGGCGCACGCTACAATGTTATAGTTGAGTTCAGAGCACAATTTAAAATAATTAGGGTGAAATAAATAGATTTTTTTCTATTTATTTTCACCGGCTTATTCATAAATAAATAGAATTTCACCGGCCCTACCAAGGCTGGGTGAGGTTAATGTAGGTAGCTCGTACGGTTCCCAGCGAATGGAGGGTAAAAGCTCCGTCCTAATCCAGGACGTTTAATCAAATAGAATCGTTGGCGTTAGGAAGCCCATTCAGTCGTAGAAATATGCCAAACTCAACCAACCTCAACCATGAGGTTGAACAACGTCGACCCGGTCGACTTAGAATAGAATTTTTTTGTAAAACCTCTACTTACTTTTACTTTCCGTGTCCATGTGTGATGTCATGGTGGTGGAAGGATTGATATGGGTGAACCCTTTGGACGCCCAGAACCTTTGTTCTGGGCGCCTTCCTTGTCCAGTGTGTAGTGTATGGTGTAATTGTAGTGTTATTAGTTATTAAAACAGACCATTTTCAAAAATATTTTGATAGGTATTTACCAAACCTCTGTGGACTTGGGTCTTCAACTTTGCGTATATTGTGTTAAATGAGGAAATTAAGGGCGAAATTCATACTCATTTGTTATACGGGAGTACCTCTGTTTTTTCAGTTTTGCAAAATACATTGAATGAAATCAATGCAGGAACATCGTTCTCAAGGAACAAGAAAATGTAGCCATTTTTCCGAGAAATGGAAGAAGGAAATTTATTTCATTCCGAGAAAGTAAACAATTAATTTCCCAGGACATAGCAGCATCAGGTGGAGAAGAGTTTTCCGGATTCAAACTTGAGCAGAAAGGCAGAAAAAAATTGAAAAACTTTTTTAGTCTTATTGTTGAAGGGATTGGGAGCGTCGAAGGTCACTCAAGGGAAGGAGAGAATGAGATAGGATAGGAAGGAGAAGGAAAAGATGGTTTCGAAAGCCATAGGCATTAGCATCACTTGCATCACCCTTCACTGGGTTTTGTTTGAATAAAATATTTTATAAAATCATCATCACAGGGTGGCGTCATTGTGAACGATGGTTGCCTGACAGTGGAGGGAATGACGCAGCACTTCCACCACTGTCTTTACAAGGAGACTCATAATTGACTAGGGCCCGCAGAACCAAGCCAATGCTGGTCGACTCCCTGTTTATAGTCCCCCAGCCAGACTGCTGGTCTACTCCCTGTTTATAGTCCCCCAGCCAGACTGCTGGTCTACTCCCTGTTTATAGTCCCCCAGCCAGACTGCTGGTCTACTCCCTGTTTATAGTCCCCCAGCCAGACTGCTGGTCTACTCCCTGTTTATAGTTCCCCAGCCAGACTATTCCCTGTTTATAAAATAGGTATGTAAGAAACACCTATATTTTAGTTAGTGATAGACTCGAGACAAAACTTGAATTTTGTCTCGTCTAAAAACATGAGACCGAGACATGGCAAAAATCTCAACTCGAATTTTCGAGACGAGACATGGTCAATTGGTCAAGTCTCATCTCTTGAAAAATATCTTATCTTCCTCCCATCTACACTTCAATACTTCCCCTCTCTACTCTTCAATACTTCCCCTCTTCTCCTCTGCATGGTTGATTCCTCCTCAGAGAACTGTCGCCTCAGAAGTTAGACTTACCTAATAGGAGATGTATTGTTTATAATAATCTTGTACAAATAAATAAAAGTATTCAATTCAATTCAAATTCTCCCTCTCATCTACTCTTCAATACTTCCCCTCTTTTCCCCTGGTTGATTCCTCTCTCTTTCTCTCCATCAAATTTATTCTTCAACCCTTCCCCTCTTCTCCCCAGGGTGATTCCTCTCTTTTTCTCTCCCTCTCATCTACTCTTTAATACTTCCCCTCTTCTCTCTTCGTTGATTCCTGTCTCTCTTTCTCTCCATCTCATTTATTCCTCAATACTTCCCCTCTTCTCTCTTCGTTGATTCCTCTCTCTTTCTCTCCCTCTCATCTACTCTTTAATACTTCCCCTCTTCTCTCTTCGTTGATTCCTCTCTTCTTCTCTCCCTCTCATCTACTCTTCAATACTTCCCCTCTTCTCCCAAGATTGATTCCTCTCTCTTTCTCTCCCTCTCATCTACTCTTCAATACTTCCCCTCTTCTCCCCAGGTTGGTTGATTCCGTCTCTCTCTCTCTCTCTCTCCCTCTCATCTAAATTTCATTTCTTTCCCTCTTCTCTCTTTGACTCTGAAACCATAATATCTCTTTCGATTTTTCCATCCTAAACAGGCCACAATCTTCACCAGTATAATTTTATGCTACTTAGGAGCAAAAAATTGTCTTATCCTTCCTTATTCAAAAGAATAATTCATTTATTTATTACACCCTCCGCTTCGTCCCCTTCTCCTACTCTCCTCCTCCTTATTTCCCATTTCCCCTCCCCCCCCCTCCTTTTACTTTTCTCCTCTCTTTCCTTTATTTCCATCTGTTATTCCTATTTTCTTTCTCCTTTTCCTCATCTCCTACTACTTTCTCAAGTTTCTTGCCCTAACAATTTTTTTTTTCATCTTTGCCTCCGTTTTTTCCCCTCTCTTTCTCTTTTCTTCTTATCTATTTCTGCCTCTGTCTCCTCTTCCATCCTTTTCTCATTATCCTCTTCCACTTTCCACTCATCCTTCCTCTTCTTACCACCCTAATTTCTTTCTCCGCTCCTCCGTATTTCTTCTTCATCTCAAACATTTCCATCTTCTTCTTCTTCTCCATTCCAATTCTTTTTCTTCATTCTTTCGTCTTCTTTTACTTTTTCCCCCACTTTCTTCTTGGCTCTTTTTAATACTTTTTACAATGTTTTAACTATTAATCTTAATTCTCGTAATTTTCTTTATGGTTATTCTTTTCCCTCATATTTTGTCTTCTGCATCAGTCTCTCGGTTTCTTCTTCCATCATCCTCTGTTAGTCTCCCCTCTACTCTCTCTTCTCCATCTCCCCTGTCTGACGCGCTCTCTCGTTTTCTTAATATCTTTTTTTATTTTTCATTTTTTCTTCTCATATCCGTCTGCTTGATAACTTTGCACTCTGTATCCTGCATCGTGTACGAAGAAATGTAATATTAAAGTCGAGTACTCACACCGATGTGAAGAGATCAATGAACTGATAATAGGACACTTCTTTTTGTCCAGCAGTGAAATAGCTGATGTTCAGAGGGTCTGGGGTTGGAATATAATCAAATTTTTAATGAGAGAAACAATTTCATTTTTTATTTAACAAACAAATTGAACTGCCAGCCTTTAACTGGTTGCTTGATACACAGCATTCTCATTAAAAGACCTCGTCTTCATTGATAATTGATGTTTACTAATAGTAAAATGGTCCAATATCCTTGCAGTCTAAGCGAGGGTTTTGATCTAATTTTTTACAGTTATTAAATTAAATTTCAAATAGCAATGCAACAATATTTAAAAAAAAAAAAAAAAAAAAAAAAAAAGATTAATGAAAGACAATATATTTTTAAGTTTCTCCTTTGTGATCAAAGCCGATGTATTATTTCTTTCACCCATATTATTATTATTATTATTATTACTGTGGGAGAAAAAGAGGGGGGAGAGAGAGAGAGAGAGAAAGAAGAGGAAAGAGAGAGAGAGAGAAAGAGGGAGCGAGAGAGAGAGAGAAAGAGGGAGCGAGAGAGAGAGAGAAAGAGGTAGGGAGAGAGAGAAAGAGATATATTTTTGTGTATCAATACATATTACAATACATGTTGTGTGTGTGTGTGTGTGTGTGTGTGTGTCTGTGTGTGTGTGTGTGAGAGAGAGAGAGAGAGAGAGAGAGAGAGACAGAGAGAGAGAGAGAGAAAGAAAAAGAGAGAGATTTAACTTTGCAAAAAAAGAAAAGGGTTGAAGAAAAAGAGTCACAAAGTGAGGGGGCGGATGTATTAAAAAGAGACAGATGGGAAGATGGAGAGAGAGATAGAGAGGAAGAGGAGGAGGAGGATTAGGAGTAGAAGGAGGAGGAGGAGGAGAAGGAGAAGAAGAAGGAGGAGGAGGAGGAAAAGCTCTCAATCAAAACTGGCACCCTCATTTGCAAATGGAGCATCGTTATGTGAAGTAAATTAACTAGAAATTTAATCAAATAAAAAGGTTATGTTGCTATACGTAACAAATTTGTTATTTACAGTAACCATGTAAATAATGTGACATATAAGCCATAGGTATATGGGCGTTCATGTACTTTATATAATAATTTATAATATGTATATGTGTAACCATATACCCAAGTTGTTTTTCCAATCCTTTGTAAATAGGTACAAGGCTAGTGAAGCTACCGGGAGTAATCTGGGTTTTTTTCTTCTCAATCGTTAGAATTGAATTGAACAAAATGATTCTTTTTATTTGTACAATAATAATAATATTTATTAATATTATGTACTAACCTTATACAAGTGGACTTGTAACTAGGGGGTCTGCCCTTCGAGTATGAGGCATTCCAAATGTCTGTTCGGTTGTTTTGCAGGTTTGAGAAGCTCCAGACTAAGGATAGGTACACTCTACGAGAACACTATCTTGACAAACACAAGCATTATGATGACTTTCTTGTCAGAGAAAAGAATTTAGAGTTTTTATTAGTCTCTTTAATCATCTCTTTCATCTTACGGGAAACAAAATAGGAGCTATCTTGTTTAAGCTTAAACTATTTTGTTTTAAGTTAAGTATTGTTTTCCTTTAATGATTTCTTTCTAGATTATATAATTTCTGTACTTCTATAATCTCTTTAATGTGAAACACATACTTTTTGTATTGAAATTTTTTCACAATAAATAAATTGAATTGAACATCCAGGTAATTCAAGACGGGGTTTGTAACATGCATTCGTTGGAAACTTACAAAACAGCTGACCACATCAACCTCACCCATCCTGAGTTGGGCTGGGAATAAATCATCATCATAAATCAAAGTTCCTTGTGGACTAGATTGGAAAATCAGGATCCAGAACTACCGAACAGAACATCAACAATTTCAAGCAAATAATAGACCCCCAAGTCAGATCCCTAAAACCCATACTGAGCAAGTGAGCACTGACTAACAGTCCTACCCTAACATCAGTCATTGTCCATTTATGTCAAACCGTGAGTCAGAAGTAAATGGATCTGGATGAAAAAAAAAAAAAAAAAAAAAAAAAAAAAACAACAACAACAACGAAAACATTGTTAACAATTACAACAATAAGAATCTCAACAACAACAACAACACCATTTTCAGTAATATGTATTTAAATGTAAGGTTTTGCATAAAGAATGTAATTTTAAAAATTGCACACACAAGCGTTGAAAGTTTTTTCTTTTTTGCTCGAGGAAGACTATTAGCAAGGGAATATAGATTTGAGGAGGAGAAAGAGAAAGAAGGAGAAGGAGAAGAGAAGGAGAAGGAGAAGGAGAAGGAAAAGGGAAGAGAAGGAGAAGGGAAGGAGAAGGAGAAGGAGAAGGAGAAGGAGAAGGAGAAGGAGAAGGAGAAGGAGAAGGAGAAGGAGAAGGAGAAGGAGAAGGAGAAGGAGAAGGAGAAGGAGAAGGAGAAGGAGAAGGAGAAGGAGAAGGAGAAGGAGAAGGAGAAGGAGAAGGAGAAGGAGAAGGAGAAGGAGAAGGAGAAGGAGAAGGAGAAGGAGAAGGAGAAGGAAGGAGAAGGAGAAGGAGAAGGAGAAGGAGAAGGAGAAGGAGAAGGAAGGAAGGAGAAGGAGAAGGAGAAGGAGAAGGAGAAGGAGAAGGAGAGAATAAGAAAGAGAGGGAGAGGAGAAGAAGGTGAATGAAAGGGAGAAAAAAGACAGTAAGAAAAAGGAGAAGGGAACATAAAGATAAGGAGAAGAAGGAAGAGGAATATACAATAAAATAGGATGAAGAGATATGGGAGGGAGAGAAAAATAAAAGAACAACAAAAATAATGATACACGATACACGCACATTCCCTCTTTCTCTTATTCCCAGGTATTTCTTTCTGTTGTAGCTCTCTTTTCCTCAAATCTCACAACACTATTTCTCTCTCCCTCTCTCTATACCTCCCACTAACTTATCTTACGAGGTAATAACGATGTATATTTAGGTATATACATCCCATTGATGTAAAGTTCATCATATATTCGATTCTCTCTATTTCTTCTCTTTTTCTCATACTGTTCCAAGTTTATTTTTCGTGTACAAACATTATACAAATTTTCTATCTCTATACCCTTTCTCTTTCATAAGTAATCTCTAATTTTGTGTTTTTTTTTTTACTTATCCATTTCAATGTTTCTATTCTCATTATTTTCACTACTTCCACCTTAACTTTTCCGTGTTCTACCTACGTATCTCTCTTTCTATCTCTCTCTCTCTCTTTCTCTCTCTCTCTCTGTTTCCTCTCTCCCTCTCCTCTTTCTCTTCCTCTCCTCTCTCTCTCTCTTCTCTCTCGCCCTCTCCTTTCTCTCTTTTTCTGTCTCTCGCCCTCTCTTCTCCCTCCCTTCTCTCTTTTCCGATCTCTCTCTTTTCTTTCTTATCTCTCTCTCTTCCTCTCATCTCTCTCTCTCTCCCTCTCATACCTCTCTCTGTCAATCTCTCTTTCCTTCTTTCTCTGTGTCCTTCTCTCTTTCTCTTTCTCTCTCATACTCCCTCTTTATTTATTTTCCTCTCTCTCTTTCTCTCTCTCCCTCTATAACAAAATTAAATGAGCGATCGTCAGGTGTTTAACAGAAGCACCTTTACTCCCCCTAACGCCCTTCTTCAGTTACACGGGGAGGGGGGGGGGGGGGGGAGGTGCACCCGTGCCACTTTTCCCCCCCTATAATCTATCTCCTAGAATGGGAAACCCCCACCCACGTAATCTCACCTCCGGGGAGGGTTTATCTACCTCGGGGGAGGGTTTACCCGCCCCAACACATTATTAGCCTACATCTCACGCAAATGAGCCAACTTTTTTGAGTAATTCCTTTTCCTGTCCCGAATGGGGAGGGGGGGGGAAGAAAAGATAAGGAGGGAATGAGAGGGAGGTAGGGGGGGAGAGGGGAGAGAGGGGAGAGAGGGGAGGCACGCAATATCAGCGTGGAAATTGCGCGCATCTGTTTTGGATTACACGCGGAAGGAGTGGGAGAAAGAGAGGGAGAAGGAGGGGTAGAAGGAGAGAGAAGAATAAATGAGGGAGGGAGGAAGGAAAGAATTGAAAGAGGAGAACATGTTCAAGAGGGAACAGTACAAAGAACAAGAAAGGATAAGTGAAAGAGAGAGAGAGACATAATTGTTGGAAGGGAAACTAAGAGAGAGCGAAAGGGATAGAGACGGGAAAAATTAGTTAGCACAAAGAGAAAAAAAAATATGGTATAACAAAGGACACACAATTATCTTGATATTTTGGTACGTCTGGCTGGGGGACGTTACACAGGGAGAAGACCAATGTCTCGCTAGCGGACTATACACATTACACAGAGAATAGACTAGTCAACCCTTACAAGCCAGGCTAGCTTGCAGTTTCCTAAGGGTTTAATGGCTTATAAAGAAAAAGTCCAAGTCCTTACGATGGTTGATCGCATATAGAAGTGGTTCAGGACAAGCCAAATTTGAAATAAAGTTGGCTGGAGACCATCATTCCCCCCTCCAACCGTAGCTTTATAGCTGGCTACAACAACATCAACAACATTATTTTATTTTGGTAAAAGATAGATGATAGATATCAAATAGAAAAAGAGAGATAAAGAATACAAAGAGATAGATAGGGAAGAGAAAGAGATAAATACTATAAATAGCCAGACGACTAGGTAAGAGGAATAGATAGATATCGAAGAGAAATAGAAAAAGAGATTAGATGAAAAAGAGATATATAGAAATGGAGGATAACAGAGAGAAAGGAAAGCCAGCGTCGATGGCATGTTGAATACACCGGTTCCCTTCAGAACACCGAAGTTAAGCGACATCCAGCGAGGTTAAGACTTGGATGGGTGACCATTCAAATTCTAATTCTCGTGACGCTGGCTTTTCCCGGCCCCACTCAGGCTGGGTGAGGTCAATGTGAGTAGCAGGTTTGTGAGTTTCCTGCGAATGGCGGGTAAAACCCCCGTCGTGATATGACCATGGCAGTTGAAAGCGACGTTAAACCCCAATTAAAAAAAAAAAAAGAGAAAGGAAGAAAGTTAAGAAAGAGAAACAGAGAGAGTTAAAACGGAGAAGAGGAAAGAAGGGAGAAGAAAGGAGACAGAAATGGAGAAGGAAGAAAAGAAGGAGAGGAAAGAGAAGAAGGTGAGAAGGAGAGAAAAGAAGGAGAGGAAAGAGAGACAGAAGGTGGAGAAGGAGAGAAAAGAAGGAGAGGAAAGAGAGACAGAAGGTGTAGAAGGAGAGAAAAGAAGGAGAGGAAAGAGAAAGAAGGTGGAGAAGGAGAGAAAAGAAGGAGAGGAAAGAGAAAAGAAGGTGGAGAAGGAGAGAAAAGAAGGAGAGGAAAGAGGACAAAGAAGGTGAGAAGGAAGGAGAAAAGAAGGAGAGGAAAGAGAGACAGAAGGTGGAGAAGGAGAGAAAAGAAGGAGAGGAAAGAGAGACAGAAGGTGGAGAAGGAGAAAGAAAGGAAAAGAAGAGAGAGGAAAGAGAGACAGAAGGTGGAGAAGGAGAGAAAAGAAGAGAGGAAAGAGAAGAAGGGGAGAAGGAGAGAAAAAGAAGAGGAGAGGAAAAGAGAGACAGAGAGGGAGAAGGAGAGAAAAGAGAGAGAGAAGAGAAGAAGTGAGAAGGAGAGAGAGAGAAGAGGAGGGGAAAGAAGAAGAAGTGGAGAAAGAGAGAAGAAGAAGGAGAGGAAAGAGAGACAGAAGGAGAAGGAAAAAGAAGGAGAGGGAAAGAGGAAGAAGGGGAGAGAAGAGAAAAGAGGGAGAAGAGAAGAAAAAGGGGAGAAGGAGAGAAAAAAGGAGAGGAAGAAGAGAAGGAAGGAGAGAAGAGAGAGAAGAAAGAGAGAGAAAGAGAGAAGAAGGTGAAAGGAGAGAAAAGAAGAGAGGAAAAGAGAGAAGAAGTAGAAGGAAAAAAGAAGGAGAGGAAAGAGAGACAGAAGGGAGGAAGGAGAGAAAGAAGAGAGGAAAGAGAAAGAAGGGGAAAGGAGAGAAAGAAGGAGAGAAAGAGAGACAGAAGGATGGAAAGAGAAAAGAAGGAGAGGAAAGAGAGCAGAAGGTGAGAAGGAGAAAAGAGAGGAGGAAGAGAGAAGAGAGGAGAAGAGGAAAGAGAGAAGAAGAGGAGAGAAAGAGAGAAAGAGAGGAGAAAGGGAGAAAGAAGGAGAGAGAGAAAGAAGAAAGGAGAGAGAGGAGAGAAGAAGAGAGAGGAAAGAAGAGGAAGAAGGTAGAGAAGAGAAAGAGAAGAGAAGAGGAGAGAAAGGTGAGAGGAAAAGAGGAAGGAAGAGAGAAAGGAGAAGGAGAAGAAGAGGAGAAAGAAGGGGGAGGAAGAGGAAGAGAAGGGAAGAAAAAGAAGGGGAAAAGAAAAGGAAAAAGGAAAAAAAGAAAAAAAGAAGGGAAAAAGAAGAAGAAAAGAAGAAAAAAGAGAGAAAAAAAGAAAAGAGAAAAGGAAAAAAAAAAGAGAAGAAGAAAAAAAGAGGAAGAAAAGAGGAGGAAAAGGAGAAGAGAAAAAGAGGGAGAGAGAGAAGAGAAGGAGGAAAGAGGGAAGAAGGGAGAGAAAGAAGGAAAGAAAGGAAGAGAAGAGGAAAAAAAGGAAAAAAAAGAGGGAAAGAGAGAGGAGAGAAGAAGAGGGAGAGAGGAAGGAGAGAAGAGGAGAAAGGAAGGAGAGGAAGAGAGGAGAGAAGGAGAGGAAGGAAGAGAGAAGAAAGAAGGAGAGAAGAGGAGAAGAGAGAGGAGAAGGGAGAAAGAGAGAAGGAAGAGGAGGAGGGAGAAGAGAAGAAGAGAGAAGGAGGAAGAAAGAAGGAGAGGAAAGAGAGAAGAAGGAGGAAGAAGGGAGAAGAAAGAAGAGAGGAAGAACGAGAGGGAGAAGAGAGAGAAAGAAGGAGGAAAAGGAAAGAAGAGAGGAGAGAAGGAGAGAGAAAGAAGGAGAGGAAAGAGAGGAAGAGGGAGAGGAAGAGAGAGAAAGAGGAGAGGAAGAGAAGAGGGGAGAAGGAGAGAAAGAGGAGAGGAGAGACAGAAGGGGAGAAGGAGAGAAAAGAAGGAGAGAGGAAGAGGAAGAGAGAAAGAAGGAGAGGAGAAAAGAAGGAGAGGAAGGAGAGAAAGAAGGTGGGAGAAGGAAAGAGAGAAAAAAAAAGGAGAGGGAAAGAGAGAAGAAGGTGAGAAGGAGAGAAAAGAAGGAGAGGAAAGAGAGAAAGAAGGTAGAGAAGGAGAGAAAAGAGGAGGAGGGGAAAGAAGAGAGGAAGAAGGGGAGAAGGAGAGAAAAAGGAAGGAGGAAGAGGGAAAGAGAGACAGAAGGTGGAGAAGGAGAGAAAAGAAGGAGAGGAAAGAGAGAAAGAAGGTAGGAGAAGGAGAGAAAAGAAGGAGAGGAAAGAGAGGCAGAAGGTGGAGAAGGGAGAAAGAAGAGGGGAAAGAGAGAGAGGTGAGAAGGAGAGAAAGAAGGAGGGAAAGAGAGAAGAAGGTGGAAAGGAGAGAAAGAGGAGAGAAGGAGCAGAAGGTGGAGAAGAGAGAAAAGAAGGAGAGGAAAGGAGAGAAGGTGGAAGGAGAGAAAGAAGAGAGAAAAAGAGAAGAGTAGAGAAGGAGAGAAAGAAGGAGAGGAAAGAGAGAAAGAAGGTAGAGAAGGAGAGAAAAGGAGGAGAGGAAAGAGAGCAGAAGGTGGAGAAGGAGAGAAAAGAAGGAGAGGAAAGAGAGGCAGAAGGTGGAGAAGGAGAGAAAAGAAGGAGGAAAGAGAGACAGAAGGTGGAGAAGGAGAGAAAAGAAGGAGAGGAAAGAGAGAAGAAGGTAGAGAAGGAGAGAAAAGAAGGAGAGGAAAGAGAGAAAGAAGGTAGAGAAGGAGAGAAAAGAAGGAGAGGAAAGAGAGAAAGAAGGTAGAGAAGGAGAGAAAAGAAGGAGAGGAAAGAGAGAAAGAAGGTAGAGAAGGAGAGAAAAGGAGGAGAGGAAAGAGAGGCAGAAGGTGGAGAAGGAGAGAAAACAAGGAAAGGAAAGGAAAGAAAGAGAGAGAGAGAGAGAGAGAGAGAGAGAGAGAGAAGGAGGAGTAGCAGCGAACTCAAATTGAGTGAAAACAATTCTCCCAACTGTCATTTTAAATTTCATCCCATTTCTTACCCTCTATTCTTCACCGGCAGGCGAGTTAAAACTTTACGTCTTAATTTTTCTTTCCTCCCTCCTTACTTTCGTGTTTTTTATCTTGAACAAAAGAAGAAGAAATAAAGAAATGTTGAGTTTGTCTATAGGAGTGTACGTATACGTACTTGAAAAAAGAAAGAAAAAAAAAGCTAAGCCTAAGTAGGTATGCAGCAGATATACCTACCTAAGTATACATTTGGTATATGCATGTAGGTACCTACTTATGTGTATTTGATGTATATGCTTAGAAGAAAACAAAGTGACTCCTACATTAAACAGTACATTAGAAAAATAAACTAAGTATATATTATTTGTATATACTTAATGATGTATATTTTGTACACCCTCAAGCTCGAGGGAATAAAAAAAGTCACTCACTCCACTGTATACAATTATACCTTTACTGAGGGTTTGATACAGGTGCCCTAATTTTTATTTGTCTCAAAGTTTTGTTGTTGTTTTGAAAAATGAAATATGATCGGTTGACTCCACTGAGAAGATTGTATGCTTTGAGTCAAATGTCAATCCTATTCAGAGATTTTTTTCTAAAACCTTCGAGATGTCGACTATTGTTGGTTGAACCTAGGCGTTGAAAATGAGCATTTCAATTTGTTTTTTTTTCCAAACAAAATACTCTTTATTTATTTTAATTTTACATATTGTATTTATGTAATACAGTAATATGTAAATACAATAAATACGTATTAATCGATAATATAGTATTTATTTTATTTCATCATCATCATTGTGTAGCATCATCGTGTTGATAGTTGGCACTCATCAAACTTTTCTTGCTGACAGTAATCACCTATGCACTACCCTATGATAATGCTAAAATTCTCAATTCTACTTTCCTATAAATAAATAAAATAAAGTTTTGCATTTCACAGCCTTTTATTTCGTAGTCCCAAGCGTCTACAGCTATTGTGGACGCTGGTGGACTGTGTTGCAGCCTGCCCATCCCTTAGTAAGTATGCCTCCCCTCTGATGGGCGAGTAGTGACACAACAAATCCCTTTTAGGTCAACACCAGCGCACCGGAAGGTGTCCCTTACAAACAACTGTATAACATCCATGGTGGCCACACATGCCTCAGTCGGCATTTTGCCTCGCCAACATTGTGCCTCCATTTCAAACGGTCGTAAGCGTCTTCAACTCTGAAATGAAAAACAACTGTAAGCAAATTTTAAGTAAATTTTTTAACTCAGGACCTTCACAATGGCAAGCGAGTATCTTACCACTGATCTAATCGTGCGCTCAAACATTTCCTGTCTGGAGTGTCCAGGGATTTGTTGGTAAAATTCTTCATTGTTTCCTTCCTTGGATTTGAGATTCAATAAGGATAGGTAGGTAAATAATGAATTAATAATAATGATAATAAAAATAATAATAACTAAACTTCCGAAATGTTTCAAGACACGTGCTTCCTTCTATTTTAGGCACCTCAAAAATATAATAAAGATCTCCCTGGTAGAAATAATTACCATTTTTTATGGCTACTATAGTTATTTTATTGGCTTATTGTATAATTTTACTGGATTTATTGGTCACTGATGGATGTGGTTGGTGTAATAATGATGACATCTCGGTGGCCTCCGACCAATATCCCGCCATTAATGGTAATACAGGGTGGGAATAAAGAATTATTGAAAAAATAATTAATAGTAATACAGGGTGGGAATAAAGAATGATTGAAAAAAGAGAACGTATAAATTTATGTACCCCCGAAGAGTCCCATTTTAAATTCATCAACTTCGCAGTAACGGTTCTTGGTGATAGAGGCCATACGCCTGAACACTATAATTTGGACGAAAAAAAAAATTTCTGGTACACCCTGAATCATGGTCTGTCCATTGTCCAAGATTGTTAGGTTCCTTGTCTTCGGGTATGAGTATTGTGTTCATTTTTATGGTAGTACCCAACTACCCAACACATATCAGAATTTTGACTGAATCAATAATTTTGAGAACAATAAAATAGATAATTTGATTAGTGTTAACATATAATTATGGATAATGTCTGGTGTCCGTCCGTTGGAAACCGTGCACTGGTGGTCAAGTGGTTAAAGCGCTAGTCTGGTAAGCCAGGTAGCGCAGGGATCCGTTGGTTCGAATCCCACGCAGTGCATGAATTTTTCCTCATTCATTTGAGTTTGTGACCACATAATAATAAGACTCTGAGGGTTAGGTGGTAGAAAATGCTTCGAGCATTAACCTCGCTTGGTGGTTACCTTCCACTAAAGAGTGTTATTATTATTATTGTTGAGTCCTCGAATGTGTCAGCTATTATATAAAATAATATGATTTCTTATGTTGTATATGAGTAGGTATTATTCTTATTATTATTTAAATTCAATCAGATGAATCAGATCTATTCTCCAATTCTAGGAAAAAGGGAAATCTTGAATTGAATTTTAATAGGTGAATTAAATCTGTTCTGTTGATTTGATATTGTGAGTCCGATTGTTGGTAGTCTACACTGAGAAAAAAAATAGGCTGCATTCAAGCTATACGGGGATGCATGCAGACCAAAAACGGGACTGAATGCCGGCACTGTTCCTTCGGATGCCAGTGGCATCCAATACGGTGTAGTCAGACCTGGCATGCCAAAAAGTAGGGGAAATTGTGCCCAATTTCGGCTGCCACCTTGAAAATGCATAGACTGCACTGTTTTCTATTTTCGCTCCCACCTTGAAAATGCATTGACTGCACTGTTTTCTATTTCAGACTGGAGAATACAATGCCAAGATTTCTGTGATACAATGCCTGCCTTTTATTTGTTTACTCTTCTAGAATGATGGCATCCAGTGCATTATCAGGTTACAGGCTGCAGACACGCATTTGCATCCTACTCAAGAAGACCTGGCTTTCTATTTGTGATATCTTTGTTTTCTATTGTAAAAAATATCTTTCTACTTTGGACTGATGTGTTTCTTCTTCTAGAATGATGCAGCCTATGCATTATCAGAGAAGCTTTCTGTATTTGACATCTGGCATCCCCCTTTCGAGTATGTGGTTTACTATACTAGAGAAATAGACAGTCTTCATTAGAGGGCTTGGCACTCTATGCTCATTTTAATGCAGCCCACATTCCAGTACCTTTCATTACTAATATAGAATGAGTGCAGTCTATGCATTTACACCCGGCATTCCCTAGTAGTATTGCCTGCATTCTATTATTTCTCACCCGGCAATCCCTAGTGGGATTACCTGCATTCTATTATTTCTCACCCGGCATTCCCTAGTAGGATTACCTGCATTCTATGCATTCACACCCGGCATTCCATAGTAGGATTACCTGCATTCTATGCATTCACACCCGGCATTCCATAGCAGGATAACCTGGTATCCTGAACCAGAATATCGGGCATTCCATGCAGGTACTCTTTGTATTCCAGACCAGAATACCAGGTATTCTACTACTGGAACCTGGCATTCGACTATTGGAATACCATGCTTTCCAAATTGAAAGCATGGAATTCCAATAGTCGAATGCCAGGTATTCCAATAGTAGAATATCTGGTAGTCTGGTCTGGAATACAAGGTATTCTACATGCATGGATTAGAATGCTTCGGGAATGACACCTGTGAAACAAAAGCTAAGTATTTATTAAAATATTAAAAATACAAGAAAATACATTGATTGGAAAAAATGTGCGTTTTATTGAAAATTGTTGATAAAGTATAGGATACAGTTTACAAAATTACAAAGTATAGTAACAGCAGGTTAACAGTAATGTATAGTAGCGCTCATAAGTATTTTGAATGTTCCATTTAATTGAAATACTTTTGATGTCTAAAGTGAGTTTTTTCCTTTTCAATGCTCAAAGATAAGTAACATTGGCGAAATGGTTTTGCTGGCAAAAAAAATGAGATTTTGTAGTTGTGAAAATACTTTTGAGCGCTACTAAGTGTACATGGCCAAGTATACAAAGAGGAGGGTAACAGTAATCTACATGGCAAAGAGTATACAAGGAGCAGGTTAAGCGTAATGTACATGGCAAAGATTGTACAGAGAGTAGTTTAACAGTAATGTACAAAGGAGTAGTATAATTTGCAAATTTACAAAAAAGGCAATACAGAGTAATGTACAAAAGCAGAGTAAGTAAAGATGTTTTATTTACATTACCTAATATATACCTCCTTATTGAAAGTCAACTTCAAGTGAGAAAAAATATCATTTCTAGTCTATTGTAGAACGTAGGCTGACAAACAAAGTGGAATTAAGCATAACTGTCAATGTATGTGGAATAACTGAATATAAATCCAAATATCTCTTGAAAACTAAATTTTCTGTATCTTTGACCTGGTATGCGAAATAGTGAAAGTCAAATTGCAGTGTTTCTAGAGCTCGACATAATAAAAGTATATCTTTAGTTTCTTTATGAATGAGAATTTTTTGCACTTTAACAAATTTTGGATCTTCAGTTTCAATTGAAAGGTCTTCCGTGAAAACATCGAGCTCTTTTACTGATAGCCCATCTAATTTAAACCACTTACAAGAAGCATAACAATGACTTTCCTCGAGATGATGAAGTTCATCTGTAGTCAAATCAAGAGAAGACAATTTGCCACATTTAAAAAAATTGAAAGCTTTTTTTGAATTTAAAATATGACAGAATGTAAGTTGAGCCCTGTCCGCTAATGTTTTACAAATATTTACTTTGTTGCAAGTTACTTTGGCGGAGATTTTTAGGGGTCTATGTTTTCCTTCAAATCTCATTGTCCAGTACGAACATAGAGGCCCAAATTTTTTCATCATACGTGCATAGTGTAGGAGATAATGAAATTTTGGTTTCAAAGAAGAGTCAGTCAGCCTACGATATTCTCGGCACAAGTTACTAACCAGATGAGATACTTGAAAATCTGTTCGATTCAGTATCACTTCAGTTTGAACAAGAAGGCGGTCTAATAATTGTCTTAACAATAAAAATAGTTCCCAAACTTCATGATCTTCTGGAATGTAAGGACCTACAATCAGACCCAAGTACCTAATGATATTTGTCATTTCTGAAGCTGACGATTTTATTTTTATGCCTGATGATTTAGTTCCCGAGATAGCATTTACTGGCCTTGACGACGAGTCTGGACCAAAATTAAATGATTGAATTCCATTCTGAATTGCACTTAAAGAAACAATGTCCAAATGTACGAAAAAAGATAATACAAATTCAACTACATACCGACCTACCCCTTCTAATAGGTCATGCAATAAATCAACTGCAACATTTAGATTCAGATAAGAAGTATCTGAAGTGCTAATTGAAGTGAATGAACTATTCAATTCATTCTGACCTTCAGCATGAGACGTGTCAGAAGGTACATCAGGTAACATGTCAGAAGGCACATTGTCAGCAGATGACATGTCAGATGGAGATGGTACATTTAGTATATTCCAATGCGAGATTGAGTCAGAGTCACTAAGAGACTTAGGGGTGTGAAATCGGTATAGGTGTTTACGAAATGAGTTGCTGTTTGTATAATATGTTTTAGAAGATATTTCATCGCAATTACCTCAGTAGAAATGTTTGTGAAACCTATATTCACTCAGTTGACAGTACTTTGTGTAGTGAGTAATTAACTCCCTAACAGTAGAACGGGTAGCAGAACAGTAATAACATTTGTACATCATTGTGCAATCAAATGGAATTTTAAACATCAAATATAATAAAAGTTACTCTAAACTGAAACAAAATTAATTAAAAAGACTTATTAAAAGAAACCTATTACCGTGCCTACCTACCTACGCTTATTTAAATGAGGTTCAGAGGAAATGTTGTTCAAGTGACAATTAGAAGAAAAAAATGAGTTTAGCGGATGATATAACTTTGAAATTTTCTACATGTTGACTGGAAAACAATCAGTAAATTCAGTAAAAAATAAGAAGTTAATGGGAAGAGATATTTCTTCAGAATTAAAAAGTAACAAAGGAACTGTTTTTGGCACCTCAACTCTATTCTGTTTAATGTGTCACTTGAACCACCTTTCCCCTGGGCCCCTCATTTGCCAAGATATCCCCACATTTATCTACCTAACAAGATCAAGCTGATTGTTAAGCTTTGAGGAGGCCCATTTGGTTCATTAACTGACGACATTCACTACTTTCCCTTGTGCCTGTAGGGAGAGGAATGTTATAAAAGCCTAATTGTAACACTAGCCAAATATCCTCACTTTCACATGGAAAATTGGTCCAGGTTGCAAAAAATATTTTAAATAATACGTCAACGGCTTCTGTTATTGTTTTCAATACATAATGCGTGTTGTCAATTATTATAAAAACGTTTCGCGGTTCTTTAAAATTTCCTACGACGGCAACAAAAGGTTGTAACGTACGCCTCTTGGAGGCCAACAGTTTCCTTCTGTCTGCAACAACCTTTTCAATTTCATTTGCCTCCTCTACTAAAAGAATAAAGCTGTCTACAATCATTTTGCGCGAGGGTCGAAAATGTTTACTGTTCTTCTGACGTGCACTGGGCACTTCAATAATAAGAGGCAGAAGAAGAAGGGCAATTGCATTTTCAATTTCGAAGCTCTCTACTAGAGCAACTTCCTCGAGATAATTGGAAATAAGATTCTGAATATACCTGTCTGCAATTCTATTCCTATCTTTTGAGAGCTGCCTCTTGGCCAGTTCGAAAATTCGTTCTCTGTGGAGAACAATAGACTCATAGAGTCTATTTTCACAGCCAGGATGCATATGATTAAAATCTTCTAATAGAAGTTTGAACCCATCAGGTTGCCTCAATGCAGGAAATAAATTAAAATAAGTAAATACACTGTCATACTTGGATGTGCAACTGGCCAACTGCTGCAATCTATGCACCGCCGTCTCCCGCCACTTATTGAGAAGAATACTCTCCGGTTCCAAGCTCTTCCCCAACCAGGACAAATGATCCTCCACAACAGGGTTGTCTGAAATGTAGAAAAGAAAATCTTACTTGGCAAATCAAATAAAGCTGTCAATGAACAAAATCCTCAAAAATGTCTAATGGACCTGCATGAAATTTCTCATTCTATTGTAGGGCACTTTATGTGAGATCATAATGATCCCATGCTCACATTTGAAGTAGAAACATGCTCACATCATTACACACATGAATACACATTAGATTAGACCCCCATTATCGCGGAACAGACAGACAGACAAAAGAAAACCAAATCGTCCAGTACCAAAGTTAAAACAGAATCTCACTTCGTTCGGTCAAAAAAGAGAACTGGTGAAAGATATCAAACTTACCTTCATCCCTAAGAAGGGATTCAGTCTCCACTTCCCGTGGAATCAGTGGCCCCATCTCCTCTACATTGGTTGTGCTGGATCGATTGGTGCTTGTGCTAGACCGGCGAGACAGGCTTCCAGATCGGCTTGACGGTGACTCCTCCATCAGTTGACGCAAGTATTGTTTCTTCTTCTTGTATGCTTCCTTCAGCAACCCTGCAGCATTCACCCTTTTCTGGCCCAATTTCCTAGGTAATGAAGACAGGTAGTACACACTTGCACACTCTCCTGGCAAACATTCTTTGATCTGCAAGCTGAGTGTGGTGAATTCAGGTCCTGTTATTTGACGCTCAGCATTCTCAGACAACAAATCAAATATTATTAAATTTGCCAATGCCTTCTGGTTGCTAAGCTCTAAGCTTTCATGAGGGTTTTTTCTTGCCCTTTCCAATATGGAGCGACCTTCCAAGTTCTGATGGAGAAGTTTCAATACCTGAGGGCAAAGGAAAGACATGAACATTGGTTAATGTTATAGAAGTCCACATCTAATATCCTAATCTAATTCAAAATAAACTAGTGGGAACATCATATGACATTCCTTATCCCGCAAAAAGACGTCAGTCACTGATTCCGCCAAATTCTGCCACTGGTGACTCAACGGTAATAGTTGGCAAAAAATTCCGCAACTGGTAGCACCTATTTCAGCAACGTTTTGTGCTGCGTAGCCTCCCTAAATGTCTACATACTAAATTGAAAAATTATCATATTTTGTGTTAATCACAATGTGATGTCACAATTAATCAAACCCTAATTTATTATTTTTTCCAATGCTTGGATTTGAACCACCGACCTCCGGATTCAAATCCCACTGCCTTATCAATCAAGGTACTAAGGCCGGTACATTACCAAATTTCAAGTCTAGCTTTTACCGTTCATGAAATATTTATTTTGTTTACAAACAGGCACACAGATTAATGGCTGAATCTTTTGGGGACATACTCGTATACCACCACATTTTAACACTAAAAACTGACTGGCAAAAATAATAGAAATTCTATTACTTTTCTTTCTAGCAGATAATGAAAGACAGAAAATAAGAATTAGAGAAGACTGAACATTATAAAAGACTTACATAATTGTTGGATACAGCTTTTGGGAGGCTCTGAATGGCTGGTGTATTGCACGCCGAGCTCCCAAGCCCAGCACTTGCCATGGGATCAAAGTTGTTGTAGATGCCGTCCTGATTGTATCCCGTTGATGACGTTGATGGTTGAATATACCCTCCTGGAGGGCTGTTGAAGTCCATGGGGTAGCTTGTTGACTCATGGGTTGTAATTGTGGGTGTGGAAATAAGCAAGTCTGCTGAATATGTCATATCCCCGACTGTGGACGTTGATGTTGAAAATGGGGTTGAACAACGGTTCCTCAGATTAGCCACCCAAGGTTGCCAACACATTCTAAACTTGACCCGGTGGCCCATCTGCTTCATGTCGGGCATCAAAGCTGACCATTCACTCTCCTGCATATTCTCCAGCACTACACAGTCAATACCAGCCTCTGAAACATAGAACAAATTGTTTAAAGTTTTTTTTACTTCCAACATTATTATTTCATAATCAGAGTATTCAGAGTTGTAATGCACCTATCTGGGTACAATTATTACAATTACCTGGGTAAAGTAATAAGAATATTTCACAAATGAATACCCACACCAGGTAAAAAAATCTGGTGTCGACTTTCCTTATCCTATTAGTAGCAGCACCTTGCAACCAAAAAATGCAAAAAACGGCAAAATCTCATAAACAGTTGCTTTTATTGAAAAATTGGTCAGAATGCGTTTTGTTTATTTCTTTAATCTAAGCATTGCAGCCCTGCAGCTGGAATATGCGGTTGATGTTTACCCTCAGATCAAGGTAGCAATGTCCAGCTTATTTATTTTTATTTAATTATTTACACTTTATTTTTTATTTTTACAAAACAATCATCATCAACAAAAAATATAACAATAAATTAAAAAAGAAAACATAGAAATATGTACAAAAAGAAATATTAATTTTTATTACAATTGTTTTGTAATCCGGGGCGAAGTTAATGCCTTAGGCATTCTCTGCCACTTAACAGCTTGGTTCAATTATATGATGCGGGCTTTGGAACCTTGTGCAATGTGCATCATAGGTCCGTTGAGGTGCAGATTCGTTATACATTGGATGCATGCATGGAATAGAGTAACAAAAAAGTTAAAATTTATGTGGATTTGGTTTGGTTACAGCCAATGCAGAGATACTGCTTGAAGTGCCAGTCTTTGCAGTTAATCATGCATTCAAAGCAGAAACGAAATTGCACCTTACGTGACACAACCATGAGCAAAAGCTCTTTAATATTGAAAAAAAAACTAACCTGTAAACGCTTTGATTATGTCTTCTGGCATTCCCCATGACTTAAGGATTGTCTGCGTCTCTTGATCTGCCATGATAAGAGGAGAACCGAATTGAAACACAACGCAACGGCACGCGACGGACGACTGCACTAATGCAACACGCAAGTGACTACAGTGAAGTAAAGTATGATGAGAGATTGAAAGACGAACGCGCACTGATGCAACTGGCTGGGTACAATGTTCAGAAGTCTCAGGTGGTAATGATGGCGGCCATTGCAAAGGTCAACCGGATTGCTACGCTGACACCAACTGGTTTGCGGTGCATGATGGGAATGGCAACTGAGGAATGGGTTTGCACGACTCCCGCACAGATTTCAATGTCACCGAGATATTATAAGTCATATAAGATCTATGATCGTTAACATTGAAAAAATCTTGTCAGGAGTAAACTGACATTATTTAAATTAGAGATGATTTAACTTTAAATGAAATATAGTCTTGAGAGGTAGGTAGTTGTGGGATAGTTAAGTACTCATAATAATTGGAATGAAAACACTAATTAAAATAACTTTAGTTTTTAGGTAGGTAGGTAGGCATTGTAGGCACTTGAAGTTCTTACATTATTTTATTAGAAAATTAAAAATGACACTAAACAATTGTTAATTTATCGTAATTATTTTATCTTTACAGTTACGGATACCTAAAATATAACATTTTTGAGCTTCGGTATCCTTCTTCAATGAAGAAGGATACCCAAAACTCAATTTTAAACGAGCGGACTACATGTTTGCTGGTTTGTATCACTGACGACCACTATATAGAAACTGAAGGATGTTGAACTAAAATATTGTGGACTTTGAAATTTTTGGGGTGATTCACTGGGATGCCGGCACTCCGTTTCACACTGCAACCAGACTGCAACCTTCTATTTTCGACATAAGAATTGGACAGTCTTTGGTAAATAGACAACCACGGTCTACAATGGGATGCCGGCATTCAGTGCATTATTGCTGTTTTCTAGATTCGAATGATAGTGTGACATTAG
Organism: Bactericera cockerelli; assembly: GCA_024516035.1. NCBI lineage: Eukaryota > Metazoa > Arthropoda > Insecta > Hemiptera > Triozidae > Bactericera > Bactericera cockerelli. Next base: position 802,621 of record CM044963.1, on the reverse strand, counting down.
GATGCCGGCACTCCGTTTACCAATGTCACCTTCTATCTTCGACAAAAGAATTGGACAGTTCTTGATAAATAGACCACCGCGATCGACTATGGAATGCCGGCATTCAGTGCATTATTTCTGTTTTATAGATTCGAATGATAGTAAGACATTAGGATGCCGGCACTCCGTTTACCAACGTCACCTTCTATCTTCGACAAAAGAATTGGACAGTTCTTGATAAATAGACCACCGCGATCAACTATGGAATGCCGGCATTCAGTGCATTATTGCTGTTTTCTAGATTCGAATGACAATGTGACATTAACAACGTCCAGCGAGGTCAGGATTTGGATGGGTGACGATTTGGATGGGTGACCATTCAAATTCGTATCCTTGTGATGCTGGCTATTCCCGGCCCAACCCAGGCTGGGTGAGGTTAATGTGGGTAGCAGGTTTGAGAGTTTCCTGCGAATGTATGGTAACAACCCCGTCGTGATATGACCATGCATTAAAACCCAAATTAAACAAGAAGACTTGAAGTTTAGTATGTAAACATTACGTTCCTATATAAATAAATGGAAAAGAAAAATTCTCAGTCCCAGCCCCACTAAGGCAGAGTTGATCATGCCTCTGAGGACTTTTATCTAGTAGAGATAGCGGTCCTGCAGGGGGTCAAAGGGCCCGAAATTCCGACCACTTTTCAATCACCCTTACGGTTTACCGCTAGAACTGAAATATTGCTGTCATAGTTAAGCAACATCCAGCGAGGTTGGGACTCGTGATGCTGGCCGCTTTTTGCGGCTCCCCCGTTTTATCTAGTTATCAGTATGTTTTATCTAAAAATGGTGAGATTATTTTTTGTTTATTTTCCAATATAGAGCATTTTATATTCTCATATTTTTTTTTTCGTATCTTTAGGGCGGAATTAATAGACAACCTCAATAACTTAAGTCGTTGGTAAGTGTCGGATTTCCCTATCTTACACAGTACGCAATCGGTGACTTAGCGCCACAGAGGTATTACAAAAACGTCTATTAATTCCACCCTTAACCTTTCTGTCGAGAATCAGGTCTGGCCAGACCTTTCGCATTTTCAAGGTAGTTTTTCTCTACCTTGAACAACAATCATAGGTCAACAATATTCTCTGACTTCCAAGAAACGGTTACTTCTTGTCCCATCCTAATTAAAAATAGCTCGAATTCTTTTTTTTGGGGGCGCAGCGTGGGAAATACCGAAATTAACCTTCTTAGCCAGGTAAAGGTCTATCTGGACTTACAGAATGATATTTCTTCAACTGTGTAGTAGTTCCATTCAGTTTTTTATATGTTTCAATATTATTTTTGATCGTGCAACATCTTCTAACTTTGTGTTTGCATTTATCTGGGACGATAGCATACTCCGTCCCGACTTTTTTTTTAACTGAAAAACAATAGCACATTCGGTCCGCAACACGAATAATGTCATGTCAAATTCGGTCCGATGTGTCCACCCTATATACTTATTATTGCCTTCAATGCCTTCAATGTATTTTACCTAACTCTACTATAAAACCGAGGCATGGCCTACATTGTATTTTACCTAACCCTACTATAAACCCAAGGCATGGCCTTCAATGTATAATTTTACCTAACCCTACTATAAAAGCGAGGCATGGCCTACATTGTATTTTACCTAACCCTACTATAAACCCAAGGCATGGCCTTCATTGTATTTTACCTAACCCCAATATAAACCCTAGGCATGGCCTTCAATGTATTTTACCTAACCCTACTATAAACCCTATAGGCATGGCCTTCCTTGTATTTTACCTAACCCTACTATAAACCCTAAGCATGGCCTTCAAGGAGGAAATGGATGGGAAATGTCAAATTCATCCCCGTTGACCTTTTTTTTTAGCAAATTGGGTCCATATCAAATTCGGTCCTATGTCAAATTGGGTCCATATCAAATTGGGTCCTATGTCAAATTCGGTCCCTTAATAAGTAAATAAAAACAGTTTTAAGTATATAGTATATTGTAGACATGCAGCAAGACTATCGATTTCCTCCTTGAAGGCCATGCCTAGGGTTTATAGTAGGGTTAGGTAAAATACAATGAAGGCCATGCCTTGGGTTTAAATTAGGGTTAGGTAAAAAACAATGAAGGCCATGCCTTGGGTTTATAGTAGGGTTTGAATGAGGAAAAACAGTTTTAAACCCTAGGCATGGCCTTTTTTAAATGAGGAAAAACAAAATAACAGATAAGTATATACTCGTACATAGAAAAATAAGTATATAGGGTGGACACATCGGACATCGGACCGAATTTGACATGACATTATTCTTGTTCGGGACCGAATATGCTATTGTTTTTCAGGTAAAAAAACAGTCGGGACCGAGTATGCTATCGTCCAAATGGATAGTCTTGCTGCATGTCTATATACTATATACTTAAAAATGTTTTTAATTATTTATTAAGGGACCGAATTTGACATAGGACCAAATTTGATATGGACCCAATTTTCATTTGTTTTTATTAATTTCCTAGAAATAAGCGATTTTAGAGTATAAGGTCTGGCCAGACCTTGTTCAGGACGGAAGATAAAAAATCTTGTACCTGACAGAAGTCACAGAAGGGTTAACCATTCCATAGAACCGGCTAATTAAGCCGATTTTTGAACAAATTGTGTATAAAATGTGTTTTTGAAGGTAAAGTGCCACTTCTGATGAGTTCACAGAAAATATGTGAGAATCTAAAAGATTTACTTTCACAAGACGCTTCGGAAACAGTTTAGCATGTCCAAATCGAATCAGCCGTTCAAGAGATAGGGTCGATGAAATTTCGAAACCATTGATAGTATCGGGTCGAGGCCCGTTTGTCCAAATATTGGTCGCCATTTTGTGGCTCCAGAGTCGATCTTTTTCAAATTCAAACTGAAGCTTCCTGATGGCAAAATTAACCTCCAGTAGTGAAATAAAACACTCGGTTGCATACCTGGCCCTGTTTGAAGGGGCAATTTGTACATTTTGACATTATAGTCTTCGTTTTACTCGTTATCAGTACGTTTTATCTAAAAAATGGTGGGATTATTTTTTGTTTATTTTTTAATATACAGCATTTTATATTCTCATAATTTTTTTCATATCCTTAACCATTCCATAGAACCGGCTAATTAAGGCGATTTTTGAACAAATTGTGTATAAAATGTGTTTTTGAAGGTAAAGTGCCACTTCTGATGAGTTCACAGAAAACATGTGAGAATCTAAAAGATTTACTTTCACAAGACGCTTCGGAAACAGTTTAGCATGTCCAAATCGAATCAGCCGTTCAAGAGATAGGGTCGATGAAATTTCGAAACCATTGATAGTATCGGGTCGAGGTCCGTTTGTGCAAATATTGGTCGCCATTTTGTGGCTCCAGAGTCGATCTTTTTCAAATTCAAACTGAAGCTTCCTGATGGCAAAATTAACCTCCAGTAGTGAAATAAAACACTCGGTTGCATACCTGGCCCTGTTTGAAGGGGCAATTTGTACATTTTGACATTATAGTCTTCGTTTTACTCGTTATCAGTACGTGTTATCTAAAAAATGGTGGGATTATTTTTTGTTTATTTTTTAATATACAGCATTTTATATTCTCATAATTTTTTTCATATCCTTAACCATTCCATAGAACCGGCTAATTAAGGCGATTTTTGAACAAATTGTGTATAAAATGTGTTTTTGAAGGTAAAGTGCCACTTTTGATGAGTTCACAGAAAATATGTGAGAATCTAAAAGATTTACTTTCACAAGACGCTTCGGAAACAGTTTAGCATGTCCAAATCGAATCAGCCGTTCAAGAGATAGGGTCGATGAAATTTCGAAACCATTGATAGTATCGGGTCGAGGTCCGTTTGTGCAAATATTGGTCGCCATTTTGTGGCTCCAGAGTCGATCTTTTTCAAATTCAAACTGAAGCTTCTTGATGGCAAAATTAACCTCCAGTAGTGAAATAAAACACTCGGTTGCATACCTGGCCCTGTTTGAAGGGGCAATTTGTACATTTTGACATTATAGTCTTCGTTTTACTCGTTATCAGTACGTGTTATCTAAAAAATGGTGGGATTATTTTTTGTTTATTTTTTAATATACAGCATTTTATATTCTCATAATTTTTTTCATATCCTTAACCATTCCATAGAACCGGCTAATTAAGGCGATTTTTGAACAAATTGTGTATAAAATGTGTTTTTGAAGGTAAAGTGCCACTTTTGATGAGTTCACAGAAAATATGTGAGAATCTAAAAGATTTACTTTCACAAGACGCTTCGGAAACAGTTTAGCATGTCCAAATCGAATCAGCCGTTCAAGAGATAGGGTCGATAAAATTTCGAAACCATTGATAGTATCGGGTCGAGGTCCGTTTGTGCAAATATTGGTCGCCATTTTGTGGCTCCAGAGTCGATCTTTTTCAAATTCAAACTGAAGCTTCTTGATGGCAAAATTAACCTCCAGTAGTGAAATAAAACACTCGGTTGCATACCTGGACCTATATGAAGGGGCAATTTGTACATTTTGACATTATAGTCTTCGTTTTTCTCGTTATCAGTACGTTTTATCAAAAAAATGGTGGGATTATTTTTTGTTTTTTTTTCAATATACAGCATTTTTATATTCTCATAATTTTTTTCATATCCTTAACCATTCCATAGAACCAGCTAATTAAGCCGATTTTTGAACAAATTGTGTATAAAATGTGTTTTTGAAGGTAAAGTGCCACTTCTGATGAGTTCACAGAAAATATGTGAGAATCTAAAAGATTTACTTTCATAAGACGCTTCGGAAACAGTTTAGCATGTCCAAATCGAATAAGCCGTTCAAGAGATAGGGTCGATGAAATTTCGAAACCATTGATAGTATCGGGTCGAGGCCCGTTTGTGCAAATATTGGTCGCCATTTTGTGGCTCCAGAGTCGATCTTTTTCAAATTCAAACTGAAGCTTCCTGATGGCAAAATTAACCTCCAGTAGTGAAATAAAACACTCGGTTGCATACCTGGCCCTATTTGAAGGGGCAATTTGTACATTTTGACATTATAGTCTTCGTTTTACTCGTTATCAGTACGTTTTATCTAAAAAATGGTGAGATTATTTTTTGTTTATTTTTTAATATACAGCATTTTATATTCTCATAATTTTTTTCATATCCTTAACCATTCCATAGAACCGGCTAATTAAGCCGATTTTTGAACAAATTGTGTATAAAATGGTGTTTTTGAAGGTAAAGTGCCACTTCTGATGAGTTCACAGAAAATATGTGAGAATCTAAAAGATTTACTTTCACAAGACGCTTTGGAAACAGTTTAGCATGTCCAAATCGAATAAGCCGTTCAAGAGATAGGGTCGATGAAATTTCGAAACTATTGATAGTATCGGGTCGAGGTCCGTTTGTGCAAATATTGGTCGCCATTTTGTGGCTCCAGAGTCGATCTTTTTCAAATTCAAACTGAAGCTTCCTGATGGCAAAATTAACCTCCAGTAGTGAAATAAAACACTCGGTTGCATACATGGCCCTATTTGAAGGGGCAATTTTTACATTTTGACATTATAGTCTTCGTTTTTCTCGTTATCAGTACGTTTTATCTAAAAAATGGTGGGATTATTTTTTGTTTATTTTTCAATAAACAGCATTTTATATTCTCATAATTTTTTTCATATCCTTAACCATTCCATAGAACCGGCTGATTAAGCCGTTATTTTGACCAAATGGTTTATAAAAAGTGTTTATGACATGATTTTTTGCCATCAATATCTACAATGGGATGCTGGCATTCAACGCGCTATTCTTGTTTTCCATTTTCGAACGATAATATTATATTAGCATAGTAGTCACCATGGCACAGTGAGTTAGCGCGCTAGGCATTGCACGCATGGTGACCTGGGTTCGATTTCCAGCGGAGCAGGAATTTTTCTGCTCTGTACTTGGATGTTTGGGGTGCACTCATACCTCGTGAGGAAAAATGAGTAGTTACTTGTATGAGTAACGACCAGTGGCGGCATTATCAGAGTAAAAAGAAATGAATGTAATAGAATAATTCGAAATGTAAAGGAGGCTCTTAGTAATGCTGCGCTACCCACAAAAATTGTGAAGAGGCCTTGTGCTTCACCACTAATAAGATCATACATACATACATATTAGCATGTTTGCACTCCGTTTACCAATGTTGCCTTCTATTTTGGACTAAAGAATTGGACAGTTTTAGTAAATAGACCACCGCGGTCTACAATGGGATGCTGGCATTGAACGCATTATTCTTGTTTTCCATTTTTGAATGATAGTTTAATATTAGGATGCCGGCACTCACTCTAACAATGTTGCCCTCTATTTTCGACTAAAAAGCTGGACAGTCTTTAGTAAATAGACCACCGCGGTCTACAATGAGATGGTGGCATTCAATGCATTATTCTTGTTTTCCATTTTCGAATTACTTGTTTTTGTAGGATGCCGGCTTTCCCTTTCACACTGACACTTCCGGTTTTCGTCTACCATCTACTCAATAGAACACCGCAGCATTCCAAACCTGAACACAATTTGTGCAGTCTATGCATTATCATAGTTCAGCCTCTAAACCAGAGTTCCATATGCCTATTGCCGAAAACGCAATATTAATCTAGAACACCGGTATTGAAATTCCGAATTGGTGTGCAGCAGTCTAATAGAATATTCAGCACGCCAAATCTGACCACAATATGTGCAGTCTATGCATTATCATAGTGCAGCCTCTATATCAGAGTTCCCTATGTCTAATGCCGAGAACGCCGTACTAATCCAGAACACCGGTCTTGTAATTCCAAACTGGCCTGCAGCATGCTCATATAGTCTGCAGTGTTCCAAACCTGAACGCAATATTGTGCAGTCTATGCATTTTCATTGAGCTCTCCCTAAATCAGAGTTTCATAGGCCTAGTGTCGGATGCAGGTGATTTAGGATGCCGCCGGCATTCACATATACTATGCCACTTTTTTTTTGGCTGTCAAAAACAGGCTGGGCCCTACCATATTAGACGTCTGCAGCCTATTTTCGCATTTGGAATGCCACCAAAAAAAAATTTTTTTCTCAGTGTACAGGTATTTCTTTAACGTAATAATGCCCGTAGAGTTTTTATTATTATAAATATATTTTTTATAGGAACATTTCTTACATATTTTTTTTTCAATACCTATAGATTATATCATACCTATGTATCTCGAGGATTCTTTTTTCCTCAAGTTTATGGACATTAGGTCCATTTTTCCAAAACACTTTTAACTCAAAACAGTGAAACAATTAGATTACATCTAAGTTTATTTGATTTTCTTTAAATAATAAGACTCTGAGGGTTAGGTGGTAGAAAATGCTTTGAGCATTCACCTCGCCTGGTGGTTACCTTCCACCAAAGATTATTATTTTATTATTATTATACTATTTCTTTTCAATCATACCTAATAAATCTGATAATATATCACTCGCCCGCAGGTTCCAAACCATATTGGTCAGGACCAGGGAGTCTAAGAATTGGTTCTGCTCTCCTGGGAGTCAGTTCCAATTAGGTCCCAAGTCCTCACCAGGACAGCTCCTCAATTACTCCTCACTCGTCACTTTTCTGAACAATTGAACATGGATCCATTTGTGTGTAATGACGGGGAACAATGATAGAGCCCGTGGAAAGAAGGCAACAATATTTATACTAGTAATAATACAAGATTACTTTACCTACCTACCTCGTTGATTCTTGCAGGAGCGAACGTAGGGTTTCTTGATGATGAGACTGTTTTCAAGGCTTTTCTTCTTTTCTTCCCTTTTAGGATGGACTTAAATAATAATAAAGTTCTCATATTTGTGTTAATCACTTTCGTGATATCACAACTATTCAAACTCGCTTTACTACATCCACGCTGAAACCGGGACTTGAACCACCGACCTCCAGGTTACAAGGCCGCCGCTTTATCGATCAAGCTACTCAGGTCGGTATATAATAATAATAATATCGCCTTATTTATACTGTCCGATTAGGACTATTTTGGCGATCAGACAATCACTGTCATCAGATTTCCTGAACAAGTTTATTACATATTATGTCTTCTCATTTTAAGATGAGTAATAAAGCCTTACAATAAATAAATAAAGGACTATTAAGTCCTATTTTTCTAGTTGTAAACCCAAGACGTATCATTATGTGGTAAAAATCCAAAATGGGAGGATAACTTGTCATGTCCCGGCCGAGTTTCGAACCCACGACCTCTGGATTCACAGAGTGCCGCATTTACCACTGAGCTATACCGGGAAATATAAAATGTCCTTTTTGTCGGACAATTTCCAATTAGAAAAACTTTCCATGTATCTTATTATAATATGAGACTTCACGATGACTCAAATCGTTTGTTTCATTAAATAAATCCTTGCCGTCCATCTTCTTAGGATTAAAGACCTCACCAGACGTTTGAAGCGGATAAAACCACATGAACTAATTAATTAGGTATTTTCCTCTGGTAACCACCCAACAGCCGAGTCTGCTTATGTCCATGTACATAAGTTATTTTAATTTACATTAGTAGTGTAACATTAGAATAAAAATACTTATTAGTTTTAAGAACTAGATTGTATTAATAAATTTAGTCCCCACAAGGACTCTGTTTAATAATAAAAAAAAAAAAAAAAAAAAAAAAAAATAAATCTTCTAAATGCTATTAAAAAATAATAATTGATCTTCAGATTTTACTTTTTACTTAGAGGAGGCTCACGTTTGGTCGACCTGCCTGAATTCGTCCCGGCCCGGTTTACTTCGTTGGCCTGCAATTTGTGACAGTTCAGGTTTCAATCAATCACTTGTAACGCAAGGAGAGGCCTCATGCGTCTTTCCGAACGTCAGCTTTGGGAGACATGAGAATTGCCCCGCCCACTTTTCATCCTTTCAGGCCATAACGTAATTGTTCCATTGTTTGGAAAAGCTTAAAAATGTAGTAAGAAAACTTTCCAGTTAAAAAAAGAGGGACAACTGACAAGTCTTATAAGTAGAACTACGAAAATTATGTCGTTTGACAGGCAGAAAGTTTCTAGAAAATCGTCACCCCGGGTGTTGAAATATAATCTTGAAATAACATGACTATGAAAGCAAAGCTAGTAATAGAAAGGAAAATAGAAAAGTATAAAGAGGCATGGCTTTACTTTAGTTCCATTACTTTCCTTTCTACAAGACAAGAAAAGCAAAAAGGGTAAGAGATAGCGAAATATTGATGTAAAAAGGGTAAGAGATAGCGAAATATTGTTGTAATTATTAAGTAAATAAATCAGTCTAGCTTCTTACGGTCCATCCACAATCCACATGGTCTCATAACCCAGGGCTCGCCACTAGAATAATTTATTTATTTATTTATTTATTTTATTAGTTGACGAGGGAGGTCCCCATTAGTACAAATACACTTAAATCTACATAAAAAAAACTTACAGCTATAAAAAAATAAAAATAAAAATAAAATATAAAAAGAACAAAATACATGCACCTACCTACCTATTATAAAAAGTATATATATATATAAATCTAATTATTATTATTATTATTTTTATTTTTTTTTTTTTTTTTTTTTTTTTTTTTTTTATTATTTTTACGACTCACATTGAACAATAATATACTACATTAAATCTGACTACATAACATAAAATCACAGATAATTCGTTTATTTATTAATAAAATGGGACAATAGCCTGGTCTTAAGTATTTCTAATGAGTCGGCAAAAAAGTCCACGTCTAGCTCTCCAGCCATCCGGTTTCCTAGAATGAGCAATCTATTGATGGTTGAGTTCTTGCTAACATTGCTAAGTGCATTACGGGGTTTAAACAGATCTTTATTTCTAGTATTTCTTGTATTTACCCTAATGTCAATTTGATGTAGAAGCTCTGGACAATCTACTAGATAGTTCAGTACTTTGTAAAGGAATATAACATCCATCATGATTCGCCTTTGCTCTAGAGTGCACATGTTATTAAGCATTAAAATTTGGGTATAATCATGATTATTAATTTTTATTTTTTGTTTGTAAGCTAATGATCTTAGTATTTTATGTTGAACAGACTCGAGCTTTGATATTTGATTACCATAATGAGGAGCCCAGATATTGGAGGCATATTCCAATATCGGGCGAACAAGGGAGCAGAACAGAGTTTTTATGGTGTTGGAGTTACGAAAGTCCTTACAGTTCCTAGTTATAAAGCCAAGCATTTTCAGTCCTTTATTTTTAGTATTATCTATGTGGATGTTAAAAGTTAGGTCTGGTTGAAATGTTACCCCTAGATCTTTAATGCATTGAACTTTGTCTAATGTTTGGTTGTTAATACAATAATTGGTTACCACAGGAAATCTTGTTCTATGAAATGTCATTATCTTGCACTTAGCAATGTTTAGCTTCATCTTATTATGATCAGCCCAGTTTTGAAGATTGTCTAGTGCTGTCTGTAGGATGTGAGTATCATCGACAGATGAAACACTGACAGCCATTTTAAAATCATCGGCGTACTGCCAGAAAACTAGGGAACCTAACGGGTCTTGAACATATTCACCCATATCTATACTGTATAAATCATACATGAGACCAGATAGATGGCCACCTTGGGGGCATCCTGAAAGCACATCTATAGGGTCAGAATAATAAATATGCAGTTTTTCATCATTAGAACTACCTGCCAAACTACTTAACCCCTTATATAGAACAATTTGTTTTCTATTAGATAGATATTCATAAAACCAATTAAGAAGCTCCCCGCTGATTCCCAAACTTCTCAGTTTTGAACAAAATATGTTAACATTTAGTTTGTCAAAAGCGCCTGAAAAATCGCAATAGGCAACATCAAGCTGATGGCCTTTGTCTAGTATACTAGTAGTATACTCAGAAAATGAGGCTAGGTTTGTAACAACAGATTTTTTCTGTACAAAACCATGCTGACTAGTCGGCACTAAAGGTGATAGGATAGGTTTTATTATGTCATAAATAAGAGATTCTAGAAGTTTGGGGACAGCGGACAGCTTCGAAACCGGTCTGTATTGACTGATATTCTCCTTATCTCCAGATTTAAAGGTAGGCGTGATAAATGATTTCTTCCAAATAGCAGGAAACTTACCCTGTGATAGTGACATATTAAAAAGAAAATGTAGAGGAAGAAATATGGCATTAGAACAATTTTTTAGAATTACTGGTGGGAGACCATCTGGTCCACTTGTTGAAACAGGTTTTAATTTCTTGAGTTTTTTAAGGAGAATATCATCATTGATACAGATGGAAGATAAAGAGGTAGGTAAAGTACATGGCAAATTAAACTGAGGAGCACAGAGTAGTTCATTAGAATAGACACTTGAAAAATGTTTGGCAAATAAATTAGCAATGTCCTGACCGTCTGAAGTCGTGACGTTATTCAGGGTTAAGGTTGGCGGCAGTGAATTATGCTGTCTTTTACTACTGAAATACATATAAAATTTCCTAGGGTCTGCCTGAAGTTCGCATTCTAGTTCTTTATTGTATGCCGAGTAGTCTAGTTCTGATTTCGCAACGCAGTTTTTGCGAAGTGCAGAAAACTCTTGCCAATCTTGATGGTTATTCGTATTTTTAAATCGTTTATGTGCAACCTTCTTTCTCAATATTAAATTTTTTAGTTCTTGTGTCATCCAGATGGGAAATTTCGGCGTGTGAAGTTTTATTTTGGGTATGTGTAGATCAATTCCTATTTTTATAATATTATAAAATACTTCACAAGCTTGATCAAGATTTAGATTTTCAAATAAATTATTCCACTCTACATCCTGAATAAATCTGCTGAGTGCCAGATAGTTTCCTTTTTTATAGCAGAAGACCAGTTCATCTAAGACATTGTTACTACCGCGTATACTATGAGAAGAGGCTCTGTTCTGAGAGTAAAGGACGATGTCTAGAGGAGGGTGGTAAGGGTCTAGTTTGCTCAGAAGTTCATTAGATAATGAAACATCGATGTCACTATTTTGGTAATTAAGAACCAGATCTAATATTGAGCCATGGTTATTATGACAGTTGTTATATTGATGTAGGTTTAGAAAGGCCATAGTAGATTTAAGGCAATCTGTTTGACTATCAGGAGAGCTAGAATTCATTAATTTAGGTAAGTTAAAATCTCCAACTACTAAAAGCTGACTATGTTTATTGTGTCTTGCTACTTCCTCGAGGACTTGGCAATAGTCCTGTATTTTATTTAATGGTGATGATGGAGGGATATAGACACAGTTTAAAATTATTGTCTGTTTCTTATGCTTAAATGTGATGAAGATTGTTTCCAAATTAGTTTGAATGATTTTTATCAACTTTGCTCTATATTTTTTACGTATCGATATTAAAATTCCACCCCCCTCTCTATGTATGGAATTATTGGAATTCCTATCTAATCTAAATATTTGATAATTTCCAAATCCTAACTCAGGGTCCATAATATTTTCGTTTAGCCAAGTTTCGGTCATTACATAAATGTCATAATCTGTACTTTGTAGCGCACATGTTAACTGTTTTAATTTAGTCTTAAGGCCGCGAACATTTTGATAGTAGATTTTAATACCATCTTTTACCGACTCCGGTTTTGTAAGGACTATTAAGTTATTATTAATCCTATTCATATTATTTTTACACCGTGGGTCATACTCAGGTTCGAAACAATCCCAGTTAGAGCCTTTAAATTGACGACAATTTTCTATTACATCGATATTGGATTGACTTATAGGTGATGAGTCTATTCTAGATGAGAGACTACCTGTGTATAAATTATTTATATTAGAACTGTCTACACAAGCTGGAGAAAAATTATTATCGTAGCATTCTAGTTCATTATTATTGTATGTACTATGGTAGCTATAGGAATAGTCATGATATACGGGTGGTGAGAATGTAATATATTGTGTAGTTAAATTAAAATACACATTGCTCTTAGTTAGTTCGTTCCTAGACTTAGCATTTCGACTATGGCTATTAAATGAATGATAGGAATGTTTATTTATGTTATTTTCTTTGAGCGAGGGCTCTCGGAAAAAGTTGATTCATCAGAAGAAGATAAGTCTACATTAGGATAACTTGGAGTGGTAGTGGGCACATTTAACATGGGGTACTCAGTATGATCATTAATGTTAATAATGGGAGTAGGTACAGTGCTATTATTCATGAGACTCAAATGTGCTAAGTCGTACGCATAGCTTTGGTTTAGAACAACACTCTTTAGTTGATGGTAACCACCAAGCGAGGTTAATGCTCAAAGCATTTTCTGCCACCTAACTCTCAGAGTCTTATTATTATGTGGTCACAAACTCAAATTGATGAGGAAAAATTCATGCACTGGTTGGGATTCAAACAAACGGATCCGTAAGCTACCTAGACTGCAAGACTAGCGCGTTAACCACTTGACTACCAGTGCCCTTAAGGAATACTATGGCAATCTTAGTCCAGTTTCCAGTATCTTTCTCGCTAATTATAAAGCTTTCCTTCATGCTATTAGTATACATATAGTCCAGACTTCCGCTGTCTCTATCTCTCTCTATCGGTCTACTTGTGTGTCTTTACATTAGCTCTGTCCTTCTCTTCTCTATTGATTCTTGCTATCTCTTCTTCATAATGTTAAGCTGGTCCCATGGTTCCGGCGTTTTCTTCACTCTCTCTCTCTTGGTCTATTTCACTGTTTTCCTTGCATTTTCTCTCTCTTTTCCTTACATTCTCCCTCTTTCTCTTCTTCATAATGTTAAACTGGTCCAGCATGGTTCCGGCATTATTTTCATTATCTCTCTCTCTCTCTCTCTCTCCCTCTCTCTCTCTCCCTCTCTCTTTGTCTATATTCACTGTATTCCCTACATTGTACCTCTTCATTTTTCATATATTCTATCTCTCTCTTCCAATCTCTTCGTCATAATATTAAGCTGGTCCAGAGTTCCGCCATTTCCCTCTTTGTCTATTTCACTGCTTTCTTACATTCTCCTTCATAAAATTAAGCTTGTCCAGTACAAATTTGTCGCTTTCTCTTCTCTCCTTTCAAGTCCACTATTCTTTCAAGTTCTCTCTCTCTCTCCCCTTTCACGAACTTCCCCTTCTTACCTACTTTCCATCGCTCTCTCTCTCTCTTTCTTTCTCTGTCTCTCTCTCTCCTCTTTTATGAACTTCCGCTTCTTACCTATTTACCATCGCTCTCTCTCTCTCTCTCTCTTTCTTTCTCTGTCTCTCTTCCTCTCTCTGTCTTTCTCTCTCTCTCCTCTTTTATGAACTTCCGCTTCTTACCTACTTACCATCGCTCTCTCTCTCTCTCTCTCTCTCGCTCTCTCTCTCTCTTTCTTTCACTGTCTCCCTTTCTCTCTCTCTCTCCTCTTTTATGAACTTCCCTTTCTTACCTACTTTCCATCGCTCTCTCTCTCTTCTCTCTCTCTCTCTCTTTCTTTCTTTCTCTCGTCTCTCTCTCTCTCTCCTCTTTTATGAACTTCCGCTTCTTACCTACTTACCACTGCTCTCTCTCTCTCTCTCTCGCTCTCTCTCTCTCTCTCTCTCCCCCCCATTCGTACTCCTTTCATGAATATCCGGTCCTTGCTTCTCCTTAATATCGCGCTCTCTCTCTCTATCTTATTTTATTATTATTATGATGTGATTTTGTCTCAGTCCAATAAGTTCCAAATCCTTTTATCATTATCCACTATAGTTTTTTCCTCTTTTGGATTATTATTGCAGTCCCACACTATCTTTAACTCCCTTATTCTATTTCTGTCTCTCTGTCTCTATCTTTATTTTCTTTTTCATCTCGTTCTTTATTCCAAATTATCTTTCTCTCTCTCTCTCTTTCTTTCTATCTCTCTCTCTCCCCCTCTTTCTCTCTCTCTTTCTATCCCACTTTCTCTCTTTCTCTCCCTATCTCTCTCTCTCTCTCTCTCTATCACACTTTCTCTGTATCTCTCTTTCTATCCCACTTTCTCCCTAGTTCTATCAGCAGAAAGTTTTAATACTCTCCACTGGTAGCTACCTGAAGCGGTGGATTTGTGTACCTCATTAGACCCACAAACACGATTGTAATTAGCGTTAATTGTGTGACGTCACCGCGGCAATCCAACGCCTCAAGCGGTTGAGAGTATTAAAACTCGTCCACTGGTTCCACCCCCCGCCCCCTCCCACCTCTGTCATTCTACAACTACTGCATATCTCTACCATTTTGCAAGGTTAAAGTAATACATCTCTATGTCTTCCATTTTCTAGTTCCTACCTCTTCCTATCAATCCTTCCTCTAAAATAGAACTTGGTCTGCTAGAGTACCTTCTCAAAGTATTAATCTTCTGTCCTTTTATAATTTACTAGCCGTTTGCCCGTGCTTTGCAACGGGATTAAATTTCAAATTTACTAAGGCATGGCCGTACTGCTGGAGAGCAATGCCTTTTTGAACTTTTTATAATTTTTCTGGACAAAGCGATAATGGTTTTGGGGGGGTCAATTCTGAGACATTTTTCGGTATCTCTTACCGTTTTGGCTATAGACTCCGGACAAACAAACAAACAAACATAGGTAGGTAGGTAGGTAGGTAGGTAGGTAGGTAGGTAGTCCTTTTTTCTGTTTTATATATAGAGATTTCCCTCCCTCTCTTTGGCTAAGAAAAAGTCAGAGAGGGAGAGAGAGAGAGAGAGAGAGAGAGAGAGAGAGAGAAGATGAAGAGAGACAAACCGAGACTTGGTTCGCCAAAGTCCTCATTTTGGAAGGGTGTAATTATTTTGCATTTTTTATAAAGAGAGTAATGACAGGGGTTCTGAGTTTTATTATGCGAATATGAGCGAGAGAGGAAGAGAGAGAGAGAGAGAGAGGGGTATTTACAATAAGAGAGAGAAATTGAGAGAAAGTGTAAGATAAGTTAGGGATGGACCGAGAAAGAAAAGGAGGCAAAGAGGGGAGAGAGAGAGAGAGAGAGAGAGAGAAAGAGATGAATAGAGAGAATGAAGGGAGTTTGTGATAGTGTGGGAGAGAGAGAATTAAAGAAAAAGAAGACATAAAAATGACGCGTCTCATAAATTCGTACAATTTCCAACATTAAAAAATTAAATAAAAATATACTCATCATGACGAAATATTAAAAGCTCGTAAAAAGTTACATGTTCAACTCTTTTATGCATTTTAGGTGCTAGCAAAATCCCCGCACTTTGTCACGACAAGCTTTTTTGTTATGTTTGTTGTTGTAACCTTGTTGTTGTTGTTGTTGTTGTTGTTGAAACTAGTCTGTATACGTATACATATGTATACCTATATTGTGATTTACATACCTACATTATGTCGTCACAAACTCAAATTAATGAGAAAAATTCATGCACTGGGTGGGATTCGAACCGTTCGATCCCTGCGCTACCTGGATTACCAGACTAGCGCCTTAAACACTTGATTACAAGCTATTCTCAGTAAGCCTGAGATTTGTTTCTCTTGCAGGTGTGACTGTATGATTTACTCTTTCTGTCTCGGTATAGCTCAGAGGTAAAGGCGGCACTCCGTGAATCCAGAGATTCCAGAGGTCGTGGGTTCGAAACCCAGCCGGGACATGAAAAATTGTTTTCTCATTTGAGATTTTTACCACATAATAATACGTCTTGGGCTCACTGCTGAAATAATGGGACTTAATAGTCCTGATCGGGTAGTATTAATAAGGCGATATTATTTTTATTACAATGTCATAGAATTGCCGGGGGTGTCATAGAACAAGTTTTTCTCCCAATTGAGATTTTACCACATAATAATGCGTCTTGGGCTTACTGCTAGAATAATCGTACTTTATTAGTCCTGATCGGGCAGTATTAATAAGGTATAAGGAATATTTTATATAAAACTAGGATTCTTTAAATTTAAAGAATCCCAGTTTTATACAAAATTTAAAATATTACATATACCTTTTAAACCGGTGAATATACCTTAAGGACTTTATTTTAAAAATAACACAAAATTATAAATAAAATACTTACATATACCTAACATTACTTTGGATTCTAATATGAACTTAATAACAAATAATTCAGTATTAATTAGGCGATATTATTATTATTTCTCTCTTCTGAACCTTGTTTTCCCCCTATCTTGACTGTGCTACAGGCTACAAGGGACTGTTCACATCTCAGTCATCACTACTACTTGAAGAATTTCTTTTGTTCCGCGAGTGAGGACTGTGAGAGGTTCTCTTTTTTATTAGGGTACTTTATTATCGCTGCATGATGAATGAAATGGGAATATACCGGGTGAACCAGTCGTGAGGATTACCTGGAAATAAAATAATAAATAAAAAATCGAGTTGAAAACATCAGTACGTAAAAAAAGACTTCCATTTCGTTGATGGCATGGATATTCAGAATTATTACCTGCTGATGAGAGCAAATAAGCTCGAAACAGCTGTCCAGGTATGTTCTGATATTATAATAACACTCTTTAGTGGAAGGTAACCACCAGGCGAGGTTAATGCTCAAAGCATTATGTAAAGGTAAAGTGGCATGGATCTAAAGGGCCCTGAAGTAATGCGAAAACGGTTCCGGGGCACAAACCTACAAAAAATCAGTACACACTTAGGGCGAAATTCATAGGCATCATTGATAACTTAAGTCATTGCTAATCGTCGGTTTCCCGTATCTTACAAAGTACGCAATCCATGACTTAGCGCCACAGAGGTACTACAAAGACGTATTTTAATTTTGCCCTAAGGGTTACATTATAAAACAGGATTAAAGTTTAGTTAATATAAGTCAGGCAAGTCAGGCAAAAAAAAAAAATATACCAAGCCAGCGTCGATGGCATGTTGAATACACCGGTTCCCTTCAGAACACCGAAGTTAAGCGACATCCAGCGAGGTTAAGACTTGGATGGGTGACCATTCAAATTCTAATTCTCGTGACGCTGGCTTTTCCCGGCCCCACTCAGGCTGGGTGAGGTCAATGTGAGTAGCAGGTTTGTGAGTTTCCTGCGAATGGAGGGTAAAACCCCCGTCGTGATATGACCATGGCAGTTGAAAGCGACGTTAAAACCCCACTTAAAAAAAAAAAAAAAAATATACCAGCTAATGGACCGACCCGGTAGCTTCAGTCACCCGGCTGATTTGTTGTTTAATGTTCTGTTTAATGACCGATCTTTGCATTGTGTTAATGTATTGATTTATTCCCTATGGTTCGCAGTGCCAGGTTGAGTAGTGTTAATGAAATGTTTCTCTCGCGCTTTTCATCCAGTGAGTGTTAATTGATTTCCATCCTCAATTCTTTTTATTATTATTAGTATTATTATAAGATAATTATTATTATAAGATAATAATAATAAAACTCTTTGGTGGAAGGTAACTAAGAGGCGAGGTTCATTATTCTCAACACATTTTCTACCACCTAACCCTCAGAGTCTTGTTAATATGCGGTTAAAAACTATGAAAAAGTCATGCACTGGGTGGGATTCGGACCAACGGATCCTTACACTCCCTGGATTACCAGACTAGCGCTTTAACCACTTGATTACTAGTGCACTAAGATAATTGTACGATACTTAAGATCTTATAAATCGGTATCTTCATAAAATCACAATTATTTGACATAATATATTTTACTATCATAATAATGAGCAGGTGTATTAGTTTTGATAATACTCCATATCAGATTTTGTATAGTATAAATTGTAGGTGGGCAATTGGGCATATACTAGTATTTTTTTTAACAAATATGTAAGCATTGAAAGTTTCACAGCCTTTTTACTTGCCTTATCACATTATAAGGAAAGTAATGGAAAAAAATCGTAGCCATGAAAATACAGCTAGACACTTGTGGTCTGTGCTGTTGCTTGTCCATCCCGTATAATGGTCCTGTTCTGAAGGGGCGAGAAGTGACACAATACTTCCCATTTAGGCGCTGGGTCAACACGAGCGCACCGGAAGGTATCCCTTATACAAACAACTGCACCTAATCAGTGAAGGAATACAAATCTTTGGTCGGCTCCGGGGTTCAAACCCGGGATCTTCCGCATGGTAAGAGAGTATCTTACCACTGAGCCAATATCGTGCATTCGAAATCCAAGGAGTTGTTGACGCTTCAATGTCTTCTTCTTTTACTTTGTCTTATCACGCTTGAGCAGGGTCGACGTTGTTCAACCTCATGGTTGAGGTTGGTTGCTTTTGGCACATTTTTTACGGCTGGAAGCACTTCCCAACGATTCTATTTGATTTAACGTCCTGGATTAGGACAGGGGGTGTTTTACCGTCCATTCGCTGGGAATCGTACCAGCTACCCACAATAACAAGTACGGGGGGAACAGAATTTTCTGTGTGAAAAATCTGCTCCGACCGGGGATCGAACTCAGGATCTCTGAACTACGGGCAGTAGTCATAACCGTTACGCCACGGAGGCTGGGTTGACGCTTCAATGTAATTGTGATTAATAATAATATTAATTATTATTGCTAGTACTATTGCTTTATGAACTCAATCACTCTTGAAATCATTTCAATTAAATCTAAATCATGATTAATGAGAAACATTGTTATGATTTTAATTATGATAACTGTGATTTCTAAAAATGATACTTACCATAATTTTATTTTTTTATGATTTTTAAACATTAATTCCGGTTATGGAGTGAATGATGTTTTTAATTTGTATGTGTGTAATTTCTGGGATGCATTCTATAGGCAATAAACGTGGTGATAATTATTTCAAACACAATTGTTTGGGTATCAATGACACTTTGATTGGTGGTCGTGTGGTCTAAGTGTTGCTGCACTTAGTTTGATCGCACATAGAAATATGTGGTTCAGGACGAGCCAACTTTGAAATAAAGTTGCCTGGAGAACATCATACCCTCCAGTTGTAGCCAAGCTGTCTACAACAACCGCAACAACAACAACAACAGGAGCCAACTCGGATCCTGTCAAATTTTTATTTCCTCAAAGCTGTCAATCTTGATGGCCCAAAAGATGTTTATTTAAACAGTGCTTTATCGGCAGTTTTATTTTTTATCGCCACTCAAATCCATTAGAACTCCCATGGCTAATAAAAAACGCCGATTTCAAATCGCCATAAAACATGCGAAGGATAGAGTCGTTATTACTAAGTAAAAGGATAGGAAGATGTATCACATTCCTTAATTTTCTTGCAAGCTTCCGTTAGACTCCTAGAAATTGCGTTTGTTTAAAAATTGCTGGATCGTCAAATTTCGAAAGCAAAACCCCTTAGCCCAAATAGCTTATATTATGTATAGCTGCAAGATTCTTAGGGATATAATATCGGCTTATTTATGGTAACTGATTAGGACCAAGTGTTTTATGTCTTTGTTCTTGAAGAAGAAAAACATGCAATATACTTTACTAGCTGAAAACCTACCAATAGAAACGATTGAAGATCGATTTATATTCGCTCAAAGTACCTTAATCTTGGGAAAATTCTAATACCTACTAGAACATACTAAGTTTAAAATTGAAGCATATTATCAGTGCTTCCAATGAAAAGAGATGACACCTTGTTTTACTTATAAATAAAAATCAATACTGACTTACTTACAAAATCACGTTCAATATTTAATAATATAAAACAGAAAAAAGGACTACCTACCTACCTATGTTTGTTTGTCCGGAGTTGTTTAGCCAAAACGGTAAGAGATAGCGAAAAATGTCTCAGAATTGACCCCCCCCAAAACCATTATCGCTTTGTCCAGAAAAATTATAAAAAGTTCAAAAAGGCATTGCTGTCCAGCAGTACGGCCATGCCTTGGTAAATTTGAAATTTAGTCCCGTTGCAAAACACGGGCAAACGGCTAGTATTTAATATGATGTTTGTAAATCTAACTATGAATGTGTATATGTATGTATTATGTATCCATCCTTTGTCACTTATTGCATGTTGGCTACTTTGCTATGCCAGCATGTGTAGACAGTACATTAAGAAGAAGTGTTATCTGTTTTGTAATGATATATTAGTCAAATTTATATTTTTAATAAATACCATTATTCCAGAAGTAATGCAAGTATAAGCCCAAGAAGTATTATCAGCATGATTCATGTAGTAAACATGACAAATGGGAGGATAAATTGTCATGTCCCGGCTGGGTTTCGAACCCGCTACCTCTGGATTCACACTTGAGCGTGTATGGATGGCTTAAGACATCCTTTACAAAATAATAAAAGACACCTTCATGTCTGAAAAATGATTTGATGCATTTCAATAAAATTTGGATGCATCAAAATCCATTAAGGTAATTAAATCTTATTAGAGTACGAAACATCAAAATAAAATAATCAAGGTGGCATACAATAAAAAACGAGGAAGATTTTTTTTTACAAAAACAGAAAGATAAAAAAAAGATGACAAATAAAAAGCAGAGATTTTTTAATTTCTTCATACACAAATATTTATATCGGATTTTATTTTCTATTATTTTTTTTACACACATAATTTTTTCATAATATAAAGTAATAAATTTAATAAAGTGTTTCTTAAATTTTTATCTATACATTAATACAGATTTATTATACATCACATAGGAGCATACAGGGTGTAACAGTTTCGAATTTATAATTTGAATAAAATTTAAATAATGAGAAAGGGCAAATAGGTATCTACTGTTAATCTCAGATGGCCGAAGAGTTCCACATTCAAAGTGTAGATCTAGACTGCTGCTAAAAATGAGATTTTTTACAACCATCTGAACAATTGAATGAATGTACGTTACTGAAGGAACAAACATAAAATGTTTCTACTATTATTAAAAAAAAAGAAATTTTAATTTTAACTTTCTTACATTTTATTTAAAAAACAAAATAGGCGTTTTCACACCTCGGCCGAGGCGATAGAAACCATTTCACCACAGTTAATCAAATTTTATTTTGATGTAGTAAATATTTTTTCAATTCATTTATTGTACACAAGTTTGATTCAATTTATGCAGTAATAACAAACTATCCATGTGTAAAGAAACAAATATTCACCCATGAAATACGTACGACCTGTTTGACTGCTGGAGTAAAGTATAAAATCAGCAGTACAAAATAAGGTATCTTTTTTTATATGATAATTAAAATAAAAAAAAAACAAGAAATTGCAAATACTTAAATAAAATATATAATTGAAACAACTTCTATTCTATTCTTCACCATACACCCTTTACACTGAAAGAACATTAACTTTGACACTAAAATAGAGAGAAACAGGTCAAAAAAAAAGAGAAAAAGATAGGAGAACGAAAACTATATGCACAGGAAGAACATAAAAATACAATCGTCACTGAATATTTTTCCTTTATACTCAGGATTTTTTTTTACAAAATAAAATCAGTCAAATAAATTCTAAAAATTATCGAAAATAAAAGAAATGAAATGGACGATAGAGACTTCCAGTTATTCATGAGATTCTAAATTACCGTTAAAAAATTACAATATACCTCCTAAAAAATAATAAGTAAAATGAAAATTCGCATGTTGCACTTGTTAAAATATGAAAAAATTGCTCAGGAAGTTATGAAACGTCCAGAAATATAAAAAAAAAATGTTTTTTTTTTTTTTTTTTTTAACAAAAACGAACACAATACTTTCGATTTCTAAAATTAGAAATTTATCGGAAGTAAAACAAAACTGTCAATCAGGCAAAATAAAAGTGGCATATTGTGAACAGACCCTACATTTAGAAGAAACAGTTTAGATTTTACTTCTAGGGTGCGATTATCAACTGTCCTGCTAATCAATTGATTTTATTTAATCGTTAACTTCCAATGGTGCACATCCAAAAGTATTGATAAAATACTGAACACAAATTCCCTTTCTCAACAGAGTTTTTTTTCAACTTTGAGAAAAGGGTACCATTCCAATAATTTTAAAATCTGTAATAATTTAATTTAATCAATACAACATGGAATTTAACGAAAAAAAAAAAAAAAAAAAAAAGAAAGAAGAGGTTGATTTGTTTATCACCCTGTATTAAATTTAATTGATAAACGGAACCAAAGTTCGTCTTTTGACATTTGCTCCTTTAGAAGTTGAAAATTAAAATTCAAAAGTCTCTTTCATCCACTAGCGAGGGCAAGAATTATATTTCGAGAACGGATGCAAAAACACCCTTGAAATCCTTTTGCATGTGAAACATTTTAGTCTATTCAATTGTTTTTTTTTCAAGATGTGTATTTCACAGCCTTTTTTTCGTAGCCATGAAACAGGATCTACTGTAGACGCTTTTGGTCTGTGTTGTAGCTTGTCCATCCCGTAGTATGACTCCCCTCTGATAGGCGAGAAGTCACACAATACTTCCCAAAATAGGTGCTGGGTCAACACAGCCGGAACTCGGGTGCAATCTCCACCATCAGTGTAAAAGGGTCACCACTTTGAGAACGGATAAAATACCAGAAGACAAAGAAGAAATACGGAGGAGAAAAAGAAGGGGGGTAAAAAAAAATAGGCAGGTAATTAAGACCTAAATACACTACTCAACATTATCTCCCCCTCCCTCCCTTCCATTTCAATCCTTTTTACATCTCTTCTTTTCCTATTTCTTCATTTTTTTCCCCTTTTTATTTCACTTTTTTCTTTACTTTGAACGTTTTCTGTGCGTTCGCGAAGATTTTTCTTTCAAGGTTCAAACAGGGTGATTAAGAGGAAGCTTTTAAATGAGTAGGTTAAAAATACATAAAATAATAGAGCCCATAGAAAAAAATATATTGAGAAAAAATCTAGACCCAATGCCTATAAGGTCGTGAAAGAGAGAGAATGCCATAAGCACTCAGAGTTTGTTTCTCTATACATTGCAGCCATTTAAAGTTTACTATAGGTACATAAGACATGAAAAAAATCTTGTGTAGAAAAAAAAAAAAATAGATACTAAAATCAGTGGTGTGGTGATGTAAACAGTTGGTTCGGTGTTCAAAACCAACCAACTCATGGAATTTACATGAACTGCATATTTACCGATCATACAGTCAATAAAAATAAAAATCAAAG
>CM044963.1:719614-778610 GCA_024516035.1 Bactericera cockerelli | reverse complement strand
CTTCTTTTTATTTTTCTTTATTTTCTCAAGTAGTAACTAAATATTTTGTTGTTTGTTTTCATTTATTCGTTGTTCTCCTTAATGTTCTTTAATGTATTAAAAAAAAAAAAAAAAAAATATATCAAGCCCGATTTATTTTACTCAAGCGAAGACAATGAGCCTCTAACTTTGATTTCATTTTTCTTAAATAAATAATTTCATGTCGTACTTTTATAAACAAAATTTAAGAGAGCAGGAAAAAATCAATAGTGAATAGTGCCAGAAGATACCAACTCATAATTTTTTCTTTACATAAAATATAGATAACCCTCAGAGTCTATTATTACGTGGTCACAAACTCAAATTAATGAGGAAAAATACATGCCTTGGCTGGGATTCGAACCAACGGATCCCTACGCTACCTGGAATACCAGGCTAGCGCCTTAACCACTTGACGACAAGTGCACGGGAAATATATAGATTAAATTTACGTCTAATTTCAAAGACATTGTTCAATAATTAATTCTGCTCTGAAAGCTAAATCCCCATATGTGATAACACTTTTAACTATTAGAGCCCGGATTTTATGCAATTTCATATTTTGGTAATTTTTACCAATTTTGCATATTAAAATACTGAAAGATGTACCGAAAAATAGCTAATTTTGCATATTTTCAACATTTTGAGGTTGAAAAAGTATTTTAAAATTCTGTATTCTATTGATTTCTAGTTGATACCATATTTTGCAATAAGGAAATAACATTTTGCTTTAAAATTATGCATGTTTTAGTGCGTTTTTGCACATTTTTGTACATTTCTTGCTTTTTGACTGCATAATTGCATATGCTATTGCATATTTGGAGATGTTTGACTGCACAAAACTCGGGCTCTAGTGAAAATTAAAAATTTAGAGTAGTTAAGCTCATCGAATGGAAGGAGGAGAGTTATTCGAGAATTCCGTTTCTATCGTCGATCTCATAACAAAGTGAAACTCTAATCTATAGAGAAGCGGACGAAGGGGTTTGCGGTAAACTCCGATGGCAGAGGAGAAACGATTGCATACGAGTCTGCAACCATTGGGACATTTTCATCTTTACTATTCAAGGTCTAAAACTTAACTGACCAAATTTCGTATTGTGCGCATGACACATACTTTTTCTCTTCTCTCTTTTTATAATTTAATATTTCGTTACATAATTTCGTTACATAATTTCGTCACATAATTTTGGTTATGTGCCAGAGCAAAGACATGAAAATGTCAATATGTACTAAAAAAGCTATTCTGTATCTGAGCAATTTTTTGTAGCACAGTTTGAACCAACTATTTAGCACTTTAGCAACAAATTTAAAATAAAATAAACTCATGTGAAGCGAGACTCTTTTTGTTGTTGCATTCATAAGCTTCAAATTACCTTATTTTATAAACGAATTATCTCTTTTCGAATCATCAAGTTCTTATTATGATTATTCAATTTTCTCCCCTCAAATCTATTACTTAAAAAAAAGAAAAGAAAAAAAAAAAAAAAAAAAGATGAGAGTTGTGAAACTCTCATCTTTTTAAGACTTTATTATTTCAAAAGAGAAGAGATAAGAGATAAGACTTTATTATTTCATATCCATGAAACAGGAGCTACTGTCGACGCTTGTGATCTGTGTTGTAGGAGTTGTAACCTGCCTATCCTGTAGTATGCCTCCCCTCTGATGGGCGAGAAGTGACACAATTTATACTTTCCATTTAGGTGCCGGGTCAACACGAGTGCACCGGAAGGTATCCTTTACAAACAAATGTAACCAAGTTTTGAATACAATTTTTTGTCGGCGCGGGGGTTCGAATCCGGGACCTACCGCATGGCAAGCGAGTGCTTTCCTTTCCCAACAACCCATACATTACCTTTCTCTCCCAATTCAACACTCTATTCCTTTTTATCTATTTCTCACTCACTCCCTCTCAAAATCAAACCCACACACAAAAAAAAAAAAAAAAAAAAAAACAATCTACAACAACCAAAACCAACAATCTGCTATCTTTTTCTGTTCATATATGTATATTATATTATACTGACACTGAAAACGAAATCTCACTCTCTCTCTCTACTTCTTCCCTTTGCCCAACAACCCATTGCTGGCCGAACCAAATCCGGGCGAGAGCGGCTCACATCTTTTCTCGTAGTATTTGAATTTTCCCGCCCCCGGCATCGGTGGGAAGCCAGCCAGCTTGAACCACACCCGGTACGTGATGTACCAGGTGAAGATAGCAATCAGGCCGGACACGAACTTCTCGAGCATGCTGTGGTAGTACATGGCTGTGGTCAGCACCATGAGGTCCCACACGAAACAGAGGACGGAGAGAGCGATGAAGTTGTAGCAGACTGGACGGCGGAACCCTTGGTAGGTCCTGGAAGGGAGGAAGAAATCTTTTATCAACCTGCGAGTGGTGTGCTGTGTAGAAATTTTCTAACATTCGAATTGATTTCTAACTAGACATTGGATCTGGGCGTCCATATAATCCTCTCACCACCGTGATTTAGGTATCAATACCTCTATCTCACGGACACGGAATTATTATTATTAAACACTTTATTAGATATAAATGGACAATTGGACATATGTACAATACTAATAATTTTTCTAATAATGAAAAAAAAAAGAAACAATATGTACAATAAAAATGAAAAAGAATAGAAATATATATATAGAAACATATGTCCTAACTAAAGGACGGGGTTATTGCCTATGGCAATCTCTTCCACAAAACCCTTGCATATGATTGCATCCACTTTGGTTAGAAAGAAAAATACGGCTTCAATAAAGCACTACTTATACTTAATGTAGGATCACACAATATGGCAGAGCGACATATAATATGGTAATCTCCCTTGCCATAGCGTGTGATCGGTCTTTGTTTACATGACCATAGAACTATTTGGGTCTATGGCGACAAGTTTTTTCTATGGTGCCATAGACGTATGGCAGGATCTATGGCATTCGTATGAGTGCTTCATCACACACATGGTCTACAATATGATATGGTGACGACTGGCAGGCTTGCTTATGGCAAGGGGGAAGACATACAATGCCATAGAGTTTTTTTGCCACACTATATGGCATTGTGTGAGTGCCATATATGTATTATATGTGCCATTCGTTTTTTTTTTCTCGCCATAGAAAATATGGCATCTGTGCCATATAGTGTGATCCTATCTTTATACTTACTTTTCCGTGCTTGTGATCTCCGCTTCAGTAAGACTCTGGAAGAACTTTCCACTCTTCTCGTTCAGGGATCTGGAGTGCTTCTCCGAGTTTAGGCCGATCTGAATGCCTGGGGAAAACGACAAGGTAAAGAGAATTCAGTATTATAACTTACTAGCTATTGCTGTTTTTTTTTAACTTTGGCGTCGCGTCGCTTTCATTTGCATGGTCACAAATTGGTCATATCATATCAGGTGGGTTCAGACCGATCTGAAAGCCTGGGGAAAACGACAAGGTAAAGAGAATTCAGTATTATAACTTACTAGCTATTAAACTGTTTTTTTTTTATATTTTTTTTTTATTTTTTTTATTTTTTTTTTAACGTTAGCGTTGCTTCGCTTTGAACTGCATGGTCACAAATTGGTCATGGTCATATCAGGAGGGGAGTTGTACCTTCCATTTTTTTAAAGATAAAGATAAAATTGTCCGAACTTTTTCTACATGAAAAATAGTTTCTTTTCTACATTAAAAAAATTAGTGCTCCAGAAGGTTTAAGAGCTCACCAATAATATCAGCTATGTTGCTATTTTATCAATACTCATCTAAATTAGATTTAAGTTTGCATTTGGAAAAATTCAAAGTTATTTCTAAAGATATAGTGAACCCTAATATGTATTTATCTTTAACTCTCAAAATCTAAGTTCATGTAATTGCAACAATAGTTGCGTTTGAACATAATAAAAAAAAAAAATATAGAATCAATATACATTTTACAAAGCAATAATTTCCCTAAGCTAATACAAAAAATGTTCTATTTTATGGAAACAAACCAGCTTCTCAAATTAATTTTACCCAGCCTGAACACATCAGTTCTCATTCAGTCACTGAAGTTAAGCAACGTCCAGCGAGGTAAGGACTTGAATCAGTCTATTCAAATGGGTGATCATTCAAATTCGAACCTTCGTGATACTGGCTATTCCCGGCCTCACTCAGGTTGAACAGGTTGTTTGTAAGTTTCCAGCAAATGGAGAATAAAACCCCCGTTGTAACATGACCATGCAGTTGAACGAGACGTTTAAACCAAATTTCAAAAAGCAACATCAGAAATCGCATACATATGTATGTATGTATGTATTTATTTATTTACTTGAGAGAAAAATAATACTATGCTAAAGTTTGTTACCATTTTTGGTATGCAACACTAGTAGAGGTCAACATTTGAAGTTTTTTTTTTCAAGCAAAAGTTTTCACCTGAAGGGAAATTTTTTGAAAGAGTACTCCAAACTCCGGCCATAGCGCGTAGAAATAAGAAGTGAGGAAACGAACCCCAGTTGCATGGAAACGCCACATAGCGCGACACCATCGCACAAAGGAGTAGAATATTTCTCGCGGTCTATTTATGTTTATGTTTACATTTGATACGGTGGAAGAATTTTGTGAGGGACGAGGAGAGGAGACTCCTTGGCGATACTAGCGCTGAGGACGCCACGATGCAGGCCGGCGGGGGTGGTTTCCACACTTCTTATTTCTACACGCTATGCTCCGGCCCTATTCCCGCTCTACACTCCGTTCACACTTTTACATTTGAAATTGTAAACGAGCCTTAGTCACCAACAGTTTCGACTTCGGAAAAGCATTTCAGCCACATCATACCGCCTGCAATTACCGAAAATTTTAACCAGCTCATATTCCGACCTCAGAAACTTTCACAACACAGTCACAACTCCCAGTTTCACAGCTCACACTACTTTTCCAACACAGAAAATTAACCTCACACAACATCTGCAAAATTCCAAGTCAACCCAACACACGAAACAACAATAAAAATTCACACCAACTCCAAACAACTAACACAAACCAAGTTAACCAAACAAACGACCAATTCCCGAACCTCCTCCTCAAAGAAATTCTAAACGAGAAACTAGACTAACTCAAAGAAATTAAGAAGTGAAAGTGAACATCAACAATCGTTTCTGAACCGAGGGTATTCCACAAGGATCAACCATAGGACTAACGATATCTCACGAAATGTCCGAGGAATTCTGCCAGTGCGACTCGGGTTCCCACCACAGCCTGCAGAGCCAACACAGCCAGCACAGCGTACTGAGTCAGAACAGCGCCTGCTCCTGTCACGAGAAACACGACAAGTGTAACGTATGCGGCAAAAAAGAGAGAGATAGTTGCGACAAGCCCAAGAAGAAAGAATCTTGCGGACATAAAAAAGAATCGTGCGGGAGCTGCGGCAAACGAGACTGTTCTTGCGGCAGCAGCAGTCACCAGAAGCCTAGTTGCGACAAGAAAGATAGCTGCGGTAGTCACAAAAAAGAATCATGCGGACATGAAAAGAGCAGTTGCGGTTGCGGCAAACAAGAAAAAGACAGCTGCAGCAAACACAAGAAGGAATCTTGCGGCTGCAAAAAACCAAAGGACAGTTGCAGCAAATGCGGAAAACCCGAGAAGGATTGCGGCTGCAAACCGAAGAAGGAATCTTGCGGCTGCAAAAAACCAAAGGACAGTTGCGGCTGCAAAAAACCAAAGAACAGTTGCAGCAAATGCGGAAACCCCCAGAAGGATTGCGGCTGCAAACCCAAGAAGGAATCTTGCGGCTGCAAACCCAAGAAAGAATCTTGCGGCTGCAAAAAACCAAAGGACAGTTGCAGCAAATGCGGCCAATCCGAGAAGGATTGCGGCTGCAAAAAACCAAAGGACAGTTGCGGCAAATGCGGCAAACCCGCGCAGGATTGCGGCTGCAAAAAACCAAAGGACAGTTGCAACAAATGCGGCAAACCCGAGAAGGATTGCGGGTGCAAAAGTAAAAACAATAGTTGCGGTGCTATTCGGCTCAAAGTTCACTGCGGCAAAGAAGAGAAGCCACATTGCGACAAGTGTGGACACAGCAAGTGCGGCAGCGAGAAAGATGTGTGCGGCAAGAAGCACGACTCTTGCAAGAAAGACAAACCGTGCGGGAAGGAGCACTGCAAGAAGTGCGGCGGCTCTTCTCACCACAGCAAGTCCCCCTGCTCCTCCCACAAGGAGGATGACTGCAAGCATCGAGGCCGCTCCCATGAGAAGAGCTCTCACCACAGCACCTGCAAGCCCTGTGCCTCGTCTCACCGAGGCCAATCCATGTCCTCCCAGAAGGGAAGCGAGACTTCGCTCATCAAGTGCCCGGGGAAATCGCGACGCAGAGACCACAGTGTGTCCTTTGAGGACGATCTTTGCTCAAAGTAAGCAATTTTTTTTTTTTTCATTTTCCTAAAAACTTTAGATTTAAATAGTATTTTTTTATTATTATTATTTATTAGCATTTATTATAGTGTGCTTTAAAAAGTATTAATTTCAATTGTTCTATTTATTCAACAATGGAGTACATCACAATGCTATTGAATTTGGCAACTGTCGAAATCGACAAAGCTACACCATAATTTCTATACCTTATTTTTTTTGTTTGTTGAATTTTTGTAGCTATTGCTTTAAAAAACATCAAAGTTCCAACACTTTCAACAGTGTACGTTTTTTGCAATGCATTACTTTAATTTTCACTGATTTTCTTTTTTTTCTACCTTATAGGTAATAGAAAGTAACTTCTCACTTTTCTGTTTACACTGATTAAAATAGAGAGGTTAGTTGATGGCATCGATATTCAGAACATATTACCTGCTGATGAGAGCCAATAAGCTCGAAACAGCTGTCCAGGTATGTTCTGATATTCATGTATAGTATAGTAGTGCTTTATTTAGACTGTCGGCTCGAGACAGGAAGTCCCATTACGCTAACAGTTTGTACAACTTCTTTTCTGTTAACACTGATGTGATAGTTAACCATGGATTTATTTCTTCTCAGCTGCCAGGAGGGTGGCCAAAAGAGATCCGACTCCCCGGGGAGTTGTCACTCCGGGGGCTCCTCCAAGGGCGCCTCCCAATGTGCCTCCGAGGCCTCACTGGATTGCTGTAAGCGCTCAGCCTCCGCCACCTCGTGTAACTCAGAGAAGTCTTGTGACTCCGGAAGTCCAAGAGGACTCCGTGCAAGGTAAACTTGTCGGTAAATTTATTTACCTGATTCATTTTTTTTAAATTTATTTACTTAATTAATTTTTTTTAAATTTATTTACCTAATTATTTTTTTTAAATTTATTTACCTAATTAATTTTTTTTTAAATTTATTTACCTAATTTTTTTTTTTTAATTTATTTACTTATTTTTTAAATATATTTAAAAAAAAAAAAATTATTTACTTATTTTTTAAATATATTTTTTTAAAAATATATTTACTTATTTTTTTTTAAAAGTTATTTAACTACTTATTTTTTAAAATGTTTACTAATTCTTTTAATTTACTCATTTCTTAATATTTATTAAAAATTTATTTTACCATTACGCCACGGAGCAGCCTCCGTGGCGTAATGGTTGTGACTACTGCCCGTAGTCCAGAGTTCCCGAGTTCAACTCCCGGCTGGGGCAGACTTTTCGAAGAAAATTCTGTTCCATCCAAACACGTGAGGCTGCAATTTCCGGCCCTACCCAGGCTGGGTGAGGTTAATGTGGGTAGCGAATGGAGGGTAAAACCCCCGTCCTAATCCAGGACGTTAAATCAAGTAGAATCGTTGGCGTTAGGAAGGGCATCCAGCCATAAAAAACGTGCTCCACCCTACCAACCTCAACCATGAGGTTGAACAATGCCGACCCCAAAAGCAACATAAGCTAATATGGGATAAAGGCAAGGGAGATATATATTTCTTAAAATTTATTTACTTATATTTAACCCGAGTTTTTGGGGAATTAAGTTTTTACGAAAAAAAGAACATTGCCTACAACTGCCCCAGTCAGGCTGGGCATGAACCAACTTTAAAATCTTAAAGGGATTGGTACATCGTGTGGCATATTGTTTTGGTCCCATATTGAGAACAATTCATTTCAATAAATTTCAGTTAGCTATGACATGCCGTTCTCGAAATATCCTATAACTGTCCCGGTGTCTGTCCCGGTAGCTCAGTGGTAAAGGCGGCACTCTGTGAATCCAGAGATTCCAGAGGTCGCGGGTTCGAACAAGACATAATAATACGTCTTGGGCTTACTTCTGGAATAATGGGACTTAATATTCCGAATCGGGCAGTATAAATAATGCGATATTATTATAATAATTATTATTTTAATAATTACTTTTCAGATCGTGTTGGACGTGTCGCTGCCCCCTGAAATCCTCAAGGTTGACGAGAACTGCCCCATTCACGGCAAGCACAGCGGACACAAGAGGGGATGTTCAAGGTAAGGTACGTTTACTTTCAGTCTATTATATATCTTTATATTATACACCATAATATAAACGATTTTATATTACACATATCTTCTTTTCAAGATAAATACAGGGCCCGCCAAAAAAAAAGGAGCCACTCGAAATATCTAGAGAACGGATTTAAATTTTGAGAAAGCTAAAACAAGTGTACCATTATATCGAGGGGGAAACCTTTTCTACTAGGTGTTGATTTTTTATTACCAGGGGCAGCCCCAGGATTGGTCAACTTTGGAATCTTAAATGGAACCACCCTATTTGTAATACAATTCTGAAAAGTATTTGTCATTAAAAGTATTAAGACAAGTTTGAGATTTTTAATCAAAACAGGGCCGGAGATATTGTACATTAAATTTCATTTCACAGGTTTCAGAAAAAATTTATAAGAAGTTACATGTTTTGTAAAAAAATTAAACACATGTCTTTCTATTTGAAATATTAAATTTTTCATGTTTTATTGATACCATTAGCTTTATCAGGGAATGTGTCAAGGGGTCATATTTTTTAAATTGTGCAAAAACTATTTTTTTTTAGTATAATCTGTGCTAAATAAATGCACTGAGTGTTGTTGTTTAACCTAAATTTAAGATACCTTTGAAAACAGGTCCGGAGACTAGGACTGCACGTGGGTTTTAGAACTTTTCACATTAATTAGAAGTAAATCCGGCCCTGTTTTCATTTTACATTGAACAACATGAATCATTGCATTTATTTAGAACAAATTATACTCAAAAAAGGAAGGTTTTTACATTATTTAAAAAAAGTTGTCCCCTTGACAACTCCCCTGGTAAAGCTAATCGTATCAAAAAGGCATGGAAATTTAACTATTTCAAATAGAAAGACATGACGTGTTTAATTTTTTTTTTACAAAAAATGTAACTTCTTATAATTCATTTTATTTGAAACCTGTGAAATGAAATGTACGATATCTCCGGCCCTGTCTTGATTAAAAATCTCAAACGTGTCTTAAAATACTTTTAATGAAAAATACTTTTCAGAATTGTATTACAAATTGTAGTGGTTCCATTTAAGATTCCAAAGTTGACCCCCCCTGGGACCCCCTAATCCGTTCCCTTGATATTTCGAGTGGCTCTTTTTTTTGGACCCTGTATAACGATTATATCTTCTTTTCAAGTATGAATAATATTTTATGAAGAGAGCAAAATCATACTTAATGCAACGAATAAGTTTGGCGGTTCAAGTTGGAAATGCGGCGAGTATGTTGGGGACAATGGAGAGGACAGCAGATATGCGGGAGGTGTTTTATTTATGAGTTAAAGAAATATGTACAATATATCGCACAATATAATGTAGAAGATATTCTGTAGATGGTCATAGGACCATTTCATTTTTCTGGACTTTTCATAGGACCTTCTGAGCAACATTTGTTTTGTTTCTGTCTGTCGCTCGGTCTGTTAAATACGTTCCTTATAACACGCAAATCTCAGAAACTACCGGATGGATTTTAACGAAATTTTATGTAACAAAATCAGTCCCATGAGTCTCCATTTGGGGTCTCACAGATTTTCACCAAAGTGCCAACCCAATATTTACCCAATACCAGAGATCCCGAGTTCGATCTCCGGTTGGGGTAGACTTTACGAAGGCAAATTCTGTTCCCTCCAAAAACGTGAGGCTGGCATTTCCGGCCCTAGCCAGAATGGGTGAAGTTAATGTTAATGGGTAGCTGATACAATTCCCAGCGAAGGGATGGTAAAACTCCCGTCCTGATTATCTCTCTCTCTATCAGGACGTTAAAACCAAATGAAATCAACTAGTCGCAATAGATCTAATTAGGTCGCAGTGTTACCTTCCACTCATCATTTCCCAACTGATGAGTGGAAGGTAACCACTAGGCGAGGTTTATGCTTAATACATTTTCTACCACCTAACCCTCTGAGTCTTATGTGGTCATTTACCGACCTCAATAGCTTGATCGATAAGGCGGTGGGCTTGTATTCTGGAGGTCGGTGGTTCAAGTCCCGATATCAGCGTAGATTAAGTACAGCAAGTTTGAGTAGTTGTGATATCACGAAAGTGATTAACACAATTATGATTAACACAAACTTTATTTACCGAAATAAAATTTAAAAAAATGTTAAAAAATCAGTTAAAAAATGCATTTTGTGGTATTCGAACCAACGAATCCCTTCGCTACTTGTTTTCATATGTATAGAAAGGAGCCCAGAATATTGGTTTTGGGCGTCCAAGGTGTTCAATACCCCTACCAATCCTTCCACCACCATGACATAACACTCATGGACACGGTCATTAATGCTCATAGCATTTTCTACAACCTAGCCTTCAGAGTCTTACTATTATGTGGTCACAAACTCAATGTACTTTCCCCATTTCCACCCCAGGGAGCCGCAGGTCCGCTTCTCAGACTCGGACACTTCCTGCCCCTCGTGTGGGCCGCAGAAAAAGTGCCCGCCCCCGTGTCCTCCCCCGTGCCCGCCCCCCTGTCCAAAACCCTGCCCTCCTCCCCCGTGTCCCAAGCCCTGCTGTCCTCCCCCGTGCCGTAAGCGAGTGCCACTGGCGTGCCAGCGCGACCCCTCCTCGTGCCACCGGGAGCCCTCGGGCACCCGGCCCACCCACGCGCCCTCCTGCTGCGGCCTGGGTCTCGCCTGTGGCGTGGACCCGTGCCCCTGCCTGCCCCGCTCCCGCCCCCAGACGGGCAACTCTTGTCCCGCCCTCCACGGCCACTGCTCCAAGGAGAATTACAACCGGAGCCAGATGAAGTTCGAGCAGGAGTTTGAGAACATCTGCGGCACGCTCAGCGACGAGATGTACCGCATCAAGCAGGCGCCGTGCATCAACTGCTGCGTGCCCAGCTACGTGACCAGGGGAAGGTCCAAGAAGTGAATTTGTGAGGAGGAATACAAAGGAAACTCAATAGACACACATTAAAACCTATTATCATTGTTCTTAATTCCTTTAAAAATGCTAAGGAAGGTCCAAGAAGTGAAGTTGTAGCTGCGTGCAGGAACTGTTGCGTTCGCCTAGCTACGTGACAAGAGGAAGGTCCAAGAAGTGAAGTTGTAGCTGCGTGCAGGAACTGTTGCGTTCGCCTAGCTACGTGACAAGAGGAAGGTCCAAGAAGTGAAGTTATAGGTGCGTGCCCAGCTACGTGACGAGAGGAAGGTCCAAGAAGTGAAGTTATAGCTGCGTGACGAGAGGAAGGTCCAAGAAGTGAAGTTGTAGCTGCGTGCAGCAACTGTTGCGTTCGCCTAGCTACGTGACAAGAGGAAGGTCCAAGAAGTGAAGTTATAGCTGCGTGCAGCAACTGTTGCGTGCCTTAGCTACGTGACAAGAGGAAGGTCCAAGAAGTGAAGTTGTAGCTGCGTGCAGCAACTGTTGCGTGCCCAGCTACGTGACAAGAGGAATATCCAAGAAGTGAAGTAGTGAGGAGGAATAAGGAAACTCAATACACACATTAAAACCTATTACATTGTTCTGAATTCCTTTAAAAAATGCTATAAATGGCAGAGATTTCCTCAGGTAATTAATAATCAAGAAATTTTAGTTTTTTTACAATGTCCTATGGATGTGATATATTCAAGAATAATTTTCTTGTGAATAATGTTATCAATATTTCATTATAAAATAATATACTGAGGGACGCTCTGTGCCAATAAACTCAGTGGTGAAAGTGTGGCTCTGGTAATTCAGAGGTCACGTAGGTTCAAAACCCAGCCAGGACATTTGGAATTTTGATCACATATTATTACATCTTGGGCTCACTGCTGGAAAAATGAGACAAGTTAACTTTGTGTTATTATATCACAATTTTAGTGGGTACCACAGAATTATAGGACTTTCCTCTTCCCTGAATATCCCAATGTGTTATTTTTGCCCATATTCCACCACTGGATGCTACTCACGTTCTCACGTTAAAGCAGCTACTCATTTTTCCTCACGAGGTATGAGTGAACCCCGGACATCCAAGTACAAAACAGAAAAATCCTGCCCAGCTGGGGATTGAAAAAGCTTTTAAACATACTGAGTGTACTGTTTATTTAATCTTTTTAATTGGAAAAATATGTTATTTATTCGATGCAAGCAACAATCAGAGTTGTTGTTATTATAGACAAAAAATAAGATCTCAGGATGGTATGGAAAAGTCCTACAACTCTACACTACCCACTAAAATTGTGATATAATAATTAAATTGTGATATAATGTGATGTAAAAATTGTGATATAACAATAGAAACACATTTTTTTATCTTATTTATTATTCAAACTATTATATAGGTAGTTGGAGTGTGTAGACACACTTATGTAGGTAGATGAATGGAGGCTTTATTTTTCTTTTCAAGTGTCTGATACAGAGGTGGTTGTGTCTATTCCCAACATTTTCCCTATTTTTTTTTCTTTATAAAAAAAAATGTTTCAACTAAATTGGTAGATACATACATAGGTAATAGATACTAATTAAATTTGATATAATTTCACTTCTCATGGCAGCATATTTAAATATTGGAAATGCTCCAAAAGGCACCGAGACTTCTTAGAATGGATAATTTGGAGACTTTTACCTCTTTTTTGTGTCAAAATTAATTACTAAGGTCTAGTTCCTCTTTCAGACAA
Organism: Bactericera cockerelli; assembly: GCA_024516035.1. Classification (NCBI taxonomy): domain Eukaryota; kingdom Metazoa; phylum Arthropoda; class Insecta; order Hemiptera; family Triozidae; genus Bactericera; species Bactericera cockerelli. Next base: position 765,561 of record CM044963.1, on the reverse strand, counting down.
TTTCTTTGGCGATCCAACGAGGTAATACTAACTGAATGTTAGGTACATTGCCTCATGCAAGTAGGATGGATCAAGTCTATCACCTGTGATTTTAATATGCATTGCCTTGTAAATAATTCTTTTTAAATACTTATTTGGTGGAATTTGTGTAAGTTTAAGTTAAGACACATATTTTTCAAACAAAAAAAAAGCTGGTCACAAATATAAGTAGATGATAGGAAGCCAGTCTATGATTTAACACATTAAGGACCAAACCTATTTTTGTAATGTTTCCCTGGGACCAGAGTATTTTTTTAATACACTTGGTCTCCAATTTAGAGACTCTCTAGCACCGCATTTAGTATATAATATGCTAGACCATTTTTTTTTTTTTTTTTTTTTTTTTTGAAGCTCTGCCTAGCACATATATGCTAGACGTGGTCCTCAATATGATAAAGATGTAAAAAACTGTTTAAAATTTGGCCAAGCAAGAATTATCTTAATCAAAAGCAATATGGCTGTGTGATAGGGTCCCAGCCAATGGAGAAATATGACTTACCTAACCACCCCTCAATAGGCTTTGCTTCTTCAATCATAATCAGCACACTGTAAATCAAAATACGTACTATCTAGGAACCTATTAAATAAGTTTTGTTTTCTAAGTAAATCACAACCTGTCCTATCCTATCAGCTCACATTTATTTTTCCTCTCAATAAAACTGATTACAACATTGAGATGTTACTTATTTCTTATTAGTCTTATTTTTAACATGACAATATTGATAGTTTGACTGTCTGTTTGTTTGTGACATGCTGTTTACAGATAATTTGAATTTTAAACAAAATTGATGAATTTCATTGGGGTTCTAAAAATTGCTATATTGGGTCACATTAGCCCAATTGATGAATTCAAAAATTATAATCAGAACATTTTTGGTGGTAAAATATTTATATTTAGGTGTATTCAAAGATCCGAGTAAGTTTTGTAATTTTGTTCATCTACAAATGTCAAAATTTAGTTCTTACCAAGTCTTGAGAGATGGAAAAGGACTCGCTGCCTGTTGCCACAGCAATATGTGTAGCTTGTCATCACAATGAATGGTATTGTACTTTATCAAAGTCCAACCCATCCTGAAAAGTGCAATAGTAGGAATGATTAAATAATGCAATAATGTTAATTAATTTATTTTATTTGACTGTATCTTGACGTACATATAATTCATATTATATGAAAAATTTTTAATTGGTATTTGTAGTCACAGTGGCACAGTGGTAGCATATAGTGATCTAGGTTTTGGTTCTCAGCCTATACTTGGATGTCAGGGTCCACTCATTACTCATGAAGAAAAAACAAGTAGCTGCTTTAATGTGGACACTAACCAGGGGTGGAATTATGGGGAAAATGAATATTAGGGTATTCAAGAAATATAAAACCTAAAATTCTGTACTGCCCACTAAATTTGTGATTCAATTGGTATTTTAAATTTTCTCTCCGAGGCTAAAGATATCAATTTTAATTCACTAGATCTCTTCAACAGCTATTCTTATCCTTATTATTTTTTCTAATGAGAATAAGACTACTTTTTACTTACCCAATTTCACAAAATACTGATTTTAAAAAGTGCTGGATTGTGAGAAGTAGGGATTTTGGATATGGCAAAACGTCCCCAATGATAGACACTCCAAATAAAATTCCCAATAGACTGCTATCCGATATTGGATTTTCAACATCAAGTATGCCTTGCAAATGTCCAGACCCACTTGGATAAGGACGCTGCAATAGTGCCTCGTTTTCTGCCGTTGGTTTGGTTCCCTTTGGCTTGGTCTGTTCAAAATCGTTGGAGCTAAAGTTGTTGTAGTTGATACTGCTCTTACGTTTTGGATTTCTGCGACCACCATTGTTTTTGACATCTAACAGAAAAACTATTCATGAAACAACTGTGGTTATTTTGAACAAAACAACTTAAAAAGAATACTTGTTTGAAGAGTAGTGCAATACTACCTTTGTCATGAATAATAACACGGTGTAGTGTTTGCTTTAGAAAAAATAACACTATGCTAACTTGCTCTGAACAATGCTTTTGGCTCTTCTGTAGCATAAAGGAAATGGTGAAACTATTTAGAAATTTGGCATAAAGTTCACAGACTGCTGGTTAAGGTCTTGTAACTCTTCTGCACAAAATAAAACTAAGCATTCCGAACTGATAACTGGAATGTTACACAACTGAATTTTCCTCACTTCCGGTACATTGAAAGAACAATTAATGAAGGTGCCTCTTATGAATATTCAATAACTAGGTAATTAATTACTAAATTAATGGTTAACACTTTTTGGACTTTCAAAAGATAATTGATAAGAAATTTTTCAAAATGACATGCTGATTACGGGTCACTAGGTCAAAATAAATCGACCAATCACATTGCGTGATTGGTGGGCGTATTTAAAAAACGATAGAGCTGGCAGCACTGCAAACGGTTGGAATATAGCGCGTTAATTCAAAATTTCAACTGTTATCAATCTGGGTTGGTTCAGTTGTTGTTGCAGAAATTGGTTGTTAAGCCTTTGAATTTTTTGCAATTTTCACATTATTGACAATATGAAAATTTTTCAGTGGATGCTGTCTTATGCCCATGTTATTGAACTTCTAAGGGAAGGAAACAATGAGTGAATAATTGTATAATAATTTATATAAAGGTTGTTTTTTTTTGTAAAAAGAATAAGAAATGTTACCTGGAATTGGTCTTTTTGGCACAGGTAAGTTATAATAACTATGCTTGATTATTAACCACTTGGGTTTTATGTCCCATTCAACAGCTAGGTCATCTCAAGACAGGGGTGTTAGCCTCCATTTGCAGGAATCTCACTATCCTGCTACCCACATTAACTTCACCTAGTCTGGTGGGCCCTTGGACATTGCTAAACTTCCGTGATTCTATGAGCACCAGTGCATTTAAACACTAAGCTAACATTCTGTACAGTATCTTTGATCTTGTTCCACTGATTGTTGTTTAAGAAGTAACCTGAACAGTTTAATAAGTTGTAAAAATTTATGCATTCCCTTTAGTGACTGAAGCACTTCCTTCAGCCATTTATTATGTTCCAATAATATAATAGATGCCCCAGTCTTGTTGGGGGATATTAAACAGTTATGGGGCCACTTTTGTCAGACCAGATGATAATAACTGAAGCAATAACTCAATTGGTGACCATTGAGTCTTTCACTACAAACAGATGATAACCAATTTCTTCCAGCCTATACATATATTTGGTAATAGACCTGTCAGACAGTGACCCTGTTCTGTAATTTATTAGATTAATTGATATCATATTCTTCTTTCAATATGTCTTTTCACAAACAACTTATGGTTGCCACTGTTTTTTTTTATTTTTTTATTTATTTATTATTATTATTTTTTTTTTAAACAAGAATTGATGGAAAGTATTCCATTTATTGAACATTGTTAAACCTTTTTCTCATGGTTGAGATTTGTTGATTGGTTCTGGCACTCCTACTTCCACATTTTATGGCTGATTTCCTTTCCTTAACTGAACTCAATAATCAAAAACATTTTAAAATTATTTTCCCCGGAAACTTAGTGATGTCATTGTTCCTTTTCCTCCGGGAGAAAGGATTCAAAATAGAAGCCATATGGAGCCGCACCCTAACAGAGGCAGAGCAGGCTTGCCAAAACATTGAACATTCCCTTCTTTACCAACAAAATTGACGATGTACTTCTGAGAAAAGGATGTGGACCTTATTTTTATAATGTGCTCACCCAATCTTCATGCCCAGATATCTGTGAAAGCTTTTGGTATTTGGCAAACATGTGGTGGTGACAAACCAGCTGGACTAAGTCAGCAAGAAGCTTTAAAAATGGTTATATTTAACAAAATTTGGGAGAACAAAACTTGAAATACTTTTTTAATGTATAATGAAGATCACAAACAAAGAGAACAAAAGTTTTCTAATGGTGAAATGAAGACAGAATTACTTAAACCTTTAAAAAGGATTACTTATCCTTATCCAGATTTTTTCTTCTATTTATTCAATAGTTATTTAGTGAGATTTTTTGATGGCATATCTTTCATTTTTGATGACACATCTTCCCAGTAGGTTATGGGAATATAGTGATAATTGTTACTTATGTATTATTTAATAAAAAAAACCAATAGTATAATTTTCAGGACAATCAGCTTTCATAGAATGAACAAAACAATGTAACAAGATAAAAAAAAAAAAAAAATAACAATTAAAAATATGAACTAATTAAATTATTAAAAATATTTCCATAGAAGGAATCAAACCTGTGAACAAGTGTACTAGTTTACTGTAAAGAAAAAGGAAAAAAAACTGGCATCTGATCAAGAGGGATTTCAATGTCTAGGGCATGTTGCGCCAATTAAATTCAGTAGTTGCACTTGGATACAGAAGAAAACTTGCAAAAAAAATTTATCTTTGAACCACTAGCTCGCAGGGATTGATTCCCACTGTGGAAATAGTTTTTCTTTAATTATTTTATGTTTTTAATGATGAATATTTCATCAGTTAGTTTATGTTTTCAATGAAATATGCATTATTATCTTGTTACATTATCTTTTTTATTCTATGAACCATACCTAAGTCAAGAACCATAAGTCTAATTGTACTGAAAATTATAATTTCAGGTTCCTCATTAAAAAATACATAAGAAACAACTATCACTTTATCTCAATAACATACTGGAAGGATATGTTAGACATGTATTGAAAATCCCATGCAAAGTTCTATGGAACAACTAGTTCTTATGTCTAATTTGCAATAGAGCTTCTGTGAATCACAATTCTTATTTCTAATATTGGTAGGTGATCAAGAAATTCTCACCCTTGTGATGTCCTTTTTTCCTAGACCCTTTTAAGCTGGGTGAGATGTTTTCCCTCTTGATAATAACCTATGACTATGGGAAACATCAACAAAAAAAATAAGCTTTTTTAATCTTGTAGTTTTTATCATCTAACGTAACCTTGCTTTTTTTTCTTCTTTTTTTTGGCATTGGTAGGCAAGGCCATTCCATACAGCCATAACCTTGCTTAACTTCAGTGATCTTACAAAAACTGGTTTATTCAGCAAGCAATTGAATCTGTTTTTTCCCTTCTTTCTGGGCATAAATAACTGAGTCTTTATTTTTACAGGTTCGAGCCAGCCAGTACTATCCAGCCCTGATTTCCATTTTGAATCACAGCCTCAGATTCCTGCCTGCCTTCATTCATATGAAAAAGTGCCTGCAAGAGAACTACATAGGCTCGGAAATAAACGTCATTGATGTGAGAGTCCACATGGGCAGTCTGGTCCATGAGCAGTATGACTGGCTGTGTGACAGCACTATGGGGGGTGGGGTCATTACTCTTGTAGGTAAGTACCAGTTGCAGGTAAGTATGTTAATGTTATCATAATATAAATAAATCCTTATTTGGAACAAAAATAATACATACACGAAAGCAAAAAGTATACATGAGAACAACTGATCCCAATTCAACTTATTTGCTGAGGGACTTGAACCACCGACCTCCAGGTTACAAGTCCGCTGCCTTATTGATCAAGCTACTGAGGTTGGTCTAATCGGGTAGTATAAAGAAAGCAATCTGGCTGGGGGAGTGGGGGACATTAAACAGAGAGAAGACCAGTGTCTTGCTAGAGGACTATAAACAGAGAACTGACTGGCCAACCCTTACAAGGCAGGCTAGCTTGCAGTTTCCTAGGGGTTTAATGGCTTATAAAAAAAAAAGTCTTCACGATCCATCGCGATGGTTGATTGCACATAGAACTATGTGGTTCAGGACGAGCCAACCTTGAAATAATGTTGGCTGGAGACCATCATCCCCCCCTCCAGCTGTAGCCAAGCTGGCTACAACAACAACAAAAGGCAATATTATGATAGAATAAAATAAGATAAGAATAACTTTTATTTGGTATTTTCGCCACGAAGGCATTCCAATGGTCAGTACAATACAATAAAATACAATAATACAAAAAATAAAAATTACAGAATACCTATCATTTTTACTATTGTTTTTTCCTTTTTTATGTTTGGTCATTATATACTATTGAATATCTCGGACTCTGTAACATTCCAGTTCCTCTCCTCCTCAGGCTCCCATGTCATTGACCTCATAACCTATTTGACCGGTGGGCAGCGAGCAAGCCGCGTTCACAGCATCATTCGAACTTTCACTCGGGCGAATTCGGGCATTTCCGGAATACGGAACATCACGAGTCCAGACTACGCCGCGTTCACACTAGAGCTGACGAGCGGGGCCCTTGTGAACGTGACTTTGAACACACATCTGGCCTCGATGTTCAACCAGGAGATTCTGATCTGTGGTCCCTTGGGATATCTGGTAAGAGTCATTTGCTGACCCCCCCCCCCCCCCCCCCCGTGATTAGCTCAGTGGCTAAGCACTCGCTTACCATGCGGAAGGTCCCAGGTTCGATCCCCCGTGCCGACAAGAATTTGTATTCTTAATTTGGTTACAATTGTTTGTAAGGGATACCTTCCGGTGCGCTCGTGTTGACCCAGCACCTAAATGGAAAGTATTGTGTCACTTCTCGCCCATCAGAGGAAGGCATACTACGGGATGGGCAAGCTACAACACAGACCAAAAACACTCATCTTTATATAAATAAATAAAAAATTATAAGAAAAATTCCTGCCCCGCTGAGGATGCATGCAATATCTAGTGAGCTAACTCACGTGAGTGGGTGACTACTGGTAGTATTTGAGAGGAAGTATCATTTTGACCTTTGCAGTGGCTTAAAAATGATGAAAATATTTTTCAAGCCAGCAGGGTAGAATTTTTTCAACTGTGAATTTAAAATTCAACGACCAAGTAGATTTTGTCTGTATCAACACTCAATACCTCTTCATTATCCATGACCAAGGTTTCGATAGTACTACATACAATATTAATTTTTTATATTGAATAATAATTTATTATTAGCCTCCTTGTAAAGACAGTGGTAGAAGTGCTGAGTCATTCCTCCACTGTCTGGCTACCAGCGTTCACGCTGACGCCACAATAATATGATGATGATGAATAATAATTTGGTTTTCGTTTAGTAAAATGTATTTTAATTTTTGCTTTCTGAATATATCTCAATTCCAGGTGGTCCGGAATGGTGATCTTTATGGTTTCAAAAACGGTGCCGCCAAAGAAGAGGTCCTCTATCTGGATGTAGAAGATATGAATGTCAATTCCAACGTCATTCCCAAACCTTATATGAAAGGTATGTATGAGTGGCAGAGAATGCCTAAGGCATTAACTTCGCCCCGGATTACAAAACAATTGTAATAAAAAATTAATATTTCTTTTTGTACATATTTCTAAGTTTTTTTTTTTAATTTATTGTTATATTTTTTGTTGTTGTTGATAATTGTTTTGTAAAAAAAATAAAGTGTAAATAAATAAATAAATAAATATGAATGTTGTTGTATAACTATATGTAAAAGATATTAAAGTCAATTCAAATGTCAGTTCCAAACCTTATATGAAAGGTATGTATGAATGTTGTTGTATAACTATATGTAAAAGATATGAATGTCAATTCCAACGTCATTCCCAAACCTTATATGAAAGGTATGTATGAATGTTGTTGCATAACTATATGTAAAAGATATTAATGTCAATTCCAAACTTAATATGAAAGGTATGTATGAATGTTATTGTATAACTATTGGATGTAGAAGATATGAATGTCAATTCCAACGTCATTCCCAAACCTTATATGAAAGGTATGTATGAATGTTATTGTATAACTATTGGATGTAGAAGATATGAATGTCAATTCCAACGTCATTCCCAAACCTTATATGAAAGGTATGTATGAATGTTGTTGTATAACTATATATTATGTAAAAAATATTAATTAAAGTCAATTCAACTATCAGTTCCAAACCATATATGAAAAGCATGTATGAAATAACTATATGTAGAAAATATGAATGTCAAACGTCATTAAATAAAAGGTATGGACACCCAATTACAGAGCAAATAAATTCCTGTTCCGCTGGGACTCGAACCCAGGTCACCCTGCGTGCAATGCCTACCGCACACTATCTCACTCAATTACGGTGACTACTGGCCATCTGAAAATGAACATTAAGTCCTTCAAATCATAAAGATTTTTTTTTAATTCTCACTTCACTTCACAAGGGTTGGGTAGAAGAGATTGCCATAAGCAATAAGCCCGCCCTTTAGTTAGGACATCTGTATACAGGGTGGTCCAGAAAGTTTGCACCAAAATGATAGGGGTAATAAAAGAGACCATTTCCAACAAAAATATTCCCGGACATTTTCCTTTATTTTTTGTCGTTTTCAAAATGGCGGCCAAAACGGTGTGTTTTTCAAATATGTGTGTTCAGAACCTTGACAGCCTAAATGAGCATGATCATTAAAGCATTGAACGGGTTAATTTAACTTATTTTAATTAAAATTTTATTTTCAATTCAAAAATGCAATCCGTTTTTTTCCAGGTGGTACAGAAAAAATTAAAAAAATCAAAAGCCAAACCAAAGTTGGAATATTTGAAAACACACGTATTGGCCGCCATTTTGAAAACGACAAAAAATAAAGGAAAATGTCCGGGAATATTTTTGTTGGAAATGGTCTCTTTTATTACCCCTATCATTTTGGTGCAAACTTTCTGGACCACCCTGTATATTTTATCTATGTTGTTTGTATTTTTTTGTTTATCTTGTCACCAATTTTTATTTTAATTTCTACCATTATTTGATTGTACATATTATACTCGTATGTCCTTTAGATAAAGAATTTAATAATACTTACTTTCCGTGTCCATGATTGTGCCATGGTGGTGGAAAGATATATGGGGGTATTAACCCCTGTGAACGCCCAGAAGAAATTTTCTGGCCTCCTTCCCTGCCCTGTGTGTGTGGTGTATTGTGTAGTGTTGTTTATGCATAAAAAAAACTCACGAATAAAAATATTTCTTAAAATTCTGAATGAGATACTTTCAATTTTGATATTCTCTGCTTCGAAGCTGGCTGGTATTTTTTTTTTTAACAAGTTCACGATTTATGTGCATTTTCACAATAAAATATAAAAAAAAAATACACAATAATATTAAACACTTATGACTAAAAGAAGAAGAAAAAAAAAAAAACACTTATGATTAGCTTATAAAAAAAACACTTATGACTAGCCTATAACTACCCATCTAAATAGCTCAGAAGTTCTACCATAGAGCAGGTTAATAGATCGAGGTATTAATAATAAAACAATATGACGATGAATTTCAGGCCTGTTCAAGATGATCTCGGCTCTCAAGGAATCGTTTCTCAACATTGAGGAGAACAAGAGTGGCTGGATCAAGCAGCCCGTGTCCATTGCCTCCACGTTTGAGGACGGCTTGTACATCCAGGCAAGTCATAAGAGAGAAATAGTAAATTTATTTACTACAAACTATTTACTGTGATGCTTGCCGTGAGACACAGTACTGACAAACTTTAACATTTTTAAACATTTTTTTTTCTTTTGCTTCTCGGGCTGATTCAAGGTTTGTATAGATGGTTGTGGATGATTCGACTTGAACCTCGAATGGCTGCAATTGTGATGTCTTTCACCATCGATTTGGAAAGGTTGAATTTTTTCTAAAACTTTCAAAGAAACTTGGAATTGTACCTCTTGCACCGTTATCGGTTTTCAATTCAATATTCGTTATTATCTTGCTGTTCTTCTTCTTTCACTTTTCCTCCCCCCAATCCTACTTGGGGTCGGCATTGTTCAACTTCATGGTTGATGTTGAACAATGCCTCCAACCAGGTAGCACATGTTTTACGGTTTGATGTCCTTCCTAACTCCAACGATTATATTTGATTTAACGTCCTGATTACGGGGGTTTTACCCTCCATTCGCTGGGAATTGTACCAGCTACCCACATTAACCTCACAGAGCCTGGGTAGGGCCGGAAATGTCAGCCTCACATGTACGGAGGTAACTGAATTTTCTGTGTGAAAAGTCTGCTCCGACCGGTAATCGAACTCAGAATCTCTGGACTACGGGCAGTAGTCACAACCGTTACGCCACGGAGGCTGGCGTCATTATCTTGTAAACTTATCTTATCTTGTTAACTGCCATAACAGACGCCACAGACTCTGTCCCGGTAGCTCAATGGTAAAGGCGGCACTCTGTGAATCCAGAGATTCTAGAGGTCGTGGGTTCGAAACCCAGCCGGGACTTGACAAGTTATCCTCCCATTTGGGATTTTTACCACATAATAATATGTCTTGGGCTTACTAAGGGTTGGGTGGAAGAGATTGCCATAGGCAATAACCCCGCCCTTTAGTTAGGACATATGTATATATTTTATTTATTTTTTTCTTGTGTTATATTATTATTATTATTGTCATTTTTATATTTACTTTTTTCCCATTATTTGTCTGAATTTGTCTGTATGTTCTACTAATAAAGTGTTTCTAAATAAATAAAATAAATAAATAAACTGCTGGAATAATGGGACTTTAATAGTCTTAATCGGCAGTATAAATAAGGCGATATTATTATTATTACTTATTGTATGGACCAATAGGGACCATACATACCTAACTCCAGAACTGTAAGTCCGATTGTAATTTAAAATATTGAATTAAAAATATAAATCAATCAAACAAAAAATATTGTCACAGTGGGAATCGAACCTACGACCTCGTGGTCCTATCGGCGCGGCGTGATCTTGACAGTGGAATTCCTCTTTATCAAATAACAAAAATTTTCAATTTCAATTTTCAATTTCAATTTTATTTTATTATAGTGAATAAACAAAACAGTCAAAGCCGTTACAAGTATCGACTTTAACCAATTACATTGGTACTCACTTAAAGCTAATACAGAATTCAAGAAATGGAACTAATATTTAGAAATTAACATAAAAAATATGAGGAATAAATTTGATGCAGTGAACTTCTACAATCAACATACTACATAAGTTTTAGCAAAATTAGAAACTCTCAGGTGAAAAGAATATTTTTAACCAGTGAGATAAATGGAAAGAATCCTGAAGAAAAGTCTAGTTCAGGGTGTTTGTTACATATGGACATGATCCTATTTATAGGTACTAATTTCGATATTTCTGAAGGAGAAATTCTGAATTGTTGATGGTGACGAGCATTCAATCTAGGGATATTGAAATTTATGATGTTCAGTAAGTGTGGACAACATATTGAGCCATTTAAGAGTTTGTAAATAAATAGAATATCTTTATATGTCCTGCGATGATCAAGCTTTTGTAATTTATAGAAAGACAGGGATGCATGGTAGGTTAGGGAACGTCCCCGGGAGCGGAAAGTAATTCTCCTCAAGAAGTTTTTCTGTACTTGTTCAATAGTGCCGGAACTAGTGGTACCTAATCCCCCCCATACCTCAGAGCCATATTCCAGTCTTGAACGTACAAGAGCGTTGTAGAGAACTGAATATGTAGTTGGACTTTTAAAATCTAAATATAATTTTAACTTTTAAAAATAAATATAATAATAATAACACTGTGTAGTGGAAGGTAACCACCAGGCGAGGTTAATGTTCAAAGCATTTTCTACCAACTAACCCTCAGAGTCTTATTATTATGTGGTCACAAACTCAAATTAATGAGGAAAAATTCATGCACTGAGTGGGATTCGAACCAATGGATCCCTACGCTACCTGGATCACCAGACTAGCGCGTTAACCACTTGACTACCAATGCTAGTTTTTTTTTTTTTTTAAGTTATCTAGTTCACTAATTCCCACGTCTGATTCCCACTGTGGCAAAAAAAAATATTCAGTTACCTTACCTTACCAATTGGCACTACAGCCCGCGGTGGGGCTTGGCCTCAACAATTTGCCTCAGTATAAATAGATAAGTGGGAAACTGTACTCGATGTACATGCCATATGTCAGCGATGTATCCAAGATCCCACGTAAAATCCTATGGAACAACTAGAACGTAGAAAGCCTGAGGAACTACACTGACTGGCAAAAATAGCGGAACGCATAGGTTATTTTCTCGTATAACGCCTGTATTTATTGTTGGACAAAAACATTTTTCATATTTTTTCTAATTGAAGAAATAACACAAAAATCAAGGCTCCACATTGAGACAAGACGGAATGAAGATCAATACATAAAGCAAGACAATAATTATATACTCTTAATCCGAAATAATTAATTTTGAAGAATTCATATAAAAAGTTTTTTTTCTACACCCTGTATGGGAAAGCGCGCGATTAGCTCAGTGGTTAAGCACTCGCTTGCCATGCGGAAGGTCCCGGGTTCGATCCCCGAGCCGACAAAAATTTGTATTCTTAATTTGGTTACAATTGTTTGTAAGGGATACCTTCCGGTGCGCTCGTGTTGACCCAGCACCTAAATGGGAAGTATTGTGTCACTCCTCGCCCATCAGAGGGGAGGCATACTACGGGATGGGCAGGCTACAACACAGACCACAAGCGTCTACAGTAGCTCCTGTTTCATGGCTACGAAATAAAAAAGGCTGTGAAACACTCATCTTTTTTTTTTAAAAAAAAAAAAAAAAAAAAAAAAAAAAAAAAAAAAAAACTATGAGAATCGGCCTTCATGTCTGCTATCTCTGTACCAATTTTTGTGTGATTTTCTCAATTAGGAAAAATATGAAAAATGTTTTTTCCCAACAAGAAATACACACGTTATAGGAGAAAAAGAAACCTAAGCGTTCCGCTAAATTTGCCAGTCAGTGTATAAAGTATTCTGGTTATTTGCCACATAGTGTACTATTTTATATTGGTGCGTTATATTTGTGGCACGTTTACTGAATACATCACCACCTTTTCCAATTAAAAAAATCTGGCTGGATTGGTTGGTCCTTTTCCAATTAAAAAAATCTGGCTGGATTGGTTGGTCATGTTAATTAAAAAATCTCTAACTACCTATTTTTAAAATGGAGAAATTCTACGTAAACTCAAATAAAATTTAGGTAGAAGAAAAAAGAAGAAAAAAAAAACATGCAATTGGTCCTCTGGCTATTTTCTCAAATAATATATTTTTATGGATAGAAAAAGTCAATTTTGAAACAAAAACACTCATATTCTTTCACAGTGTTAGTTGAAAAGCTCATAAAATCTGTATCTCTTTTACTTACAGGGTGTCATCGAAGCTCATAGAATCTGTATCTCTTTTCCTTACAGGTTGTCATCGAAGCTCATAGAATCTGTATCTCTTCTCCTTACAGGGTGTCATCGAAGCTCATAAAATCGGTATCTCTTCTCCTTACAGGGTGTGATCGAAGCTCATAAAATCTCTATCTCTTTTACTTACAGGGTGTCATCGAAGCTCATAAAATAAATCTGTATCTCTTTTTCTTACAGGGTGTCATCGAAGCTCATAAAATCTGTATCTCTTTTACTTACAGGGTGTCATCGAAGCTCATAAAATCTGTATCTCCTTTACTTCCAGAGTGTAGTAGTCACCGTGACAGAGTGATTTAGCGCGCTAGGCATTCCACGCATGGTGACCTGGGTTAGATTCCCAGCGGGGCAGGAATTTTTCTGCTCTGTACTTGGATGTTCGGGGTCCACTCATACCTTGTGAGGAAAAATGAGTAGTTACTTGTATGAGTAACGACCAGTGGCGGCATTACAAGAGTAAAAAGAAATTAATGTAAGAGAATTCGAAAAGTACGGGAGGCTCTTAGTAATTCTGCGCTACCCACAAAAATTGTGAAGAGGCCTTGTGCTTCACCACAAATAAAATCATACATACATAGATGATTTAGGTGTCCATCGTAGACGATGATGCCTCTATTCTCACAATAACGCATTTGCTGCCTCGGTTGTGGTTCTTCAGTCCTGCCTTGGATTTGAATGTCCTAGTGCAGCGGACACATTCATGCTGGTTGTCTTGGGTGGATTGCTGACTGGGTTGAGACAGTGGTGTGGTGTTTGTGGATGATGATTGTCTTGATGATTGTGGATGATGATACATACATACATACATACTTACAGGGTGTGATCGAAGCTCATAAAATCTGTACCTCTTTTACTTACAGGGTGTCATCGAAGCTCATAAAATCCGTATCTCTTTTACTTACAGGGTGTCATCGAAGCTCATAAAATCTGTATCTCTTTTACTTACAGGGTGTGATCAAAGCTCATAGAATCTGTCTTTTTTACTTACAGGGTGTGATCGAAGCTCATAAGATCCGTCTTTTTTACTTACAGGGTGTGATCGAAGCTCTTAAGATCCGTCTTTTTTACTTACAGGGTGTGATCGAAGCTGATAAAATCTATATCTCTTTTACTTACAGGGTGTCATCGAAGCTCATTAATTCTGTACCTCTTTTCCTTACAGGGTGTGATCGAAGCGATCCACCGGTCCAATCTGAACCGCGAGTGGAGCAAGGTCACGGTGCTCACCCAAGAGCCAGACCCCAACCCCCTGCTCAGTGCCGCCGTGCGCCGCTCCGGCATTGCCATGAGCTAGAGTCGAACCCTTGGGCTATTGATTGCAAAGCCAACCCGGGGACTATTGATTGCCATGAGCTAGCGTCGAACCCTCGGGCTCTTGATTGCAAAGCCAACCCGGGGACTATTGATTGCCATGTGCTAGCGTCGGACCCGCAGACTCTTGATTGGAAAGCCAACCCGGGGACTATTGATTGCAAAGCCAACCCGTGGACTATTGATTGCCATGAGCTAGCGTCGAACCCGCGGACTCTTGATTGCAAAGCCAACCCTCGGGCTCTTGATTGCCATGTGCTAGCGTCGAACCCGCGGACTCCTGATTGGAAAGCCAACCCGGGGACTATTGATTGCCATGAGCTAGCGTCGAACCCGCGGACTTTTGATTGCAAAGCCAACCCGGGGACTATTGATTGCAAAGTGAACCCGGGGACTATTGATTGCAAAGTGAACCCGGGGACTCTTGATTGCAAAGCCAACCCGGGGACTCTTGATTGCAAAGCCAACCCGGGGACTCTTGATTGCAAAGTGAACCCGGGGACTATTGATTGCAAAGTGAACCCGGGGACTCTTGATTGCAAAGCCAACCCGCGGACTCTTGATTGCAAAGCCAACCCGGGGACTCTTGATTGCAAAGTGAACCCGGGGACTATTGATTGCAAAGTGAACCCGGGGACTCTTGATTGCAAAGCCAACCCGGGGACTCTTGATTGCAAAGCCAACCCGTGGACTATTGATTGCCATGAGCTAGAGTGGAACCCGCGGACTCTTGATTGGAAAGCCAACCCGCGGACTATTGATTGCCATGAGCTAGAGTGGAACCCGGGGACTATTGATTGCCATGTGCTAGCGTCGAACCCTCGGGCTCTTGATTGCCATGTGCTAGCGTCGAACCCTCGGGCTCTTGATTGCAAAGTCAACCCGGGGACTATTGATTGCCATGTGCTAGCGTTGAACCCTCGGACTCTTGATTGCAAAGCCAACCCGTGAACTATTGTTTGAAAAGTGAACCCTCGGGCTCTTGGTTGTAAAGCGAACCCGTGGACTATTGATTGCCATGTGCTAGAGTGGAACCCGCGGACTCTTGATTGCAAAGCCAACCCGTGGACTATTGATTGCAAAGCGAACCCGTGGACTCTTGATTGGAATGTGAACCCTCGGGCTCTTGATTGCAAAGCCAACCCGTGGACTCTTGATTGGAAAGCCAAACCTCGGGCTCTTGATTGCAAAGCCAACCCGTGGACTCTTGATTGGAAAGCCAACCCGTGGACTTTTGATTGGAAAGTGAACCCTCGGGCTCTTGATTGGAAAGCCAACCCGTGAACTATTGTTTGAAAAGTGAACCCTCGGGCTCTTGGTTGTAAAGTGAACCCGTGAACTTTTGATTGCAAAGCCAACCCGTGAACTTTTGATGGCAAAGCCAACCCGTGAACTTTTGATTGCAAAGCCAACCCGTGAACTTTTGATTGCAAAGCCAACCCGTGAACTTTTGATTGCAAAGTGAACCCGTGAACTTTTGATTGCAAAGTGAACCCGTGAACTTTTGATTGCAAAGTGAACACGTAAACTTTTGATTGCAAAGTGAACCCGTAAACTTTTGATTGCAAAGCCAACCCATGAACTTTTGATTGCAAAGCCAACCCGTGAACTTTTGATGACGTTGATTCTATTTGGTTTAACGTCCTGATTTGAAGTAGTCAGGACGGGGTTTTAATCTCCATTCGCTGGGAATCGTACCAGCTACCCACATGAACCTCACCCAGCCTGGGTAGGGCCGGAAATGCCAACCTCACGTGTTCGGAGGGAACAGAATTTTCTTCGGAAAGTCTGCCCCATCCGGGAGTCGAACTCGGGATCTCTGGACTACGGGCAGTAGTCTCAACCATTACGCCACGGAGGCCGGCTGAAAAAGGATCCTCAGTTTCGAAAGTTTTTTGAAACCCTGTTTTTTGAAACTCCACTAGAACTCTTTCTAAAGTAGAGGTTTCATTTTTGCATTTAAGGCGCTGGTCTGGTAATCCAGGTAGCGTAGGGATCCGTTGGTTCGAATCCCACCCAGTGCATTAATTTTTCCTCATTAATTTGATTTTGTAACCACATAATAATAAGACTCTGTGGGTTAGGTGGTAGAAAATGCTTTGAACATTAACCTCGCTTGGTGGTTACCTTCCACTAGTGAGTATTATTTTTATTACTATCATTTTTGTCCACTTAATCCTGCCTGTATATTTAAATCTTTATTTGTTGTATTGAATTTTCCATTAGGTTGTCTATTATTGTGCTTTTTAATTACATATTTTAAATTTATTTATCTAATTGTTTTAAATATTCTTACATGTACAAAGTATGCTTTTTCATTTGTATTTTTATAATTTTTTAAAGAAATTCTTTTATGGATTTTTTTGTTTTTAACAATCTTGCTTCAAGAGGCAGACTGTTGAAGTTTTATACACCTATTTCTGTTTTAAAATAATTTTTATTAGCGCTCGAGAATAAAAATATATAATTTTAAGAAATATATTATTTCTTGTATAATTTTTATTAACTATCTGCAACATTCGTTTATTTCATTTTCTTTAAGTTCTTAGAGAGGTCTGGTTTTTTTTAATGATAGTTTTTTAATGCTCAAAGTTGAACCCAGGGAATGAACTTGCAGTACGAAAGAGAGAGTGGGACTGAGAGACAAAAGAGTACAAGAATAAGAGAAAAGGTGAAGATAATTATCATAGGGTGGCGTCATCGTGAACGATGGTAGCCAGACAGTGGAGGAATGACTCAGCACTTCTACCACTGTCTTTACAAGGAGGCTAATAATTTGACAAGGGCCCCCAGAACCAAGCCAATGCTGGTCTACTCCCTGTTTATAGTCCCCCAGCCTGTGAAGATAATTAAATTAAATAAAACAATATTTTCTGTACTCTAGAGGTAATAGAAAGTAAATATGAAATGGAAAGAGAGGATCAAATTCTAAATTTTATAAAAATCACGCAGCAAGGTGGGATTCGAACCAACAGATCCTTAAGAGAAAGACAGCAAAAGAGGGAAAGAGAGAGAGACAGTAAAAGAGAAAGAGAGAGACAAAGAAAGAAAAAGAGAGAGAGAGAGAGAAATCATGAAAGAGAGAGAGTCAGCAAAAGAGAAAGAGAGAGAGAAAGAAAGAAAAAGAGAGCGAGAGAAAGAAAGAAAAAGAGAGCGAGAGAAAGAAAGAGAGCTAAGAGAGAGAGAGAGAAAGAAAGAAAGAGAGAGAGAAACAGCAAAAGAGGGAGAGAGAGAGTCAGCAAAAGAGAGAGAGAAAGAAAGAAAGAGAGATAGAAATAAAAGAAAGAAAGAAATGAACAAACAGAAAGAACAAGAAAGAGGGAGAGAGAAGCAGCAAAAGATGAAAAGAGAGAGAGAGAGAGAGATAGCAAAAGATGAAGATAGAGGGAGAGAGAGAGAGCAAGAGAGGTAGAGAGAGAGAGAGAAAGCGGGTAAGAAGGCAGAAGAGACAAGAGGATTTCGTTAATGTTGTAATGTCCAACATCTAACTTTAAACCAACTGATGAATGAACATTCTGAAAGCTTGAACCATTATTTTTATTTGCGTTATTTTTCGTGTTTACTGAACTCAGGGCCAGAATCAGGTGCCTGGATATTGTAATACTTTTTTTAAAATAAAAGTTCAAACGTACTTTAATTGGAAAATACAATTACATGAACAGTGTTACAGAAAAGACAATAGCAATTCCAAAGGAATTGACATTGAATATCGAATTATTTTATTGATTCTACCATATTTACCTATTTATTTCCCCTGCGTTATACTCCTAGTTTGTCACCATCCTCAGTAGTTTGATCGATAAGGCGGCGGACTTCAGCTACCCCCAGCCTTAGTTGGGCCGGATATCTGTCCCTCCTCAGCAGCTACCCCCAGCCTTAGTTGGGCCGGATATCTGTCCCTCCTCAGCAGCTACCCCCAGCCTTAGTTGGGCCGGATATCTGTCCCTCCTCATCAAACACCCCCAGCCTTAGTTGGGCCGGATATCTGTCCCACCTCAGCAGCCTTAGTTGGGCCGGATATCTGTCCCTCCTCAGCTTTCATGTCTGCGGCCCTGCCTCTAGAAAACATACTTCCCCCCGGTTGACAGGTCAGAGTAATCTGCCAGAAATTTCGTAAGCGCTCAACATTGTAAAAGCAAACAAGTTTCTCATGCTTTGAAACGTCATTCGCCATTTTGTTCACTGCCATTTTATTATCTCTCGTCCTTTTCTATTTCTCTCTCTCATCATTATTATTATTATTAAATTCTTTATTAGATAATAGACTCTCACCCCCTCTCTCTCTCTCTCTTTTCTCTGTCTCTTTCTCTCTCCCTTTTTCTTTCTTTTTCTCTTTCCCTTTCTCTTTTTCTTTCTCTTTCTCTTTTCTCTCTCCCTATCTCTTTTTGTTTCACTTTCCATCTCTCCCCCTCTCTCTTCTCTTCCTGATTTTCTTTTTTCTTTCTCAGTAGGTATTTATAGTTCTCTGCGTTTGGTTTGATGACGTTTGTTTGTGTCCTCATTTGTTCTATGTTCAAGTTCAAATATCTCTTTGAAGTCTTCACCTGTTTTAGCATCTTTTACTTAGTTATGGTTTTGTTTCATTCTCTCTCTCTTCCTCTTTTTTATCTTTCTTTGTTCCCCCCTCTCTCTCTTTCCTTTTTTTTCTCCTTCCCTCCCTCTCTTTCTGTATCTCTATCATTTTCCTTTCTTCACTTTCTCTTTATCTAATATTCCCCTCATTTTTTCTGTTTGTCTAGCTCTCTTTTTCTTTCTTTATATTTCTCTCTCTCTCGATTCCTTCCCTCTCTTTCTCGGTCGCTCTCCTTTTTCCCTCTCTTCCACTACTTTTGTTTTTCACTCTTCTTTCTTTTCATTTCATTTCTCTATTTTCTATCCATCCATCTTCATTTTTTTCTCTCCATCTCTTACTCTTACATTAATCCCAATCTTACGTTTATCCCACTCTTCCTACTCTTACATTAAGCCCACTCTTACATTTATCCCAATATTTTCCTTTCATTTCCCCCTGTTATCTTCATTTTCTCTCATCCCTCTTTGTTCAAACTTCTGTCATCCTCTTTACTTCAAAACCCTTGTTTCCTTTGATGTCTCTGCTGCTTTTTTTTTTCGACTTCGCTTTCTTTTCCTTGACATTCTTTCATCCCCCTCCGCATCCCCCCCCCCCCCCCCCCCCCCCCCGAGCTGTTTTTGTGCTATATTCTCTCTCTTCTTTTGGTCCTCTATCTTGTCCTCTTTCACTGGCCCCCGTAACCGCATCATGGTTTGGTTTGCCAAGGATTTTGTCGGCGACGTCAAACGAGTCCTTGGGACGCAGAGAATTTGGCCATTCTTTCGCTGGTCGGAAACTTTCTAATACTTTGACCGTTCAGATTTCTGGGACAAATTTTGAGGAAAGTTTTGCATGTGCAAAAAGTTTGAATATGCAACTATTTGCATGAACATCATTGGAGGGGTTGTGTTCGTTTCTTTATTTAAGTTTGGTCTTAGTTTTATTTCAAAGTTGTTCAATTCATTTAATATTATTATTAACTACCGTATGACATTGATTTTACTTTGGGCTCAAGATACAAATATTTTAGAGATTAGGAAAAATAATAGGCGTCTACTGCGATAATTTTCTTTGATACATTTACCGGTAAGGCCCCCAATTTACCGGTAATTTGTTAGGTTCCTTCTTGGACTAACTTTTTTACTATTCATTTTAGATGGGGGTTGAGACATATCAAATCCAATGATTTTGAGGTG
Source organism: Bactericera cockerelli (assembly GCA_024516035.1). Taxonomy (NCBI): domain Eukaryota; kingdom Metazoa; phylum Arthropoda; class Insecta; order Hemiptera; family Triozidae; genus Bactericera; species Bactericera cockerelli. Next base: position 745,335 of record CM044963.1, on the reverse strand, counting down.
CTGATTACGAATTTGACATGAATTTAAACTAACTGTTACCATTGAGTCACCAGTGGCGGAATTTGACTTCCCTTGGGTCTTTTGAATTCTTTTGTGTGTTATCACACAAGTTTTTTTGTTTTATTATTTCACAACTACTGCATAGCGCAACATTACTGCGCTATGCAGTAAAATATCCGGGCCTAACATAATTCCTCATTAATTTGAAGTAGGTGCATATTATGTGGTTACAAACTCAAATTAATGAGGGAAAATCCATGCACTGGGTGGAATTCGAACCAACGGACCCCTACGCTACCTGGATTACCCTACTAGCGCGTTAACCACTTGACTACCAATGAATTTTCTATCGTATTTATCCTCCTCTTTACCCCTTCTTCTCTCCCTCTTTCTCCCCCTCTTTTCCCTCTTTCTTCATCCCCTTTTCTCTATTTCTCAACTATTTTCCCTTCTCTTCCCATCTTTCATAATTCCTCCCCCCTCCTCTCTCTCTATAGTATTTATCCTAATCTTTTCCCCTACTTCCCTACTTTCTCCCCCTCTCTTTCCCTCTTTCTCCGCCTCTCCCCGCCCCTACCTCTTCCCCTTTTCATACCCCCCCTCCCCTCCCCTCCTCGAGTGTTATTATCTATTGTTACGGTCGAGTCGAGGACAAAAAAGAAGAAGAAGAGAAAATCCCTGAATTCAAAATGACCTGACAGGAGTGCCCTGCACATTATCCCTGCCTTTGAGCGTTTCTTTTGTTATACTCGGACGCTAGATTTTTCTCCGCTATCCAGTCCCACCGAGGGGCGGCCAATGGGCTGCTTTTAAAGGCGCCCACGAGAAATTTCTAATATTCGAAATCGGTAGTAGGTATTGTGTTCGTTTTTGTAAAAATGAAAATGTTTTTTTGCTCCGGTTTCAATTTTTTTCATATTTTTTCCTTCAAGCAGTGAAAATAACGATTTCTTTCTTTTGTTTTTGCTTCGATTTCAATTTTTTTTTTTCATAATAGTTTCTTCAAACAGTCAAAATAACCGATCTCAGTATATGGACCGATGAAGCATCTGGAATATTCTACTTGATCCTTATGACAGTGTATTTATCACCGAATACAACACTTAACCCACTTTCAGGGAAATAAAGCACCGGACTTTTAATCTAGAGGTCGGTGGTTCAAGTCCCAGCAACAAAAGTTGAGCATAATTTTATAATTATCCAGATTCTCTTAAGAGGACATTTTCCCTTAAAAAGAGGTGAATTGGACCTGGATTTTTTTGTATTCATTTATTTTTAAATACAGATTTCTGTCATTTGTAATCCAGAGGACCAAGTACTCAGAATACTTGAGCAGTTTCCTTTCTAGATGTAATATAAAGTGACATTTTTTGAAAAAGGTATGAAATTATTCTCTTACATAGGTATATCGAAGTTTCTCCTATATCCAGATTTCTCTTACATCTAGGTTTCTCTTTCATATAGGTTTCTCTTATATCCAGGTTTTTATTATATCCGGATTTCTCTTATATTCATGTTTATTTATATTCAGGTTTCTCTTATATCTAGGTTTCTCTTAAATCCAGGTTTCTCTTATATCCAGGTTTATCTTATATCCAGGTTTCTCTTATATCCATGTTCCCCTTATATCTAGGTTTCTCTTATATCCAGATGATTTTTCTTAAAACCAAGTTTCTCTCATATTCAGGTTCCTCTTATATCCAGGTTTCTCTTATATCCATGTTCCTCTTATATCCACGTTTCTCTTATATCCCGGTTTCTCTTTTATCCAGATCCCGTATTTCCAGTTCTCTTCTATCCAGATTCAACATAGGGCGTTTTTTTTTGTACTTTTTAAAACATAACATATGTTCTATTTAAAACGTTCAATTGAAGTGTTTCCTTCATAGTTGTTTATTTTTCGTTCTTTCAAATCACAGATTCCACATAGGGCCTTGTTCGCACCCCGGCCGAGGTGTTTCACTGCACGAGCCGCTCCTATCACGCGTGACAAAGTGAGAGGTCTTTTCAATTCAAAGGCCGCATAATAGCGCTGGTGACGGTTTCATAGATGAGAAAACGCCAGAAGTTGATTACCGAAGGAAGATAAGTGAGCTCTAATCAATCCCGAATCTCTAATCAATCAATCCCGAAGAGAGATAATGCACTGTGGAGAGTAGAGCTCCTCAGATTTAGAGCAGAACTTCTAATTTATCCATTATTATTATTATTATTTAACACCTTTTTAGATATAAAAAAACATAAGTGCACTGGTAGTCAAGTGGTTAACGCGCTAGTCTGGTAATCCAGGATCCGTTGGTTCGAATCCCACCCAGTGCACGAATTTTTCCTCATTCATTTGAGTTTGCGACCACATATAATAATAAGACTCTAAAGGTTAGGTGGTAGAAAATGCTTTGAGCATCAACCTCGCCTGGTGGTTACCTCCCACTAAAGAGTATTATTATTGTATGTAAGTACAATATAAATAAATATTATAACAATGAAAAAATGGAAATAATATATACAATAAAAAGGAAAAAGAATAGAAAAATATATACAAACATAAATATGTCCTAACTAAAGGGCGGGGTTATCGCCTACGGCAATCTCTTCTACCCAACTTTCGCTACGTAATCTAGAATTCGCGGATTCAAAACCCAGTTGGGTTATGACAGGGTGGGTACCCTCCCATTTGTGATTTTACCCACATAACACATTATACCTACCCATCTGAAACAAGTTCCGACTTGCTTGAATTTTCTTAAAGAAAACCAACTTTATATCTGTTTTGAAGAAAATAATTATATCTGAATAATATGTTTATAAATTAATATATAATTCTTTGATTTAACGATACGAAGAAGAAAAAGCTGAAAAACATTAAACTTTTCAGCTTTTCACCTGTAGATAAAATTAACATACTCAAAAAATTAACAAAGCCCCACAGCCATCATTGCAGCAACAAGCATTGCCTGGATCATCAAAATCTGAACAGAAAATGCCGTTACAAAAACCAGCTTCACAACAAACACAAGCACAACAAGAAGTATTGCCACAACAACCAGTTGATCATCATCTTATGTCGCTTAAACAATTTATGCAGCCATCAATTCAACAAATACAGATCATGGGCCAACACCAACAACAACAACAGCACCTGATACAACAGCTCATGATTCAGCAACAACAAGTATTAAGTCAGCTGTATAGCTTGCATCAATATCAACCTCAAAAGCAAAACCACCAGTCAGCAACAAGTTCTAATCATCATCATCTTCACCACAACTCCACCTCAAATGCAATTCATCTCAACAACCCGCCAGCGGCATCACTACATCCAGTAGCACACTACACTTATAATCAGCCGCTGCATCATTCGAATCACCCAACCTCACCGACTCAACTAGAGCGTAATAATTATAATAATAATTACTATACGCAACCCTCAGGTATTCAACCCAACAATGAAGTAAGTCATATTTTTTGGCTTCCCCAGACAAAGTTATTAATGAAACGGCTCTAGAACCCCAGAATGACTTTGAGAACCACTTCTCAGAAAATTTAGATTTAAGTTTAGACATAAGTTTAGACTCTAGACAACATGACACTCCCATGATCTCAACAACAAAAGCAATTCGTATATTTTATCAAAATGCCAATAGCATAAAGCGAAAACACGCCAACTTCTTTTACAACACTTACAGTGAGGATTATGACATTATTATAATAACAGAAACTTGGTTATCTGAAGACATAGGGAATAATGAACTCTTTGACAATAAGCGATATGATATCTATCGTCAAGACAGAGATCCTTCAACCTGTAAAAAACGAGGTGGGGGTTTATTATTCAGCTGTAAACGAGATTATAAAGCAACTCCCCTGAGAAATCTTAATATTTGCACACGCGAAAATGAGATCATGTGGATCAAATGTCAAATATATGGTCAGGAACTACTTTTTTGCATTTGTTATTTTCCACCTCCTGTTAGTAATGAAACAGTTAAATCTTTTGTCAGCAATATTTGTTCCGACACCAATCTTTTGGGAAAAAACATAATGATAATAGGAGACTTCAATATACCAGAATTTGATGATAACACCAATATTAATGGTAACACGCAAGTTTATGAAATTCACAAACTCATGAACACACTAAATTTAGAGTCATTCAATAAAATAAAGAACAGCAACTCACGTACCCTTGACCTATGTCTAACCAATATATCCAAACAGTTTTCAATTAGGAGGAAAAAAACAAATGTAAATATAGAAAAAGCTGATGAAGGCCTTGTAAAAGCCGATAGACACCATCCACCTTTAGTAATTAATGTAGAATTACAAAATGCTAGAAATAATACATCAAATTCAAAAAATATAAATATAGGAGAAAACAATAAATTTAATTTTACGAACGCTAATTTTACCCTGATCAATACCATGTTAGCTAAAATACAATGGTCTGATGTAATAAATCTGGATTCAAAAGATTGCAACCAAAATCTGGACCAATTTTATCAGAAAATATTCGAAATTTTAGAACAACACGTTCCAAAGTACAAAAACACGCACACCAAATATAAATATCCTATATGGTGGACGCATGACACAAAAATGAAATTTAAAAGTAAAGAGAGACTAAGAAAACAAAAAAATAAATCCACAAATCAACAGAACAAATATAAGCAACTGCGTAAGTTATGTAAATCTCAAATTAAAATAAATTACCAAAACTATGTACAAAAAATGTCCCAAAACATAAAAAAAGATAGTTCCCAATTTTGGAAATTCTACAAAAACAGGAAAGCTCTCTCTAACAAGAAATCAGTACAACATGAAGGTAAAGACTTAGTCGATCCTAAAATAATAGCCAACACCTTTGCACAACATTTTCTTAAATCACACAACAATAACACAAGAGTCCCAGAGTCTACAGCATCACTCTCACCGGAACAAATATATTCAAACACACACCTTCATATTGAATACTTCACAAAAGACGACATTAAAAAAGCTGTTCAAGAAATACCGGTAAAAAAATCACCTGGTACCGATGGATTACCACCAATTCTGTTCAAAAAATGCTTAGATACCCTTTTAAACCCCCTAACTAACTTAATTAATCAATCATTACAAGAAGCAGTATATCCAGACAAATTAAAAGAATCTATTATAAAACCGATCCCCAAAAAAGGTAATAATGTGGAAATTAACAACCACCGACCCATTTCAACCCTTAATACACTGGCAAAAATCTATGAATGTGCTCTGTACAATAAAATCTCAAATTTCATCTTCAGTAACGTATCTCCTAATCAACACGGCTTCGTAAAACAAAAATCCACACTCAGTAACCTTACTGAATTCTGCGACTACGTCGCTCGTGTCATATCTGAAAAAGCTCAAATTGATGTAATTTACAGCGATATATCTAAATGTTTCGACTCTATTTCACACGCAGCCATAATACACAAACTACAATCAATAGGGTTCTCTACCCCTCTTGTCCAACTAATGAAGAGCTATCTATGTCAGAGAAAAAATCAAGTTTTGTTCGAAAACCACCTTTCTAAACCCTTCTATCCACCATCAGGAGTAGGGCAAGGTTCAAAACTTAGTAGCCTTTTATTTATTCTAACATTTGATGACATCAGAAAGCACATAAAAAACTCTCAGTTTCAATTATACGCAGACGACTTAAAAATATACAAGAAAATAACATCTTATAACGACTGTATTTTATTGCAGGAAGATTTAAACTCCTCCCAAAAGTGGCTTGCATCGGTTGGTCTACACTTTCACCCCAACAAATGCTTCAAAATGACATTAACCACTAAAAAAAACACCATACAAAATCCATATGAAGTCAATAAAACTCCCCTACAAAACGTAGAAACATTTACAGATCTTGGTGTCACATTTAGCTCAAATTTGAACTGGGATGCACACATAGATAAAACAATAGGTGCGGCCAACCGGAGACTAGGGATGGTCATAAGATGCTGCACCCCCATTAGTGATATAGACACTATTACACTCTTATACAAAAGTATAGTGCGTTCGAAATTGGAATATTGTTCTGCTCTATGGACTCCACAAACAAAAACCCAAATTATGAAACTTGAAAAAGTACAAGCTAATTTCGTACGATACCTTTTTCAAAAAATCAATGGTTTTTACCCTAAATACCCCTCCAACATAAGCTACAAATTACTGATTGAACATCTAGTCATTGACTCTATTGAATCCAGATTTAGGGACAATCAAATTAAATTTCTCAAAAATTTACTAACAAACAAAATTAATAGCATATATCTCACATCCAAAATTGATATTAAGGTCCCTAATCCAAGACTCCGTACTGACCCAACCACACTATTCGCTGTTCATCCAAATTTATTTAAATCTCCAATAATAGCTGCAATGAATGTCTATAATAACATCGAAAACAAACCAGACCTGTTTTATCCATACGAGTAGTAATCAACACAAAAATAAACAACACTTGAACATCAAACATAAGTAACTCTATATCTCTGTAATCTGACTCATCAGATTAAGACATTTACAGCATGATAATATTGTTTACTATATGTAGATTGTTTACTATAGATATGCACATTCCACTCGTACAATTCATTATCATTCAGCAATCATAATAGAATCAACCAGATAGTGCCCAGATTAATATTAGACCTTGTTTATTTCTTCTATGTTATGTTTTATTATATTCACCTTAATTTTAAGCTATCAGTATGTATTGTATACCTATATATTATATATGATTGTACATAAACACACAATAAATATATTCGCATCTGTAATTGCTTGTCTAGCCCTAAAAAGCTGGCAAGTGTTGATGTTGTATTAAAAAAAAAAAAAAAAAAAAAAAAAAAAAAAAAAAGATAAGATCAGAGGTACCAGCATTTTACTCGAGATAATTTTTCATTATTCTTTGACTCCTGATGTTTGAAGTTGAAGATGTCGTAATGCGGGAGAAAACATAAAAAAAGATCTACTATCTCAATTTTAAATATATGAATGTGAAATGGCGTACCTGGCCCTCTTTCCAGAAAACACTCTCACTCTCATAATCACCAAATTTAGGGCGGAATTAATAGACAACATCAATTACTTAAGTCGTTGGTAAGTGTCGGTTTTCTCTATCTTACACAGTACGCAATTCGTGACTTAGCGCCACAGAGGTATTACAAAAACGTCTATTAATTCCGCCCTTAATATCCGTTTCAACCGTCACACAACGCACTCTGATTGGTTTTAATTATTATCTGACCTGGTTGCAGAGTTTTCAGTGAAACCTTTACAATTAACACTGCGACCTAATGCGATCTATTGTGACCAGTTGATTCTCTTCAGTTTTAACGTCCTGATTTGAGATAGATAGTCGGGGTTTTATCCTCCATTCGATGGGAATCGTACCAGCTACCCACATTAACCTCACCCAACCTGGTTAGGACCGGAAATGCCAGCCTCACGTGTTTGGAGGGGACATAGTTTTCTTCAAAAAGTCTGCCCCAACCGGGAATCGAACTCGAGACCTCAAGACTATGGGCAGTAGTTATAACCGTTACCCCACGGAGGCTGGCCTCTGATTGGTTACTTATTTGAACGCAATAACCAATCAGAGTGCGTTGTGTGATGTTTGAAAGGGAGATTTGGGGTATTTGAGAGTAGAGACTGGTTTCTGGAACAAGGGCCTGGTCCCTTTCCACAGCTCAAACAACATGGAACACAACTTGAAAGAAATAAAGTTAATAAAGAAAAAAAAAAACAAGAAAGAAAAGAGACGATAAAGAGAACGTTGAAATGTTTTAATTTAAGAAAGGACAGAAATAATAATATGAGAGAAAGACGACATTAGAAGAATAGGATGTAGAAAGATGAGAGAGAAAAAAGGAGATTTAAAAAAAATACAGGGATAAGAATAGTGAAGATAAGAGAAAAAGAGAACATGAAATGCAAAAAAAAAAAATTAAACAGGGAGATAGAGAGTGTGCGTGTGAGAAAGAGAGACAGAGAGAAAGAGAAAGAGGGAAAGAAAAAAAAGAGAGAAAGAAAGGAAGAGTGAAAGAGAGAGAGAGAGAGAAAGAGAAAGAAAAAGAAAGAGAGGGAGGGAACGAGAGAGTGAGAGAGAAAGAGAAAGACAGAGAGAAAAAAAGAGAGGGAGTGAGCGAGAGAGAGAGTGAGAGTAAGAAAAAGAAAGAGTAAAAGATAGACAGAGAAAAAGAGACAAAGAAAGAGAGAGAGAGAGAGAGAGAAACGAGAAGAAACATTCTGACATAAATATAGGAAGAAAGTTAGTGAGAGACATTGAAAAGAAACGAAAAATGGAATTTGAAGAAGAAAATAAGATGAGGATAGTAAAAAACAGAGAGAAATAAAATAAAATGCTAAAAGAAGAGACATGAGAGAGAAAAGAAAAGAGAAAAAGAGAGAATAAAATGAAATGCAAAAGAAAAAAAAACATTAGAGAGAAAAGAAAAAAACAGAGAGAAATAAAATAGTATACCTACTAAAAGAAGAAGAGATATGAGAGAGAAATAAAATAAAATACTAAAAGAAGAAGAGACACGAGAGAAAAAAGAAAAGAGAGAAAAAAAATGAGATGCTTAGAAAAGGAAGTTCACAGAAAACTTTCTTTGTTATCTTTAAAGTTTCTTCTTGAAAAAGCTTATGAATTTCTTCGTAAGACGTAGGAAAAAAATATTATTTTTTTACCAGAAATATATTATTTTCTCTCTACTTTAGTGAAAATCATTTTAAGGGAAAGCCGGAAGCAAAAGAAATGATTTCTCTTCAGCTCTGTGGTATGAAGTGGTTTTATTTTCCAAGGCCGGAAGGTCCCAATACATCCTATCATACGTAGGTGGTCTCGGTGGTCGAGTGGTCAATGAGTAAATGGAGAAAGATATGGGTTGGTTGGAAGAGATTGCTGCAGGCAATAACCCCGCCCTTTAGTTTGTCATATTTTATTTTTAACATCTATTTTATATCATATCATTTGTATCTGCAGAATACTTTCCTTCTGGAATTTTAATAAATACAATTTACAATTTAGTTAGGACATTATTATTAATTTTCTTCTTTTTACAATGACCAATTCGAATCTTAGCCTCAGTGCGTCTGTCTGTCTGTGTGTGAACAGGATATCTCAAGAACGGTAAGAGCTAGAGACTTGAAATTTGGTATGAAAATTAATTTTATACACCAGACAAACCCACGAAACTTTTGGTCGAAATCGGCCCCAAAATGCGGCCGCAAGCACCGCTTCTTTGAATTGGTTAAAAATACAAAACAACATTTTCTTAGATTAAAAAAATAATAGAGGTCTCTTCTAATCATTTTTTTTTTTTTTTTTGATATCTCGAACTTTTTGGACCTCGGCCCCAATTTACCGGTATTTTGGGGGTTTTACTTTTACTAATTTTTTTATTGTTCATCCTAGATGGGGATTGTGACATATCAAATCCAATGATTTTGAGGTGCTGATTATTTGGCATTGATTTTCAGCTATCTGTTACCGTTGAGTAACCAGTGGCGGAATTTGACTTCTTTTCGGGGATAAGGAAAGTCGTGTGATGTTTACACCAGATTTTTTTAGCATTGAAAAGCTAGTGTAACAAAAAAAAGTCATATTAGCATAACGCTCTGAAAAGTTGTCACCGTGTGACTTTCATTGAACCCCGTACAATAAATTATTCCGAAAAAAAAAAAAAACCGAACTAAAAAAAAAAGTATTTAATATTTTTTTCCTTCAGTTTTAATCAAGTTTTTGAACAAAATCTGGGAGGAAATGTTCACCCTAATACCTAACAAGATTTCGTTGAAATGTTTTTGATGAACATCTTAAAACACACAAAAAAAAAGAATTTGTTTTCTTTTTTCGAACAGTTTGGGGAATTTTATTTCACCTGGCTCGGAGGTGTAGTGGTCTGAAGTTCTCGGTTACCATGTCGGTTATTCTGGGTTCGAATCCCACACCGAAAAAATATTGCCAAATTATGAAACAGGATCGGATTAGCTAATCCTAACACTGTTTGTCCCGGTAGCTCAGTGGTAAAGGCGGCACTCTGGCAGTCCAGAGATACCAGAGGTCGCGGGTTGGAAACCCAGCCGGGACATGACAAGTTATCCTCCCATTTGGGATTTTTACCACATAATAATAAGTCTTGGGCTTACTGCTGGAATAATGGGATTTAATACAGTAGAACCCCGTTATTATGATCTAATTGGGATCAGGGGTAGTTCATAATAGTGGGGTTTCAATGTAAAAGTTTATAATATCGGGGTTCCATAATTATAATCATAGGTAAAAGAAAGGGAAATCAGGCAAATTTTAGACAATAGCTTCCTAATCGATTTCTCTCTTTTCTATAATCCTTCATATTATCTTTTATGCTCTCTCATTCTCTCTCTCACTCTCTCATTCTCTATCTCTCTCTTACTCTCTCGTTCTCTTTCTCTTTCTCTCTCGCTCTCTCTCTTTCTTTCTCTCTCTCTTTTTCTCCCTCTCTCTTTCTCTCTCTCTCTCTCAATCTCTATTTCTCTCTCCTTCTCTCTCTCTCACACACACTCTCTCTTCTCTCTCTCTCTCTCTTAAAATCTCATTATTAAATATTATTACCATGAAAAGCTCCGTGTTAGTTCACTTTAGAACATCATTTATCAAGCTTTTATAGAAATACGCCCCTACCGCTCAGCATAACGTGTATTGACCATTGAAGAAGAAAAGAAGGACAAAATTGAAAAGGATAAAGAGAAGAAGGGGAAAAGGAGAGAGGTATGAAGAAGAAAGAGGTAAAGGTTGGGTGGAAGAGATTGCCAAAAAGCAATAACACCGCCCTATAGTTAGGACTTGTGTATATATTTTTTTCTCTATTTTTTATTATTGTTTTGAATTTTGTGTAATAATTTGTAATTTTCTGTTTGTATTTTGTGTCCTTATTAATAAAGTGTGTATAAATACTAATAGTAAGACAGAGACAGAGAGAGAGAGGAGAGAGAGAGAAGAGAGAGAGAGAGAGAGAGAAGAGAGAGATAAGAGACGAGAGAGAGATAAGAAACAGATTCGAAGATAAAGAGAGGTATATCAGAGAGAGATTAAAGAGATAAAAATGAGATAAATTGCAAGTTATTTGTGTTATTATGTCACAATTAGTGGGTAGCGTCGACATTACGAGAACTAATACTTATGCTATGCATCACATCTCCAACCAACCATTCATATTCCAATATCAATCTCATAAACTGGTCGTTCCCCTCTCTAAAACTATCCCAACATCCAAAATACAGAGCCGAAAAACTGGGACCCCACCGGGATTCAAACCCGGGTCACCTGGAGTGCAAGCTGAGCATGCTATCGCTAGGCTGAGGTGACTACTTGAAACAGAGTAAGAAAAATAAGAGAGAGAGAGAGAGTTAAGATAGGATAAAAGGAAAACAAAGAGAAAAAATAAAGCACATCAAGAAGAGAGGTAGAGAAATGGAAATATGAGAGAGAGAAAGAAATAGAGAGATAGAGATATAGAGGAAGAAAGAGATAGAGAGAGGGAGAGAAGAAAAAGAGAGGAGAATCATTTTATTCGGACTTGGGAGAGATAGAGAGAGAGATCGAGAGATGGATAGAGAGAGAGGTAGAGAGAGAGAAAAAATGAAGAGATATAAAGAAGGGGAGAGAGAGAGAGAGAGGGACAAGAGATCGAAAGAGACTAAGAGTGAATAAAGGTTTAAAAAAAAAAAAAAAAATCCCTATGTCCCTCTAACATGATTTTGAATGGGGAAAACACTTTGCCCCTATTCAAAAAGGAATAATATAAAGGACTCGATTGCCACAAGAAAAAGATTGAATTCTACAGGATAAAGGCAAAAAAATCCAGAAAAGATCATTTTTTAAGAGATATTGGGAGGAGGGATAAAAGGAAGCACTCAAACAGAGAGGGAGGGGGGAGCAGGAGGGAAGGGGAAGGAGGAAGAGAGGACAAATGGTCGTTTAAGTGTACTTATCCCATTTATACGTTGGTCATTTATCATGTATTGTGAATGTGTCCCGGTAGCTCAGTGGTTAAGGCGTCCAGCGGGCTGGTAATCAAAAGGTTGGCGGGTTCGAGACCCATATCCTCCATTTGGGATTTTGATAGTCTTTGAATTCCACCCAATGCTCGTATAATATAAAATAGTTCAATATAAATGTAAAACTCACTGCCTGACTGATCATCACTGTTTCTCCGAACTGGTAAGTCTTAGGAAGCTGAAATTTGGTAGGTAGCTTTGTCTTATAGTCTAGATGTGCAATAAGACGAAGAATTTTTCGAAATTCCCAATACAACACCTGCCATTGGCGAAAAAGGACTTTTTGCTTTCACGGCCATGCCTCGGCCCCCAAAGCGGGCGACAGCCCGCTAGTAGTTCAATATTTCTTTCAGAATTTGACTACATCACAATACGAGTATAACAATGGCTCAAAAGCAGGAATAAGCGATTTTTTATGAATATTTAAAAATGCGAATAAAAAATACGAAAAAAAAAAACAAATAAAGTGAATAAAACAATTATTTTTCTCTTCTATAGCGATCTGGCTACAATTTTTTTCCATTTCCCGCCATTTTTATCGATCAGACTAAAAATATTTTTCTTTTGCCGCCATGTTTTATTTGGTTTTTTGCAGCTGGCTCGATGGAAAAGAAAATATTCATTTTATTTTTCTTAAAAATGGCGGACAATGGAAAATATTTGCAACCAGATCGCGATAGAAGAGAAAAATATTCGTTATTCATGTTTTAATACTCACCGGGAAGTATAAATAGGTATCGTTATCGTTAATATTACCATTATAATTATTTAAATCCTATAGCCCTCGAAAATAGTTCATCATAACAATCCATTCCTATTGAAGGAAAAAGAATGCGCGTTTCATTTTGTCACTGAAGTTAAGCAACGTCCAACGAAGCTAGGTCTTGGATAAGTGACCATTCAAATTCGAATCCTTGTGATGCTGGTTATTCCCGTCTCCACCCAGGCTGGATGAGATTAATTTCACAATAACCCAAACTCTCACTGCTAAATTTTTACCGGAACCACCGACCTCCGGGTTTCAAGTCCGCCGGCTTATCGATCCAGCTACTGAGCTAGGTTAGTGGTTAACTGGTTATCTTCAGATTACGCTGTGGATACTAGGTACAATGTTTGAAAATACCTCAGAATATTTCCACAAAGTACCCGCTATTATATCAGAGGTCAGGTAAGTAGCAATGTGAATGCCTAGGAAAATTTGTAGAAAATACCACCACAAATTTGTAGATAATACCACAGCAAATTTGTAGAAAATGACGCAGTGCTTATACCTGCTTTATATTCTAAGAAAATTGAGCTGACTTGGAAACAATTTCGGGAAAATCCACTGATTTCAAAATAATTCCAATTATTAACATGTTACGCAGTATATTCATTTAAATTCCAGGTATCAGGTGCATTCAATGGACGAGTGATTTTAAAAGATAAAAATGTTTTCAAGAGATTGTGTTAATACGTCTCAATTTTGCCGACCTCAGTAGCTTGATCGATAAGGCGGCGGACTCGTGACCTGGAGGTTGGAGGTTCAAGTCGCGGTTTCAGCGTAGATTTAGTGAAGCGAGTCTGAATAGTTTTGACATCACGAAAGTGATTAACACAAATATGTTAGCTTCAACGTGGCAATTTTTAGTTTGTAGCATCGAAATTACGAGAACGAAGGCATCATATCTCTAACCAAGCATCATATTCGAATATCAATCTCGTAATGCCGCCATGCAGGAAATAAGAACAATTCAAAATGTTATTTATAGCATATCAATAATATGTATTAATATTATATTTGTTTTTTTTTTCAATTATTATAAATGAATTACATTTGATTTGTTATGATTACAGCATAAATATACAAAGTCATTTTATACTAAAGAAACCAACATATATTATTGTGGTAAGTGTGACCTATGTACTTGTAAATAATATTATTGTTTCACATTTTGCTTCACTAAAGTAGTTACCTCTAAAAATACAATAGCCAATGCCAGAAAATACAATGATCAATGGCGTCTCAAATGTTATCGGTAAGGTCTATCGTTCCACTATGTTGTCAATAATAAAATTATGAACCATTGCTTGCTATAGGACAGTGTCCACTAGGGAGCCAATATTAATTTTCAGCCAATTAATTACAACTTTACAAGCAATGGTTCATATTGGCTGCCTGGGACAGTTTCTGTACTTCTTTTCTTTTTCTCAAAATTGCTATAAAAATATCTCCTCTTCCCCCTTTTCTTTCTCTCTCTCTCTCTCTCTCTCTCTCTTTCCTCCTGAATCTCTCTCTCTCTTTCCTGCTCTCTCTCTTCTCTTACACCTAATATAATGTCTAAATCCCTGTACAAATAAAAAGCAACATTGTTTCAAATTTACAAGCCACATAATTTAATGTAATAATTATTTACAAAAAATAATACTGAAGATCCTAACTTTTTTTATAATTTGGGTTTAACGTCGCTTTCACCTGTACGGTTATATCACGACGGGGGTGTTACCCTCCTTCGTAGGATACTCACAAGCCTGCTACCCACATTAACCTCACCCAGCCTGGGTTACGGGCTAGTCTGGTAATCCTGGTAGCTTGAGAATCCATTGGTTCAAATCCCACCCCGTACCAGAATTTTTCCTCGTCATACTCCTATAGTAGACTCAGGGCTGAATTATGAAACAGTATTAAATATCCAGGATTTTTCCCAGCCTCTATCACTTAACAGCTGATATAAATGCGCTGTGATTGGTTCAAATTCCTACCAGAGGGCGTGTTAAGGGATAATGTGGGTTTAGTTAATCTAATCCTGTTTCATAATTCGGACCTAAATGTCTACATCTTTATTATGGTAAATATTTTTTACAGGTCGTATACATAATTAAAATAAAATTCACTAACATATAACATAATTTTACTATACAAACACATGGACAAAAGCTTAATGGTAGTTCTTGGCGTTTTATTGAAACAATTTATTTGGTACCTATCTCGTTATATACATTGAAAAATTGAAACCAGTTCAAATATAATTTCTTTTTCATTATCTACCATTAGGGTTTCATTACATGCATAAGTTAACTATACCAATATACAGGATACAGGGTGACCTAGTTTTATTTTTAGAAATTTTCAGAATCAATTCCAGGAGACATTCCAAGACTAAAAAAAAACAAACTTGGGTTTTTGAAAAATGAAAGAAAACAAGAAAAAAAATCACTTGACTAAAAAGTTTTCAACTGAAAAATGAACTTGTTGGAAATAATTAAAAATGGTTCTCATGTCATTGTGTAAATGTGTATTATGTATTATGATTTTTTAGAAAGTTTCCTAAAGAAATACCTAACGTTTTGTACCTATTTGCGTTCAAAACTGAGTTATTATTTTTTCCATTTCTCCGTTCGACGCCATTTTTCGGAAATGGTCTGAGATTATTTAGTCTAAGAGTGTCTCCTAGAATTGTTTCTGAAATTTTCTATACAGGGTGTCCCAACTGTCCCACCAAAGTATAAAAAAAAAACTTCAACACCTTGTACATATAATAATTGAGAAATCCACATGTTTCCTTTTTCATTTTGTATGGTTTCATAAAGCAAGTTTTAAAGATGAAAATACACAAACATGATAATGTATAATGAAATATTTCTATGGATTCTGTCAATTATAAAGAATTTAGAAATCCATATTATCTAAATATAAATATATAAATTATACATTATCATAATAAGAATTTGGATGTCTAAAATGAACCTTTTTTTATTTTTGAAAGCTAATTGTGCCCGGGAACCGCTTTTTCATTACTTCAGGGCACTTTACCTTTACATCCATGCCATTCCGGAAATGGAAAAACTCGGTCAGAGTTTTTCGCTACGGCCGGGATTCGAACACGCAACCTCCGGGTCAGCAACAAATGCTAGTAACCAGGTGCGGCTGGTGATAAATGTTTTGGGGGTGCTGCCTTATAAACCGGACTAAAAAGGGATTCATAGAGTTGCTCTTTCAGTATGAAAAATGTTTTAGTTTTTATACCATGCTAATCATAATAATTTTATTATGCATTAATCTTCATCTTTTTTTATTTTTTTAGGTCTAATCATGATTTATTTAACTGTATCTTCATACTAAAAACATGTCATCGTTCTTCTCCCGACACATGGTGCCTACCAGGCTCGAGGCATTTCCACGCTGGACTGCCAATGGTGATACCAGGCCCCGGCCCTGGTATCACCAAATTATGCATTAATTATTCTAGAAATGTGTCATAATTGCCATTGTGTACGAGCTAGGACTTGAGAAAACCCTCTCTTTTTCGTCTGGGGGTGCTGCAGTTCCGCAGCTCCTTAGCACCGACCTCGCCTGTTCTGAACCACTGAGAAACGGAATTCGGCAAATGGACCTCATAAAAAATAATTAAAGATACACATGATTCCTTTGGTTTTGGTTTCATTACACAAGTTCCACTCCGGTGCTTATCACAGCAATCATCAGGACGAGAGGGTAGAGTCTAGGACCAGGCCTGGTTTCTGGATACACATGATTCCTTTGGTTTTGGTTTCATTACACAAGTTCCACTCCGGTGCTTATCACAGCAATCACGACGAGAAGGTAGAGTCTAGGACCGGGCCTGGTTTGTGGACTCAGGTCTGGAAAGGAAAAATCATACAGACAGTAGAAGATTAGAGCCGATAGGTATAAATTAAGATATCACATTTGTGTTAATCACTTTTGTGATGTCAGAACTACTCGAAATCAGTTAATTTTTTACCGAACTTGGCACTCGAACCACCGACCTCCTGGTTACAAGTGCGCCGCCTTATCGATCAAGCTTCTGAGGTTGGTGATAGGTATAATCGGTCCAGTAGTTTAGGCTGTGGCCCGGTCAAGATCAAATAAGAACAACAAGCAGCAGCAGAAAGTGAAAAATGGTATTTTTCATGAGTGATTGTCTCTGGTTTAAATCAAGCGTTTTTGATGATTCTTTTATTAATCTTCATCAGAAAGCTAGCCTTTTCCAGTAAATAAATTCGATTTCATTCATCCTTTTTACTTATTCAGATACAGAGCCGTGAAATCGGCACTTTGTGCTGTGACGTATAATATCTCTTGGTATACCGGGCTCCTTAATATGGAAGGTAAGGATTCATGGAACAAGCATTTGACCCCAAGTAGGTTTGGGAAAAGGCAAAGTAAAAGTTGAAAGAGAAGATAATATAATAATAAATCCGTGTCCGTGAGATAGTTATACCTAAATCACGGTGGTGAGAGGATTATAGGAACGCCCAGATCGAATGTCTAGGATCCTTTCATGTCCATTGATTCTATTTGGTTTTAACGTTCTGACTTGATGTAGACAATTACGGCTGGATGCCCTTCCTAACGCCAACGATTCTATTTGATTTAACGTCCTGGATTAGGACGGGGGTTTTACCCTCCATTCGCTGGGAATCATACCAGCTACCCACATTAACCTCACCCAGCCTGGGTGGGGTCGGAATTGCCAGCCCCACATGTTCGGAGGGAACAGATTTTCCAGTGCGAAAAGTCTGCTCTAACCGGGAATCGAACTCGGGATCTCTGGACTACGGGCAGTACGGGAAGAAGATGAAGAAGAAGGAGAAAAAAACTCACTATTAACACCGTGCACGTGAGCAATATGGGGCGTGTCCTCCGTGATGAGAACACTATACGTCTCTCTGTATATGTTGTACATGTGGACGCTGCAGTTGAGCGCCATCTTGCCTTGCACGAACACGGAGGGCGTGGCTTGCAGCGACAAGTATGACGTCACAGTCTCGAGTCCGATTTCGTCCATCTCGCGCGTTTTGTTGATTCTGATGCGGTCCGAGCTGTACAGCTGAAACAGAGAGATGACGCGGAAAGGGTTAAGAGAGAGATGACACGGAAAGGGTTAAGAGAGAGATGACACGGAAAGGGTTAACAGAGAGATGACATGGAAAGGGTTAAGAGAGAGATGACACGGAAAGGGTTAAGAGAGAGACGACACGGAAAGGGTTAAGAGAGAGATGACACTGAAAGGGTTAACAGAGAGATGACACGGAAAGGGTTAAGAGAGAGATGACACGGAAAGGGTTAAGAGAGAGATGACACGGAAAGGGTTAAGAGAGAGAGATGGAACGGAAAGGGTTTTAAAGAGAGAGATGACACGGAAAGGGTTAAGAGAGAGATGACACGGAAAGGGTTAAAAGAGAGATGACACGCACACTGAGGAAAGTGTTAACAGAGAGATAAAACTCACTATGACAAAAGGGTTGAAACATCGAGTTACATAAGTTCTGACGCCGCGCCACTGGGATGCAAACTCAGGTCACCATGCGTGCAAGACAAACCCAGAACTCAGGCTATAGTGCGCTGTGATTGGTTGTAACTCCAACTTGAGGGCGTGTCTGGCTTATCTTAACTTTAATCCTGTTTCGTAATGTGGCCCTAAGAGCCCGTTCACACCAAAACAGTTTTTACTGGAACAGTTTTTTTACTGTGTCCAGTAAAAAAACTGTTTCTCAGAGTGCGTTCACACAGGCTACAAACAGTATTTTTACTGGTCCTACTTTTCCATGCTTTTCTTTATGTTCATTCGTGATAAAGCCTTTGAACGTGATGGATGTGAATACATTAATGCTTTTGTACTGGTACCGGCAACGACAACGAAGGAATAAGAGAAGATGGTGGAATCATCCCATAGTGGCACAAAGGTATCAAAAAGGAGCATTTCTAAATTTAATTTAATAATTAGTGAGGCGCTAGAGCCGAATTTATGATTTTCCAAAAAGGCCCTTATTTGGCCCTAGTAGGTGACGAAAGGCCCTAACACTAACCCTAGATAGCAGCAAGTCATACCTATCTATACAGGGTGGACCAAAAAAACGTTTACACCCGTTAATGGTAGATTACTGACGACATTTCCAGGCCGGATCTGCAATCCGTTTTTTCGGATTCGTCTTTATAACTGCACAAAGTGATTTTTTGCAACTTTCTGAAAAAGTCCGACATTGGCTTATTCTTCAGGTCAGAACTTTTTTCCTGTTTAAGATGAGTTGATTCTGAACAATTCTGCAGAAAGCCAACAAAATTTCCATCTTTCTCTAGCTACATTATTTTGTTTTTTACGATTTCGTTTGGCATCTTTTTTGACACCTGAATAGAAAAAAAATTCTCATGTAACTTTTTACACTTTGAAACACTCAAGATTTGCCCGAGCAAATTTTGGCACAGACATGGGCAAGTTTGATAAAAGTTGGCGGCCACCCCAAGGATGCTAAAAAATAATTTTACGATTTTTTATCACGTGATCTTCTGGGGAAACAAACCAGGTAAGTCTCAAAAAATGATGTTCAAAATCTTAAAAGTGTTGACCGTGTAGGGTCGTCTTGTACTCAAAGAGTCATTAGCTATTTATGTCTGATAATTATTTTCCTTGGAATTAATTAAAGGCCAGTCAAATGAATGATTGTTTGTTTCTCGATGATAGTTTTCAAGCATATTTTTCTACATTCTATGAAATATTATCTTTAAATTTCTTGAGTTTTTTTAGTACAAGTTACATTATTATAATTCGGATGCTGAAATGGCAGATATGCATTTAGCATTATGGAGCTGCCAACAGGAACATTTGGGATCACGTGAAAAACATAGTTTCCGAACTACCAGTGGAGACGCAAGAGTAGCAGAATCTGGTAGCAAGAATCCTGTTGGCATTCGATGACCTAACAGAAAAACCTGGAATCTTGCGCAACATTCGACGGAACATGATGAAGAGGTTCAACCTTTGCATCCAGGAAGGTGGACGCCACTTCCAACAGTTCCTCTGAGGGAATTGAGAAGGGAGAGAGAGAGAGAGAGAGAGAGAGAGAGAGAGAGAGAGAGAGAGGGAGAGAAAGAGAGAGAGAGAAAGAGTTCTGAGTTAGAACTAAGGTACTAAAGTCACCATTGGTTTCAAAAAATTGTGTGAGGAGAATGCATAGTGTGTACTATGGCTATGGGTAAATAAAAAATGGCAACAGTCTTTTTTTTGTAGTCATGAATTTTTTGCTGGCTCTGGCGTTCGGACCGGGGTGGGATCTTCCGCATGGCAAGTGACTAGCTTACCATTGAGCTAATCGTGCGCTTCTAATAATAGTTTCTCATTGAACATACTAACACAAAATGTTTTTTTAAATACCTTTTTGTTTATATCAAAATAGTATAAAACATAATAAAGACTGCTTACTAATTTTACAAAATATTATCTTGTTTTTTTCAAGACTTCTATTAAGAGTATTGTTTATGATAGAAGAACCTACTTACATATTTACCTGGATTTATTTCATAAACTCTATTTTCGTTTGGACAATTCGCTAGTTTTTTTTTCTCTCTTAGGGAAGCATAAGAAAAACCATCCTTACATTATCAAGGCATTCTCTCAGGGGCTTACATGAATAATAATTATGTTTATTGTGATACCAATAGTATTTGATACAACCCAATTTACAGATGGTATTACCCCCAAAAAAACCATAAGTTTTTGGTGTTACAACAGGTCAGATACAGTTATGAATAAAATATTCCATCAGTTTTTTTTTTTTTTTTTGATAATTAAAATAATATTGACCGCCGAGAATTGAACCTCGGTCATCCAACTAACATTCTTAGCACTATCACATCTAGCTAACATCACTAACAATGTGACAGGCACGAAAATTATCATTTGAATTTGCCTAAACTGGCCGATGAAGGCATGTGAGACCGCGGTATTCAAAAAAAGCAATGTAAACAATTTTTGTAAACAATACAAGACGCCCTTACACAGTCTACAGCTAGAAAACTCTTGGGATTTTTGAAGAGTTTTTGGCAAACATCTAATAATTTTTCCCAGAAGATCACGTGATAAAAAACCGTAAAATTATTTTTTAGCATCCTCGGGGCGGCCGCCAACTTTTATCAAACTTGCCCATGTCTGTGCCAAAATTTTCTCGGGCAAATGTCGAGTGTTTTATTTAGTAAAAAAGTTTTTTCGTGTGTTTTTTTTCCGTTCAGGTGTAAAAAAATATGACAAACCAAACCGTAAAAAACAAAGTAGTGTAGCTAGAAACATCGAAATTTTGTTGGCTTTCTGCAGAATTGTTCAGAATCAACTCATCTTAAACAGGAAAGAAGTACTGACCTGAAGAATAAGCCAATGTCGGACTTTTTTGGAAAGTTACAAAAAATCACTTTGTGCAGTTACGAAGGCGAATCCGAAAAAACGGATTGCAGATCCGGGCTGGAAATGTCGTCAGTAATCTACCATTAACGGGTGTAAACGTTTTTTTGGTCCACCCTGTAGAACCTAGTTTGAACCAGATCGCCACCAAAAAGTCATTTGCTCGCCCCGATTTCCATTGGCGCTACTCACAAATAGACACGAATTAATTTTCATTCGAAAAATACGATATTATAATAGGCTTCAGAAACAATAAAAACTGTGCCGACTGCAGTGTGAACATCTCCATTTGATTGTACAAGCGACTGGATGTAGAAACAGTTTTTTTACTGGGCCAGTTTTTCTACTGTTTCCGTTTCTAGTGGCAAAATCTGATGTAAAAATCTGTCGATCCAGTTTTTTTACTGTTAACAGTAAAACGTTGCCGATGTGAACGCTCTCATTTAAATGTATGCGCCACTCAGTAAAAAATACTGGACCAGTAAAATTACTGTCCCAGTAAAAAAACTGTTTTTAGTCGGTGTGAACGGGCTCTAAGAGCTAGTTCACACCAAAACAGTTTTTACTGGAACAGTTTTTTTACTGTGTCCAGTAAAAAAACTGTTTCTCAGAGTGCGTTCACACAGGCTACAAACAGTATTTTTACTGGTCCTACTTTTCCATGCTTTTCTTTATGTTCATTCGTGATAAAGCCTTTGAACGTGATGGATGTGAATACATTAATGCTTTTGTACTGGTACCCGCAACGACAACGAAGGAATAAGAGAAGATGGTGGAATCATCCCATAGTGGCACAAAGGTATCAAAAAGGAGCATTTCTAAATTTAATTTAATAATTAGTGAGGCGCTAGAGCCGAATTTATGATTTTCCAAAAAGGCCCTTATTTGGCCCTAATTCGGCCCTAGTAGGTGACGAAAGGCCCTAACACTAACCCTAGATAGCAGCAAGTCATACCTATCTATAGAACCTAGTTTGAACCAGATCGCCACCAAAAAGTCATTTGCTCGCCCCGATTTCCATTGTAGCGCCTCACAAATAGACACGAATTAATTTTCATTCAAAAAATACGATATTATAATAGGTTTCAGAAACAATAAAAACTGTGCCGACTGCAGTGTGAACATCTCCATTTGATTGTACAAGCGACTGGATGTAGAAACAGTTTTTTTACTGGGCCAGTTTTTCTACTGTTTCCGTTTCTAGTGGCAAAATCTGATGTAAAAATCTGTCGATCCAGTTTTTTTACTGTTAACAGTAAAACGTTGCCGATGTGAACGCTCTCATTTAAATGTATGCGCCACTCAGTAAAAATACTGGACCAGTAAAATTACTGTCCCAGTAAAAAAACTGTTTTTAGTCGGTGTGAACGGGCTCTAAGAGTCACAAAATTAATGACTGTTATAATACCTAAATGGGTGGGAGGGATAACGCATGGTACAAATGGAAGTGACCTATTGGAAAAAGAAATGGAGGTGATGATGGCAGAGGTTTAAATGATTGCCAGAGAGGGAGAGAAAGAAAAAAAATCTGGTGTAAACATCACACGACTTTCCTTATCATATTAGGAATGAGAATAGGACCAAATGCCACTGGTGACTCAAAGGTAACAGTGAGCTAAAAATCAAAGCCAAATTCGTAATCAGCACCTCAAAATCATTGGATTTGATATGTCACAATCCCCATCTAGGATGAATAATAAAAAAGTTAGTCTGAGCGGGTCCCCCCAAAATACCGGTAAATTGGGGCCGAGGTCCAAAAAGTTCAAGATATCAAAAAAATTATAAGAAGAGACCCCTATTATTTTTTTAATCTAAGAAAATGTTGTTCTGTAACTTTTTTTGTATCTTTAACCAATTCATAGAAGCGGCGCTTGCGGCCAATATTTGCGGCCCTGCGGCCGCATTTTGCGGCCGATTTCAACCAAAAGTTTCGTGGTTCGTCTGGTGTATAAAATTGATTTGCATACCAAATTTCAAGTCTCTAGCTCTTACCGTTCTTGAGATATCCTGTTCACAGACAGACAGACAGACAGACAGACAGACAGACAGACAGACGGACAGACAGACAGACAGACAGACAGACGCACGGACCAATGGCTGAAAACAACTTTTTTGGTATCCTGAGGCTATGATTCGTCCAGAAATGTGAAAAACTGGGTAGGTCAAATTTTCGACGAATACAATACTTTCCTTATTATAGGATAAGGAAAGTAAAAAAGGCGGAGTGAAAGAAAAAGAGAGAGGTACAGAGAGAGAGAAAAAGAGAGAAAGAAAAAGAAAAAGAGAAAGAAAAATAAAAGGAGAGAGAGAGAGAGAAGGAGAGAGAGAGAGATAAAAAAGAGAGAAAGAGAGAGAGAGAGACAGAGAGAAAGAGAGAAAGAAAGAGAGAGAGAGAGAGAGAGAGAGAAAGATTAAATTTCATTCGGAACTTGTACGTGCAAGGAGTACAAGTTATGTACAAGTCTCTAAAGTACTTGTTTTTAACCCTGAGGGACACAGTGGCCATCTGAATTCTACGTCCCGTCGTATGCACATTAGTTTTTTTTTTTTACAAAATAACGGTTTAAAACCCATGTGATTTTATTGATAGTTGTAGTACATAGATTTGTAATAAACACATTAAATAGTCATCATATATATGAATATCAGTATGTAGGTAGATAAATAATAACATGTGGTAGATAAAAGATTTGTAGTTACAATAAATAGTCATAACTTGCTTTCTATGAATAAAGTCAAGCAACATCGTTATTATTATTATTATTATAGTATTTATTAGAAGAACATAAATACGAACAAATAATGGTAAAAATTAAAATAAAAAATTCACAATTTAAATATAAACAGGAAAAAAATAAAGAAAATATATACCTGCACAGTGCAAATATTCTTTTTCATTTTCATTGTATATATTGTTTCCATTTTTTTCATTGTTAAATTAATTATTTCTATGTACATAATGTCCATTTATACCTAATAAAGCGTTGTATAATAATAATAATAATAAAATAATACCTGTATGTCAAAACTAAAGGGCGGGGTTATTGCCTATGGCAATCGCTTCCACCCAACCCTTAGCTCAGTGGTTAGGCACTAGCTTGCTTTGCGGAAGGTCCCGGGTCGGGTTCGAATTTCATCAAGAGACGTTGTATTTCAAACTGGCCACAAAGGGTTAAACATTAGTAGTAGGTAAATATTGACTCGGGAGAAATTCTTGTCAAATTGTGTCCCTTTTGAAACGAGTGAAGTGTTCTTCTTTTCATCTCTCTCTCTCTCTCTCTGACATTTTATCTCCCCTCTACTCTGTATCTCTCTCTTTCTCCATCCCTTTTCTCTCTCACTATCCATCCATCTCGCTCTGTCTCTCTCTCTCTCATCACTCTCTCTTTCTTTCTCCCTCCTTCTCTCTAACTCTTTCTGCCTTCCTTTCTCTCTCCTTCCCTTCCTCTCTCTAGCTCTCTCTCTCTCTATCCCTCTAGCTCTCTCTCTCTCTCTCCATCTCTTTATCTCTCCCTCCTTCTCTCTCCCTCCCTTTCTCTCTCTCTCTTCCCTTCCACTCTCTAGCTCTCTCTCTCTCTCTATCCCTCTATCCCTCTATCCCTCTAGCCCTCTAGTCCTCTCTCTCCCTCCCTTTCTCTAGCTATTTCTCCCTTCCTTATCTCTCTATCCATCCCTCTCTCTCACTTTTTCTCTCCCTTCTCCTCTCTATCTCTCTCTTTCTTCATCTCTCTCTCTCTCTCTCTCTCTCACTCTCTAGTTCTCTCTCTCACACATAATTTCTCTCCTTTCCACTCTCTAGATGAGGTGTTCAACTTTGGTAGGGCACCCTGTATGTCGCTCTGTCTCTCTCCCCTCTCTCTAAATCTGATGGTTCGATTCAGACCCGATGCATGCATTTTCCTCATATTTATTTGAGAATTTGACCGCACACTGCGGTTCGCTTGAAAATAAAATAAATCAGCAAACTGCTGAGAAGATCATAATAATTGTGTTATTCACAATAAAAATGTGATGTGCAAAAACTTAAACTTACACAGTGCCAAATTTTGTTTATAATTGAGACTCAAACCACCGACCTCCAAGTTACGAGTCCACCTAAATATCGATGTAATAATAATAATAATAACAATAACACTATTTAGTGGACGGTAACCAACAGGTGAGGTTAATGCTCGAAACATTATCTACCACCTAACGCTCAAGAGTCTTCTTGTTATGTGGTCACAAAATCAAATTAATGTGGAAAATTTCATGCACTGGGTAGGATTCTAACTAATAATAATAATAACACTCTTTAGTGGAAGGCAACAACCAGGCGAGGTTAATGCTCGAAACATTATCTACTACCTAACGCTCAAGAGTCTTCTTATTATGTGGTCACAAAATCAAATTAATGTGGAAAATTTCATGCACTGGGTAGGATTCTAACTAATAATAATAATAACACTCTTTAGTGGAAGGCAACAGTAGTTATAA
>CM044963.1:677896-719591 GCA_024516035.1 Bactericera cockerelli | reverse complement strand
TATATACAAACTGGCAACAACCAGGCGAGGTTAATGCTCGAAACAATTATCTACTACCTAACCCTCAAGAGTCTCCTTATTATGTGGTCACAAACTCAAATTAATGAGGAAAATCATGCACGGGGGTGGGATTCGAACCAACGGATCCCTACACTACCTGGAATACCGCCAGTCTGGAGTTAACCACTTGACTACTAGTGCACCAGCTATACTAAGGTCGGAATCTACAGATATTTTACAATTCATACTTATTACGCGTATGTAGAAAACCTCTCATGTACATATGTAGTATAGTACTTTTTGTGTTTTTTTATTGAATATTTTTAAAAAAAAAATTCCTATTAAAAAAAGTTCTTCGAATTCTGGCTTCTATCTCTGGAAAAATAAGATCCTCATCTTGTCGCCTCCAGTTTAACAGCAAAACCTTTATTTCTTCGAAATAAATTCCCAAGATAAAATAGAGATAAAAAATAATATTACAATACTTCCGAGTATACTGAAAGAATTGCGTTCGTTCGTTTTTCAAAAAAAGATAAAAAAAAAGGGGAATAAAAAACAGAGCATTTTTTCTCTGACTTTTTTACTTTTTAAATAAATTTCTTCGAAATAGAATCGAAGAGCTTAGGATAAAGATTTCAAAGGGGAACTTTGCTTGTTGCAATCCCCCATTGTCAATAGTTAGATTGAGGTCAGTTTGAGAACCCTTAAGGATTTCGTGTATACACTACAGGACAGAATTAAGGAACACACCATTTTTTCCTGTTTTTTTTTCCCCCCTCGCAAGTTCCTGTTTTCCCTCTTAGGACTTACACTCAGAATAGGGTTTATGTTTCAATAATACCTAATAACGATCTTATTTGAAGACCGCCTTAAAATGAGAAGAAAAAAAAGGAAGAGAGAGAGAGAAGAAATAAAAGAAAATACTTTGTATAGATCTTATAAATGTAATATTGAATTGAGAATTGTCATGAAATAAATAAAAAAAAAATTCCAGGAAAGAGAAAAAAGACTTGAAAAAATCAGCAAAATTTAATTTTATATTCAAAATGCATGCTCATTGTATTTTGAAGAAAAAAAAGAAGGATAATCGAAATTAACAGGACAACTGAGAATGTTTTGAATTTAACTTTTATCCATCTTTCTTTTTGATTTTTTTTTACTATTTTGTCCCGGTAGTTCAGTGTCCCGGTAGCTCAGTGGTAAAGGCGGCACTCTGTGAATCCAGGAGTTCTAGAGGTAGTGGGTTCGAAACCAGCCGGGACATGACAAGTTTATCCTCCCATTTGGGATTTTTTTACCACATAATAATACGTCTTGGGCTCACTGCTGGAATAATGGGACTTAAATAGTTCTAACTGGGCAGTATAAATAAGGCGATATTATTGTTATTCTTTCTTGGATATTCGGTGATGACTGCAGCACGACCTTCTATTAAGTGTAAAAACCGTATTGAATAAAGAAAATCCCACTAGAGAAGTTACAAAAAAATCAAGGTGCATGGATATTACGTGCATTGTTTGAAATCTGGCAAGAAGAAGAATAATATTTATTTTTATACAAAATATATTCAATGCTGCCCATCATATGGTGGGTTGCTAAAAATCACAGCATAAAAAATTAAAAAGTTGAAAAAAACATTATTTTTTTTTCCTTCTCTTTTTACCTTGTAAATGTTTGTTTCAAAATATATATTGAATCTTTTATTTGAATCATGTTCAGGCTGAATTTCTTGAAAAAATTAATCGAGAAATTGACTAATGGTTTCTCGCGATCCAAACCATAAACCTATTTCTTCATATAATATATTATGTTCTGCCCTGGATATTTCTCATCGAATTTCGTTTTTAAATTTTTAAAAGCATGGCTTTTAATTTTTTTGAACTATACCTACAGGGTGTTTCACTTTAAATTACTATAACTCTTTTCCGAGATCAGTTTTCATAACTCAAAGGAGGACATGTAATGGTGACCTTTGCAGGTCTTTTAAAGGTCGTCCTACAAGGTTATTTCAAGGTCAACTTTAAAATCTTAAATTGATCTAATTGATTTTTATTTTCATTTTTATTTTCCATAGAAATTAAATTAATTTCATTTAACTATTTACAAGAAATTTTCATTTTACTTTTTCTCAGTATGCAATAAAATTCAGTAATTTCATTTAAGATTTTGATTTAAGATTAAGGATTTATTGGAGTGATACTAAGAGTACCTTCTCCATCAAGTCATTTGCACACCACAACAAATTTACTTATTACAATTAATTCATTTTTAATTGTAGATTGTATTAATATTCTTTAAAAAAAATTAGATTTTGAAGTTGATCTTGAAATAACCTTGAGAGATCTGAAAAGGTTATGATTATATGTCCCCTTTTCAAACTATAAAATGATCACGGAATAGGTTTTTGGTGTTTCCAACAGGGGCCGAGTAATCGCGCCCGGTCCGATTAAAATGAGACCCTGTATTTTGAGTATATGGGCCAAATTTTGTCCAGCAGTGTATATGTATAAAAAAAACTTGTACACAAAACTTGACTCCGAGATACTCAGCAGAAACATTATTTTGTTCTTAAAAAAAGAAACATCTGTAAGGACCTGGCTTTCGTCCAGTGACTGGGGGATATACATAGGGAGGGGAGGGGAAGGGTGACTGGGGGATATACATAGGGAGGGGAGGGGGAGGGTGACTGGGGGATATACATAGGGAGGGAGGGGGAGGGTGACTGGGGGATATACATAGGGAGGGGAGGGGAAGGGTGACTGGGGGATATACATAGGGAGGGGAGGGGGAGGGTGACTGGGGGATATACATAGGGAGGGGAGGGGGAGGGTGACTGGGGGATATACATAGGGAGGGGAGGGGGGAGGTGACTGGGGGATATACATAGGGAGGGAGGGGAAGGGTGACTGGGGGATATACATAGGGAGGGGAGGGGGAAGGGTGACTGGGGGATAAACATAGGGAGGGGAGGGGGAGGGTGACTGGGGGATATACATAGGGAGGGGAGGGGGAGGGTGACTGGGGGATATACATAGGGAGGGGAGGGGAAGGGTGACTGGGGGATATACATAGGGAGGGGAGGGGGGAGGGGTGACTGGGGGATATACATAGGGAGGGGAGGGGAGGGTGACTGGGGGATATACATAGGGAGGGGAGGGGGAGGGTGACTGGGGGATATACATAGGGAGGGTAGGGGAAGGGTGACTGGGGGATATACTTAGGGAGGGGAGGGGGAGGGTGACTGGGGGATAATACAAGGAGGGGAGGGGGAGGGTGAACTGGGGAATATACATAGGGAGGGGAGGGGGAGGGTGACTGGGGATATACATAGGGGGGGAGGGGGAGGGTGACTGGGGGATATACATAGGGAGGGGAGGGGGAGGGTTACTGGGGGATATACATAGGGAGGGGAGGGGAAAGGGTGACTGGGGGATATACATAGGTAAGGGGAAGGGGGAGGGTGACTGGGGGAATATACATAGGGAGGGGAGGGGGAGGGTGACTGGGGGATATACATAGGGAAGGGGAGGGGGGAGGTAGACATGGGGATATACATATGGAGGGAAGGGGATGGTGACTGGGGGATATACATGAAGGGAGGGGGAGGGGGAGGGTGACTGGGGGATATACATATGTGGGGGGGGGGGATAAAGAGGCTTTCTGGCTGGTGGACTGTAAATAAAGGGCGGATCAGTTTGTCTGGTCAAAGGGTAGATAATAAGGGGAGTAGGTCAGGCGGGCCTACCTACTGACGGTGGCGTAACGGTGTTTGACTACAGTCCGTAGTCCCAGAGATCCTGAGAGTTTTCGATTTCCAAGTTGGAGTTATGCCATCGCTGTTATGCAGAGAAGAAATTTTCGGAAGTATTTTATTTATAATTATTGTTATAAATAAATATATTCTTATCATCTCCTAGGACACAAATACTATAATAAAATATTTTACTTAAAAGATTACCAGACTAGCGCGTTAACCACTTGACTACCAGTGCACAGTATGTCACCTTTATTTTAAAAAAAAACTTCTATAATGTTTTGTCAGTAAGCAACAGCTTTATATAAAAAAAAGAAATCTCTCCTCCACCCAACCTAGTACATTTCGACCAATGAGTTTAGTGTCCCCAGAAAACTAAAGTATGCAAAGCTCTTTTTTTTTCATTTTAACTCAAAATGGAAATCCTCTTATACAAAAGTTGGACTAGTTTGTTTTCTACTTTTTTTCTCTCTCTCTTTGTCCCTCATTCTTTCTCTTCATCTTCCTCTCTTTCTTCTTCTCCTCTTCCTCCCATCCTTTATTTCTTCACCTTCTCCTCCTCTCCTCCTTCTCTTCCTTTTTCTTCCCTCTTCCTCCTCCTTCTTCTTTCCTACTCCTACTCCTCCTCCTCTGCTTCTCTTCCCATTTCTCCTCCTCTTTTTCTTCCTTCTCTTTCCTGTCATCCGTCTCTTCATCGTTTCTCCTCCTTCTCCTCTTCCTCCTCTTCCTCTTCCCCCTCCTCTATCCTCCCATCCTTCTCTTTCTCTCCTTATTCATACAGGTGTTGACAAGGTTCAAAAAAACAGTGTTTGTCATTCAGTGTCGTCTCACAAGGGTCAATACTTCAGTAGGCACCAATGTCATATATTATGCATTCGATCTCTGCAGGTGGATCGATAGGGCGGCGGACTTGTAATCTGGAGGTCGGTGTTTCGTCTC
Source organism: Bactericera cockerelli (assembly GCA_024516035.1). NCBI lineage: Eukaryota > Metazoa > Arthropoda > Insecta > Hemiptera > Triozidae > Bactericera > Bactericera cockerelli. The sequence goes on along the minus strand of CM044963.1, from coordinate 714,898 downwards.
AAGCATAAATTTAGTAAACCGAGTTTGAGTTTGTTGTGATATCACGATTGTGATATCACGATTGTGATCAACACAAACATGAAAACTTTTCGGGGTCCCACTCTTACCTCGATGAGGAAAAATAGTACCTGCTTTAATGTTAGCAGCGACCAGTGGCGGAATTATAGGCAAAAATAAGATATTGGGATATTAAAGATACGGAAGAGTCCTATAATTCTGCGCTACTTACTAAAATTGTGATATAATAACACAGATATACACATTATTTATTATATTTTTTTTATTTATTTTTAAGTCAAACCCAGAGTCGATGTTGGCACCAGTTTTCGTTCTGTCACTGAAGTGAAGCGACGTCCGGCGAGGTTAGGACTTGGATGGGAGACCCCAGTCAAATTCGAACCGTCGTTATGGTGGCCCCCTCCCGGCCCCACTCAGGCTGGGTGAATGAGAAGCTAGTTTGTGAGTTCCAGCGAATGGAGCGTGAAAGACTCGTCGTGATATTATGACCATTGACCATGCACTTCATGCAGTTGAAAGTGATGGGAAAAAACGTGACGTGCACTGTTAGTGAAGTGGTTAACGCGCTAGTCTAGTAATCCAGGTAGTGTAGGGATCCGTTGGTTCGAATCCCACCCAGTGCATAAATTTTACCCCACTAATTTGAGTTTGGTGGTTGAAAATGCTTTGAGCATTAACCTCGCCGAGTTACCTTCCACTAAAGAGTGTTATTATTATTATTAAATAACTGATTTACCCTTGAGACCGACCTCAGTAGCTTGATCGATAAGGCAGTGGACTTGTAACCTGGAGGGTCGGTGGTTCAAGTCCCGGTTTCAGCGTGGATTTAGTAAAGCGAGTTTGAGTAGTCGTGATATCACGAAAGTGATTAACACAAATATGAATAATTTTAACTGATTTACCCTTGAAAATAATGTCTTCCAAATTTTCTGTTTTTCGCACCACCGGTATATTACACTCCTTGATCTTATTATAAAAGTTAGAACGACTTTCTGTTTCACCCCGCTTGTTTCGAATTATTTTTCATTTCCAGATGTAATAACTTAACCTTATTTAAAAAGTAAATAAAAAAACTAAGTTAACCTTACAAAAAAAATAACTTTCTTTCTAATTCTAGCAGGTGTTTTTCTCACGAACTGAATTTTCACAGGAAGTACAGAGAAATGAAAATAAGATATCACTGAAGTGAACTAAAGTAAGTCTTTACAACTGGACTAGTATCTTAACCACTGGACTAGTTTCTTAACAACTGGACTAGTGTCTTAACCACTGAACTAGTGTCTTAACCACTGGACTAGTGTCTTAACAACTGGACTAGTGTCTTAACCACTGGACTAGTACCTTAACCACTGGACTAATGCCTTAACCACTCGACTATAGTGTATTAACCAATCGAATTGTGCCTTAACCTCTGGAATGGTGCCTTTAAACACTGGAGTACTGCCTTAACCACTCGACTAGTGCCTTAACATATCGACTAGTGCCTTAACATCTGAATGGTGCCTTAAAGACTCGACTAGTGCCTTAACCATTCGATTAGTACCTTAACCACTGGACTAGTGCCTTAACCACTCGACTAGTGTTAACCACTCAACTTACTCGACCACCAATAATGCCTATGGCATTCTTTTCCATACAGACTAAACCTGTATTGTATTTAATGACCATCTTTTTGCAGAAAATCGGAACGTGACATGAATATTGCCTCTGAACTATATTTTTTCTATTTTACAAATTAATCGGGAGGACGTTTGTTTTACAAATACAACTATGAGTTGTGCTGTTTTTTTTTTGTAAACTTTGCAGAAGTTTTCGCCTATCTTGAGAAAATTCTGCCGACATGATATAGTCTCTAAGGGACCTTCTGGTTCGTGCTGAGAAATATGCCTGGTTAGAGAAAATCCAAGGAGAAAAAAAAGAAGAGAAGAGAAGAATATTAGTACCATAGAGTGAGAAAAGAAAAAAGAAAATAGGGAACCGATTAAAAAGAAATTGAGGAAAGAGAAAAAGAGAATGATAATAAAGAAAAAGAAGTGGTAAAAAATGTTTTAATGAGTTAGGGAAAATACAAAGATAGAGATATTTTTATTAGTCTTACCATCTCCTTAGAGAAAGAGAGAGAGAAAGAAAGAGAAAGAGAGAGAGAAAGAAAGAGAAAGAGAGAGAAAGAGACAGAGAAAGAGAACGGAGAGAAAAAGGAGAGAGAGAGAGAGAGAGAGAGTAGAGAGGAAAGAGAGAGTACCTTAAAACCTCAACCAACAAACATGTCTCTTGAATAAAAAACTCGACCTATTTGATTCTTAAAAAAGAGAACAAGAAACAAATAAAGAAAAAGATGTAAGGAGAAACACGAGTAAAGGAAGTAGCTTAAACCTTAAATATTTGACCTTCAATGTACGAAGAAAAACTCGACAGTCAATATAAGGTGGGCTTATGCAAGCAGGTGGCTTGAAAATAAGGAGCGGATTTTAAGGAGCGGAAATGCTTAGAAGAAAATGTTGAGACAATATAATATTTTATATAAAACTAGTTTTACATAAAATATTATGTAATGTAATATTTTATATAAAACTAGTTTTATATAAAATATTACAAATACCTATAACATTACTTTGGATTTCTAATATGAACCTAATAACAAAATGTTGAGAGAAAAGTAGAAGGTTAAAAAGAGCAAGAGGATTAGGAGAAAGAAAGGAAAGAGTTCAAAAGAGAAACAGGACAAGAAACATGAGGTATTATAGGAAGAGACTATTTAGAGGAAGATGGAGAGAGAGAAAAAAGAAAAAAAGATAGAGAGAGAGTGTGTGTGCGAGAGAGAGAACTAGGATGTTAAAAATATGAGTATTTTCGATAAGTATGAGGAAGGAAAAAAAGAGAAAAGGGGTTAAGGAAGAGAAGGAGAATAAAAACAACATTGGAGGATTTTGAGGACTAGGAGAAGACATTGTGAATGAAAATCAATCACTTTAGTGATATTACAACTACTCAAACTCGCTTTAATAAATCTACGCTGAAACCAGGACTTGAACCACCGACCTCCAGGTTACAAGTCCGCCGCCTTATCCATCAAGCTACTGAGGACGGCTCGAAGAGATAATAATATAAGATCTAAGGAAGAGACCGAATAGAAAGAAAAGCGAGAAAAGGCGTTCCATAGAGGAATATGAAGAGAGATAACAGATAAAGATGAGATAGAGAAAGGAGAACGAGGAGAATAAGGAAGAGATGTATTAGGAGATGAGGATTGGGAGAAGGAGAGGCAAGAGGATAAAAGACGTGATTTCATTGACTTACTAGAGTTTGGTGGCATCAGAGGGTTGTGTGAGAGAAGTGTTTTAGTGTTATTGGCCTCAGGAGATTCTAACTCCGCTTCTGTGATGTTGTTTTTTTTTTTTGGTTTTAACCCTCTGAAGAAGTGGTTTTTTTTATTCAAGTAAAAACATCGATGGTTTGTGGTTCATGAGTCTTGTACGAGGGCGGATTGATAAGTCAGGTAAAAATGAAACAAGCACAAACTTTTTTCGATCGGTGCTATTTACTTTTCAACATAATCTCCTTTTAGGGCTATACACTTAGTTAGACGGTGCTGGATGTTTTTGATGTCCTCTTTATAGTAGTCTTTTCTAAGGTCCTCGAAATACACCTTTTTTCGGAGATAATTTCTGCATCTGTTGAAAATCTCCGTCTTGCTAGCCATATTTTCATGTTTGGAAACAAAAAGGAGTCACTGGGAGCCAGGTCATGATAATATTGTGGATGAGGGAGCAATTCATATCGCAGCTCCACCGGCTTGGCTGCTGCAATGGCGGAAGAAACAGGTAGGAGCATTGTCGTGGTGGAGCAGGATTTTCTTCTTTCTAAGATGTGGCCGCTTTGTTTTGCTTTCCTCGTTCAATTGGTCCAACAGTGATGCATAGTACTCTCCATTTATGGTCTTTCCTTTTTGGAGAAAATCAATGATGATAATGCCCTGTGCGTCCCAAAACACGGTGGCCATCACCTTGCCGGCCGATGGATGACCTTGGCCTTCTCAGCCAAGGTCATTCAGCCTCCACCCACTGTCTTGATTGCTGCTTTGTCTCTGGCGTGTAGAAATGAATCCAGGTTTCATCCACCATAATAAAACGGCGCAAAAACTCATCTGGGTTACGTTCAAAGAGCCAAAAATTAGCCTCAGAAAGTTTCACTCTTTCACGTTTTTGGTCAATAGTCAACAAACGCGGCAGCCATTTTGCCGATTGTTTGCTCATGTGCAATAGTTCATGCAAGATGTTAGCAACTCGTTCATATGAGATCCTTACAGTCTTCGCTAACTCTCTTAACTTCACTTGGCGATTCTCCAACACAATATCGTGGACTTTTGTTATCATTTCTGGAGTTGTCACCTCAATAGGGCGTCCTAAGCGGGAGGCATCTTCTGTGCTTGTTCTGCCGAAGTAAAACTCAGTAAGCCACTTATGAATCATTTTAACTGATGGAGAATAATCACCATAATACTTATCAAGTGATCTTTTGGTTTCCGTAATGCTTTTCTTCCTCAAAAAATAATGTTTTATTAGCACTCGATATTCACTTTTTTCCAATGTCACACAGGAACAGCAACACGTCCAGTTTGATTGGGTGTCATATCAATACTAATGAACACAGGAGTATGAAAATTTCATCCTTGCACTTTTAAGACATTATATTGCCCAAACATGTTATAACTTGTATACTAGTATCACATCTTCATTCATTTTTACCTGACTTATCAATCCGCCCTCGTATGATGAGCGTTTCACCATCCTTTTATTTTTATTATTGTAGACTGGTTGGAGTTCCTCAAGAGAAGCCCCACACCCACCTGCATTAGATCTATTGTGACCATTTGATTCTAATTGCTTTTTTTAATAGGTTTATCTTCGCTTTGAACTGCATGGTCATATCACGACGAGGTTTATACCCTCCATTCTCAGGAAACTCACAAACCTCCTACCCACATTAACCCCACCCAGCTTGGTTTGAGCCGGAATGCCAGCATCACGAAGTCTACACTAACAAATTATACCGACATGGTGTGATGAATAACCCCTGTCTGGAGCCAAAATTCTAAATAAATAAAACAATATGTTTCTTTGTGCTATTACATATATGACAACATTAGTTGGTAGTGTACAATTAATTATTGTATTGCCTTATATGAGTATTTAATATCCTTATATTTTTTTTTGGCTCATAATTCCCCAACTGCTCCTGAACATGAAAGCAGCTACTCATTTTTCCTCAGGAGGTATAAGGACCCCGCACATCCAAGTACATTGTAGAAAATTCCCTACCTTGTTGGGGATCGAACCCAAGTCACAGTGCATGCAAGCCTACTGCGCTAACCAACTCGTTCACCGTGACTACCAGTTTAAATACTACGAGTACGAGGTCTGTCCCGAAGTTCGTATAAAAATGAAATAAAAATTTTATATTACAATTAATCGGGTAATTCAATTTTGTCTCCTTCAAAGTACTCTCCCTGGGACACAATGCACTTCTGCCAACGCCGTTTCCACTGTTTGAAGGCTCCTTGAAAGTCCTCAGTTTGAAGTCTCTTCAGCTGACTCGTCGTTGCTGCTTTAATGGCCTCAACGTCCCCCAAATGCCGCCCCCGAAGCACCAATTTTGTTTTTGGGAATAAAAAGAAGTCACAGGGTGCCAAATCCGGTGAATAAGGGGGGTGTTCAGTCGCTATGATCGAATTGGCAGCCAGAAACTCACGCACAACGAGAGAGGTGTGAGCGGGGGCATTGTCGTGGTGGAGGATCCACCGCCCCTCTCGAGCCAAATAGTTGTTTTGCTCAAAGAAAGCTCTTCAGACACCTGTCTGACGGTTAAACGACGGTCCTGCAGGACACAGGATCGAATTCTTTCCACATTGTTAGAAGTGCTGGAAGTGGAAGGACGTCCTGACCGAGGGTCATCTTCGAGACTTTCTCGGCCCTCACGAAATCTTTTTACCCACTTGTGGACTGTTGGTTCCTTGAAAACATCATCTCCATAAACTTGGTTGAGATCATTAAAAATTTCGTGCCCATTCTTGCCGAGTTTTACGAGAAATTTGATGATGACGCGCTGTTCTTGAATGACTGAGAGTTCCATGCCGACGAGTGATAGAGAGAGGGGTCACTTCACAGGTACCGGGACGATCCAGTTTTTATCGTAAGGCGATCGAACGCACACTGAGAATTGTTTGGATGTTGTAGAAGGGGAAATAGCCCAAATTGCCTCCCCACTTTGCCTTCCAGCGTTGCCAGAACACTTTTATACGAACTTTCGGGACAGACCTCGTATATTAAAGGGTTAAAAAACGGTTGTTGAAAAAGACGAAAAAAAATCTTGTCATTGCCTAAGCATCCATTTTTTTTTTTTCTTGTTGAAAAAAAAGAAAGAAAAAACCTTGAACTATACGAGAGCATTGATAATAATAATAATAATAATGAAAATGCTCGTGGCTCGTGGTGAAAAATAATATATTTTTTATATATATTTTATGTGAAAATAAATATATAGTTTTTTTGTATTATATATATTTTTAAATAATAATAAAATTATGTTTTCTAGAGTGGAACGAACAGAGAAATTTTTGCTGGCGTTGAAAAATTAATTCATTTTTTTTCTCAATTTTATAATCATTCTTCTGTTTCGTTCGAAACAGAAATGAATGCTACACCGATATGCCCCAGTAACAATGTGAAAAATGACAGGAGAGAGAAACATAATGCTGAAGGTTCTTTTTTTTTACACTTTATTTTTTTACAAAACAATCAACAACAACAAATTAATAACAATAAATTAAAAAAATACTTAGAAATATGTACAAAAAAAAAAAAAAAAAAAAAAAAAAAAAAAATAAAGAACATAATTAATTTTTAATTACAATTATTTTCTAATCCGGGGCGAAGTTAATGCCTTAGGCATTCTCTGCCACTTAACATTTAATCTATTTTTAGTGGATACGCCAAATCCAGGTGGCGTAGGAATCAGTTTGTTTGAATCCCACGCAATCAATTCAATACATGGATTTTATTTCAATAACGTGACATTAAAGTGACAAAAAATAAAATAATTATAAGTTTTAAATTATTAGGTAGGCAGGTGAGTCACATAATATGACATTGTCACATGTACGAGTATACCAATTAGTTACAAAAAAAATTGAGCAGAGAACAATCACCCAACAAAATGTAGGCTTAATTTTCGAATTTGAATGGCCACCCAGCCAAGCTTTCTGGACGTTGCTTAATTTCATTCACTTCAACGAGTACTCGTAGTTATAGATTACCTTTATTTGGTAAGGTACCAAATTTACATGATGTGTTCCACATTGCATATTGAAAGACTTCCAGGCGCACATACAAATTATAAGAAATTTTAATCTTTTACGAATGATTTGAAAAGAGATGTGAGTTCACAAGATAATTAACTAAGAAAGCCGTTTTAGCTGTCATTTTCACCGCCATATTTATCTTTTTTTCTCCTCCCTCTCATCTTTCTCTCTTACTACTCTTCGTTTTAGTCATAATTTTTTCCCTCTCCTATTATTCTCTTCTCTCTTTCTCCTTCTTTTCCCTACCTCTATCTCTCCCTTTTCCGATTTTATTTCTCTTTTCATTCTCATTTCTGCCTCCTCGTACTCCTTAACTCTCCAAAATTCTTCTCTTCCTCTTTCGCGTGTTCTCTGTCTCGTTATTATTATTATTATTATTATTATTTTGTTTATTTTTCTCTTTCTACCTTATCTTTCTCCACTCTTCCTTTCTTATCTTTCTCCTTTTTTCACTTCGTCCTTTGTTTATTCGTATTCTACACATTCTCTTTCTTTCCTTTTTTCCTTCTATCCTTTCTTCTCTTCTGTCTCTCTCATATCTATCGTACCTATTTCTTTCTTCCTCATGTTATTCTTCCTTTGCTTTCATCCTCGTTTATATTTCTTCTTCTTCTTTATTTTCTGATCTTCCATTTCTCTCATACATTTATCGTAATTATGTCTCCTTCTCTTATTTCTCTTTTGCTTTCTCCCACTCTCGATTATTTTCTCTATCTCTTCTCCTCTTTTCCTTCTCTCCTTTCTTCTCTTCTGCCTCTCTCACACCTCTCGTCATTCTCTCCCTCTCGTAATCCTTTCTCCCCCTTTTCCTCTTCTTTCTCTTTCCTCCTCTCTCCATTATTTTCATGTTATTCTTCTCTCTTTTCTTTTCTTCTGTCCCTCCCATACTTGTCGCAAGTCTCTCAAACCTATTTATTTTTCCTCCTGTTACTCTTCCTTCTCTTTTAATTCTTTTCCTCTCACCTCTGACTTTTTTCTTACATGTCTTCACTCCTTTCTTCTCTTCAATTTTTCTCAAAACTATCGTAATTATCTCTTCCCCTTTTACTCTTTCTTCCCAAATCCATTATTTTCATATTTCTTTCTCTCCTTTCTTCTCTTCTTCTCCTGTCAAACTTATCGCAATTCCCTCTCTCATTCTTCCTTTTTTTTCTTCTGTTTCTTTCTCTTAGTTTTCTTCTACGAGGGGAGTTTTCTTTCGCCCCCTCTTCCTCCTTTTCTGTCTACCCTGTTTTTATTTACATGTGAAAAAACCTGACATAAGTGATTTGCTTCCGTCCCATTTAACACACAGCAATATTTTCATGAGAAGAGGAGAAGGAAAGAGAAAGATTATATTCATATTTTTCTTCCCCATTCTTTTCAGTCTGTTTATCATTATCATCATAGATATCATGATTTTCTCTCTCCTCTCATTCTCTTTTCTTTCGCTCTTTTTCTACTTTCTCAAGGGTGTGCTTTTAAGCTTTGGACATATTTTTTTTAATATTGACTTTCTTAGTGACGTCGTTTTTAACATAATAACTTTTGTCATTTTATTTTTTTATTAAAAAAAATTAACGTCTCTTACGACCGACAAAAAACCTGCTCAAGTTTAGGTAATAGAAAGTCGTTTGAATTTCACACTAGTTTATTTTAATTTGGGTTTAATGTCGCTTTCAACTTCATTGTCGTATCGCGACTGGGGTTTTAATCTCCACTGATATGTAGAAACTCACAAACCAGCTACTCAAATTAACCTCACCCAGCCTGAGTGTGCCCGGGAATAGCATCACGAAGTTTCGAGTTGGTAGACCATCCAAGTCCGAGACTCGCTGGACGTTATTTAACATCAGTGACTGATTGAAATTTATTGTTAATAAAACGTATTATAGGTATTATTCAATTCAACCGACCTCAGTAGCTTGATCGAAAAGGTATATTTTGGTATATTTCGCCTAATAGATACCATTTAGTTGAGAAAAGATCTACTTTACCCAATTTTCAAAGAAATATTCAACAAAAACGAGCAATGGGTTAATAGGTATCATTCAATTCAATTGTCTCTCTATCTATCTTCCTCTATCTTGTTCTCTCTCTCTTTACTCTCTCTCTCTCTCTCACTCTCTTTCTCTCACTCTCTCTCTATTTCTATTTCCCCCAAAGTTCAGACTATTTGTTTTACATAATTACCTATATTTTTACTTCAATGTCTCAGCTAACGTTCATGGCAGACCAATTATTCTCGTCCTGTTATTGAAGTAAAGCAACGTCCAGCAAGGTTAGAACTTTTTGTTAAAAAGTTACACTTGCAGAATTGAATAAAGTACTGTTAAATATTATATATATCTATGTATATTATTTATTGATAAATTTAGGTAGGAGATAGTAAATATCCCAAACAATAATATTATTTCCCCCCCCCCCCCCCCCCATCATTTTTTTTATTTCCTATCATTTGAATTCAATCAAAATAAAAACACAACTGATTTGATTAAAGTGTCTAGACCAAAACCCAATAATAAGCTTTATACAGGATGATATGGGTCGATATCTCGATAATATAATAATATATCGAGTAATGAATAAAAATACGTACTGTGTGAGTGATGAAAGAATATAATAGAACTATATTATGCAGTATTTTTTTACAAAAGATTTTTTCTTCTTGTCAAATCATGATGAAGATTTGACATTTGAAAGAAATTATGAAGCAGATTATGAAATAACATGAAGAAAAAAAATATGAAACATAAAAAAATCCTTAAAAGTAAGTTTTCAGATCTATGGGTCAAAAATAATAATATATAATTCCGTCGAATATTTAATAAATACGTACTGTGTGAGTGATTAATGAATATGAGTAGTATTTTTTTTATACAAAAGATAAATTTCTTTGTGTTGTGTATTGAATTTGTTTTTGTAAAAATATTTTTTTGATCCGATTTCAATTTTTCTTTCATATTTCTGGACGTTTCATGACGTCCAGAGCAACTTTGGTTTTCTGTCTGTCTGTCAGTTGTTTTTTTAAGTAAGAATCTCCTCTATCTGTCTGTCTTTCGGTCTGTTTTTTTTTTTTTAGTAAGCATCTCCTCACCTCGTGATCGTTGATGAACCAGGTAACGTTGGGCGCAGGGTCGGAGCCCTGGGAGGTGCAATTAGCCTGGATCAGATCGTCCAGACCGAACTTGAGCTTCTCAATGTCGATTTTGGGCCGGTCTGTCGGCAGCTCTGAAACAGAAATCGGCCCTGGATGTTAAATTTCTAACTATAGATATATATCTCCCTTGCCTATAACTATTTTTTTTAAAATAAATACAACAATTTTTTATCTATCTATATATCTCCCTTGCTTTTATCCCATATATTAGCTTATGGTGCTATTGGGGTCGGCATTGTTCAACCTCATAGTTGAGGTTGGTAGGGTGGAGCACGTTTTTTTATGGCTGGATGCCCTTCCTAACGGCAACAATTCTATGTGGTTTTAACGTCCTTAGCAGGTCAGGGGTGTTACCCTCCATTCGCTAAGAATCGTACCATCTGATGGGCTAGAAGTGACACAATACTTCCCGTTTAGGTGCTGGGTCAACACGAGCGCACCGGAAGCTATCCCTCACAAACAACTTTAACCAAATTAAGAATACAAATTTTTGTCGACACGGGGGATCGAACCCGGGATCTTCCGCATGGCAAGCGAGTGCTTACCCACTGAGCTAATCGCGCGCTCTAAAATTTTCTAATTACCTGGAAGAATTCCCTATGTACTCACCTGCCACCACAACCAGTCTGGACTTCTCCAGCGTTGTGAAGAGAGGAGCATCGGCCGAAACCTGACACTTGTAGTAACCTGTCAGCTCCCGGGGAGCGTTCTGTAGCGTCACTGCACTAGCGTTGGAGCGGGTCAACTGAAATCAGATGGAAAGAAGGTGGAAGATTTAGTTTGTGTGTCCACTCACAGAACTTTAGTACTATATACAGTACATAAAGTAAACTGATAGTACACTTGTAGTAACCTGTCAGCTCCCGTGGCGCGTTCTGTAGCGTCACTGCACTAGCGTTGGAGCGGGTCAACTGAAATCAGATGGAAAGAAGGTAGTCGATTTAATTTGTGTGTCCACTCATAGAACCTTAGTACTACATACAGTACATAAAGTACACTTGTAGTAGCCTGTCAGCTCCCGTGGCGCGTTCTGTAGCGTCACTGCACTAGCGTTGGAGCGGGTCAACTGAAATCAGATGGAAAGAAGGTAGTCGATTTAATTTGTGTGTCCACTCATAGAACCTTAGTACTACATACAAACATACAGTACATAGTACATAAAGTACACTGATAGAACACTTGTAGGAGCGTTCTGTAGCGTCACTGCACTAGCGTTGGAGCGGGTCAACTGAAATCAGATGGAAAGAAGGTAGTAGATTTAATTTGTGTGTCCACTCATAGAACCTTAGTACTATATAGAGTACATAAAGTACAATGATAGTACACATGTAGTAACCTGTCAGATCCCTTGTAGCGTTCTGTAGCGTCACTGCACTAGCGTTGGAGCGGGTCAACTGAAATCAGATGGAAAGAAGGTAGTAGATTTAATTTGTGTGTCCACTCATAGAACTTTAGTACTATATACAGTACATAAAGTACACTGATAGTACACATGCAGTAACCTGTCAGCTCCCGTGGAGCGTTCTGTAGCGTCACTGCACTAGCGTTGGAGCGGGTCAACTGAAATCAGATGGAAAGAAGGTAGTAGATTTAATTTGTGTGTCCACTCATAGAACTTTAGTACTATATACAGTACATAAAGTACACTGATAGTACACTTGTAGTGACCTGCCAGCTCCCTTGGAGCGTTCTGTAGCGTCACTGCACTAGCGTTGGAGCGGGTCAACTGAAATCAGATGGAAAGAAGGTAGTAGATTTAGTTTGTGTGTCCACTCATAGAACTTTAGTACTATATACAGTACATAAAGTACACTGATAGTACACTTGTAGTGACCTGCCAGCTCCCTTGGAGCGTTCTGTAGCGTCACTGCACTAGCGTTGGAGCGGGTCAACTGAAATCAGATGGAAAGAAGATAGTAGATTTAATTTGTGTGTCCACTCATACCTTAGTACTATATACAGTACATAAAGTACACTGATAGTACACTTGTAGTAACCTGTCAGCTCCCGTGGCGCGTTCTGTAGCGTCACTGCACTAGCGTTGGAGCGGGTCAACTGAAATCAGATGGAAAGAAGATAGTAGATTTAATTGTGTCCACTCATAGAACCTTAGTACTACATCTACTACATACAGTGCATAGTACATAAAGTACACTGATAGAACACTTGTAGGAGCGTTCTGTAGCGTCACTGCACTAGGCACTAGCGTTGGAGCGGGTCAACTGAAATCAGATGGAAAGAAGGTAGTAGATTTAATTTGTGTGTCCACTCATAGAACCTTTGTACTATCTATCGTACACAGTACATAAAGTACACTGATAGAACACTTGTGGGAGCGTTCTGTAGCGTCACTGTCACTGCACTAGCGTTGGAGCGGGTCAATTGAAGTCAGATGGAACGAAGGTTGTATTTGTGTGTATAGTTTATTTGTGTGTCCACTTATAACACATTAGTACATATTTGTACACAATATGTACCTACACAGTATTTTTTTTAAAACAAAATGACCGATTCTGGACAGATACCTATATTTTTCTGGGCAACTTAGCATAAAAAAGTGTTCATCCATCTCTCTCTCTCTCTCTCCCCTCAGGCAAGGGACCAGAAATACTTCCGAAAGAGGTCAATCGTCCGAATTTTGACGATATGAAAGTAAACATTATTTGTGTGTCGGTTCTTTTTCCCACTCTTTCTTCCCCTCCCACTTATTTTTCCCTTATTTATCTTATTTTTCCCTCTCTTTCCGTCCCTCATTTCGTTCTCTTTCTCTCTTGCTTCCTATTTTTTTTTTTTAAATCCCCCTCTTTTCCCCCTTTTCCTACCATTTTCCCAATGTCACCCCCCTATATTTGCCCCTTTTTCTTCCTTTTCTTCCACTTTCCTCAGCTTTTTTCAATCTCTCCTTCCCTTTTTTCCCTCTCTCCATCCCTTTTTTTACCTTCTTTGCCTTCCTTTTTTCCTCTATCACCCAATATTTCCCTCTTTTTCTCTCCTTTTTTTTGCTTTCCTTAGCTTTCTTCCCTCTTTTCTTCCGTTTTCTCTCATGTGTCCTTCTATCCCTACCATTTTCTCTCTTTCAACCTATTTTAAACTCTTGCTCTCCCTTTTTTCCACTTTCCTTAACTTTTTGCCCTCTTTCCTAGAGTTTATCCCTCCTTTGTCTCTCTCTCCCTACCATTTTCTCTCTGTCAACCTATTTTTCCCTCTTTCTCTACCTTCTTTCCGCTTTCCTTGAATTTTTTTTCCTTAATTCCTACCGTTTTTCCCTCCATTTTCGCTCTATCCCAATCATTTTCTCTCTGTCACCCTAAATTTCCCCCTTCTTCTCTCTTTTCTCCCTCTTTTCCTGAATTTTTTTCGACTTTTACTTCTCTTTTTCCCTCCATTATTTTAATAGAAAAAATGGTACCTTGTATTTTGTAGCTCCCACTGTTCTTTTTTTTCGGCGAGCGTTTATTTTGAATGGCGTTTGTTTTAAATCAACAAACTCATCTAATATGGCCGGAGGCAGGTTGCTTTTGTGTTCTAAAAATATTCAGTTGAATATTTCGTAGAACAGGAGAACATTGAGACCGAACACAGTTTTTCTAGTATATTGTTGTTGTTGTAAATTCAAAAATATTGAAAATTGTAGAGAAACAGAGGAGTACGCGGAGAGAGGGAGAGAGAGAGGGAGAGGGAGAGGGAGAGAGAGAGAGAGAGAGAGAGAGAGAGAGAGAGAGAGAGAGAGAGGGATAGAGAGAGAGAGAGAGAAGAGAAAGAGAAAGAGAAAGAGAAAGAAAAAGAGAAAGAGAAAGAGAAAAAGAAAGAGAAGAGGAAAGAGAAAAGAAAGAAAGAAAGAGAAAGAAAAAGAAGAGAAAGAAAAAGAGAAAGAAAAAAGAGAAAGAGAAAGGGAAAGAGAAAGAGAAAGAGAAAGAGAGCGGTTTTAGACTCGATTCGCTGGGAATCGTACCAGCTTCCAACGTTAACCTCAACCAATCTGGAAGAGTCAGCCTCATGTGTTTGGAGGAAACAGAATTTTCTTCAAAAAGTCTACCCCAACCGATAATCGAACTCAGAACGGGCACTGGACACAACCATTAAGTCACGGAGTGTGACACCAGGCGAGGTTAATGCTCGAAACATTTTCTACCACCTAACACTCAGAGTCTTATTATTAAGTGGTCAAAAACTCAAATAAATGAGGAAAAATTCATGCATTGAGTATGATTCGAACCAACGGATCCCCTACTTGTATTACCAGACTAGCGCCTTAACCACTTGACCACCAATGCACACAGCTGACCTGGATTCGTCCTGAAATATTTCGGATGAACCAAATTATTACAGGATCCAATGAATTCCTATCAAAGTGCACTGGTAGTCAAGTGGTTAACGCGCTAGTCTGGTAATCCTGCATGGTAATTTGTGACCACATAATAATAATACCCTCAGAGTACATAATAATAAGACTGTGAGGGTTAGGTGGTAGAAAATTCTTCGAGCATTAATTAACCGCGCCTGATGGTTACCTTCCACTAAAGAGTATTATTATTATCATGAAATATATCCTAACTTCTAGTAGCATTTTTCTATGCCTAAAAATTATGTTCTGAAAAATAGAGCGAACAAAGACAATGTAAATGAAATGAGATAGTGGAATGCCGAGGAAAAGAAGGGAGAAGAAGTAGAAGGAGGAGAGGGAAGAAGAGGAGGATTAATTAAATGAGGGATGGAGGAGGAAAAAATAAGGAGAAGGAAGAAAAGGAGGATGAAATGGATAATGAATTAAATGGAGGAGGACAAGAATGAGGAGAAGGAAGAAAAAAAGGAGGAGAAGAAGGAAGAAAAGGAGGATGAAATGGAAAATGAATTCAATGGAGGAGGACAGGAATGAGGAGAAGGAAGAAAAAAAGGAGGAGAAGAAGGAAGAAAAGGAGGATGAAATGGCAAATGAATTCAATGGAGGAGGACAAGAATGAGGAGAAGGAAGAAAAAAAGGAGGAGAAGAAGGAAGAAAATAAGGAGGAGGAGAAGGAAGAAAAGGAGGATGAATTAAATGAAGGAGGAGAATAATGACGAGAAGAAAGAGGAAAAGAAGGGAAGGAGAAGGAGGTGGAGAAGTAGGAGGAAGAGGAGTAACAGAAGAAGGAAGAAAATTGAAAAAAACGAAATAGAGAAGCCCTTAAAAATGTTTTCCCCTAAATGAAAGTTAAGATAAAAAGAATGAAATAAATACGCAGGAAACAAGGAGGCAAGATGGAGGAGAAGGAAGAGGGAGAAGAGAGAGGGAGAAGACGAGATAGGGAGTCTAAGAAAGAAATTAACTTCTCCCCCACTCCAATGTGCACTTGAGTGTGGATAACTTGGTGAGGGTAATTAATTATTATGTAGTTGCACTGTTTCATTTACCTCTCTCTCTTCTCTCTTCTCCCTCCTTTCTCTCTCTCTCTTCTCCCTCCTTTCTCTCTTTCTCTCTGTTCTCCCTCCTTTCTCTCTCTTTCTCTCTCCCTCCCTCCTTTCTCTCTCTCCCCATCTCTCTTCCCTCTTCTCTCTCCTGAGCCCTCTCAACACCCAGCAGAAGCAGATTAGAAAACTCCTATTTGAAAATTCCAATGTCTCCTGTCTAACACCAGATGAGCTGTCTAAATACGTATTAATATATTCTAATTTTTTCAATGATACGTTTAGACAGCTCACTGATCAGCCGTATCAATTACGCCGCCAGGTATTCAGGCGGACACGTGTGAATACCAAGCGTTACGGAGACAGGAGGCTGGAATATAGAGTGCCAATGCTGCTCAATAAATACTGCCAGGATTTCTTGGATGAGACAAGAATTTTTTTGGTTGAATCCAAAATTAAGGATAGCATCCTGAATTACCAATCTGATCGGGGTTCGAATCCCTGAACTGTAGTATTTGTGCGACCTATCCATGGACCAGGGGACATATCCATTGAACAAAAATATAGTTTCCTAATAATTATGTAAATAGAATCATAGTTAAATTTCCTTAGAATTATAAATTGTCACAGTGTATCTTTTAATTTTTTAACATTTAAGAGAGGAGCATACCTCCCAATAAGTTATCATTAGCTTAGGAGGTATTAATTTGTATATTTAATTTATGTAAATAAAGTTTCTATATTCAATTCAATTCAATTCAATTCCTGCCTTCTTTCTCTCTATTTCTCTCTCTTCTCCCTCCATTTCTCTCTCTATATGTCTCTCTCTCTGTCCCTCTTTTCTCTCTCTCTCTTCTCCCTCCTTTCTCTCTCTTTCTCTCTCCCTCCCTCCTTTCTCTCTCCCTCCCTCCTTTCTCTCTCTCTCTCCATCTCTCTTCCCTCTTCTCTCTCCTGCCTTCTTTCTCTCTATTTCTCTCTCTTCTCCCTCCATTTCTCTCTCTATCTGTCTCTCTCTCTGTCCCTCTTTTCTCTCTCTCTCTTCCTCCCTCTCTCTCCCAATTTTCTCTCTGTCTCTACCTCCATCTCTCTCTCTCCCTCCTCTCAATCTTGTCTCTCTATTTTTTCTCTATCCCTACGTCCTCTCTCCCCCTTTATCTTTTTTGTCTCTCTTCTTTCTCTCTCCTTTTTTCTGTCTTTTCTCTCTTTTTCTTCTTTCTTCATCTCTTTTCTCTTTCCCTCCATCCCTTTTTTACTGTCTCTCTCCCCCTTCCTCTCCCCCTCCCTCTCTCTTCTCCCTCTCTCTCTCCCCCTCCCTCTCTCTCTCCCTCTCTCTCTCCCTCTCTCTCTCTCTCCTTTCCTCCTTTACTCTCCTTCTCTCTTTACTCTATCTCCTCTCTCTATGTCCCTTATTAACTATCTATCTATCTCCCTCCCTCCTTTTCTCTCTATCATTCAATAAATCTCTCCCTCCTTCCCTCCATTTATTCACTCTAATTTCATACTTCTCCTCTCATCTCTTCTTTTTCTTCCTATGGCACAAGTTAAAAGTGATCAGAAGGAGAGAAATAAATAAAGAGGCGAGGAGAGAAGAGGGAGAAGAAATAAAAAAAGGAGGAGAAGGGATATAGAGAGTAGGAGGAGAGAAAGGTATTGGAAGGTAATAGAGGTCAGAGGAAGGTAATAGAGGTAAGAGGGAAAAGAAGGAGGATAAAGAGGAGGAGGAGGAGAGAAAAGTAATAGAGAAGAGAGGAAGGAAGGTAATAGGAAGGAGAGGGAGAAGAATGAGAAGAAAGAGGATAGAGGGTAGAAGAAGGAGATAAAGAGGAAGAGGAGGAGAGAAAAGTAATAGAGAAGAGAGGTAGGTAATAGAGAGAGGAGGAGGATAAAGAGGAGGTAATAGGAATTAGGAGGAGGAGGATGATGGTCTATGTGTTCGTTTCACACAATGGCTCTCTTGATAATTAAATTCAGTCGCACTATTTTGGATAATTTCAATGGAGAATATGGAAATAAATAAAATAATTAGTGACTATCTACGTATATTATCTCTTCGCCCTCCTTTTTATCTCTCTCTCTCTCTCTTTTAACACCTTTTCATCGTCTTCTATTTCCAATACTATGCATTGTTTGTCGAATGGTCTTCTATTTTTTGGCTATAATTTCGCCATTGGTCGCTGTTTCACATCAATGCAGCTACTAATTTTTCCTCACGAGGTGTAAATGGAACCCCAATCACACCACATGAGCATCCAAGTTCAGAGCAGTAAAAATCCTGTCCCGTTGATGATCGAACTCAGATCACTATGCGTGCAATGCCTAGCAAACTAACTCACACGGCCACGGTAAAATAAAGAGTGTCTTTCTATCTTTCCTTTCTACTTTTCCAAATTCTCATTTTTACCCTTTTCTTTTTCTCTTTCTCATTCTCTTTCTCTCTTTTCTCTCTCACTCTCTCGCGGAGTATGAGACAACGCGACGCTCATTTTGTGTTTAATTTGCCTTTTTGTGCAAAATCAAGTTGGCAGAAATATTCTGTCGAGTTGGTGAATTTGCAAAAAAAACGTCAGTGCAAATTCAAGCAAAAAGTACTTGTTATGCTTTCCAGGAGGGAGAGATAAAGACAATGAGAGAGAGAGAAAGAGAGAGAGAGAAAGAGAGAGAGAGACAGACAGAGAGATAGAGAGAGAGAGAGAGATAGACATAGAGAGAAAGAGAAAAAGAGGGAGAGAAAGAAAGAGAGAGATAGACATAGAGAGAAAGAGAGAGAGAGAGAGAAATTATAATCACTTTGACATAAAAAAAATAGAAAAAGATACAGAATAGCACTTTGCTCTCAACAGATTTTTGTTTAGTTTTGCATTCTGAAAAAAAAGAAAAAATAAGGGGATCTATAAATAAGGTACCTTTATATATAGTTACGATTACCTAATAAACAAGTATAAACAATTGCAAAACGGTAAAAAAAAAATACAGGTTATTATACATATTGGAGTTACGACAACATTATGTCATAATAGCTAAAGGATCAAAGTTTACTGCCCCAGTCAGGCTGGGTGAGGTAAATGTGGGTAGCTAGACTATAATTATGTTTCCAGCGCATCTCCAAGAAAATGTAAGGTGTAGGACGTAGGTGCTATTATTACTATTATATTAAATATTTTAGCAAGCCAGCGTCGATGGCATGTTGAATACACCGGTTCCCTTCAGAACACCGAAGTTAAGCGACATCCAGCGAGGTTAAGACTTGGATGGGTGACCATTCAAATTCTAATTCTCGTGACGCTGGCTTTTCCCGGCCCCACTCAGGCTGGGTGAGGTCAATGTGAGTAGCAGGTTTGTGAGTTTCCTGCGAATGGAGGGTAAAACCCCCGTCGTGATATGACCATGGCAGTTGAAAGCGACGTTAAACCCCACTTTAAAAAAAAAAAAAAAAAAAAAAAAAAATATTTTAGCATTTATACTTTCACATTAAATTTATATTTATTTAAAATAAATTATTAAATATGGACATTATTAACTACCGTCTATTTTACTAGGAATTTCGAACAATCTGGTTATAATTTCAAAATCAACATTTTTTTTTACTAATAAGTAATCGTGCCCTGGAACCGCTTTCGCATTACTTCAGGGCACTTTACCTTTACATCCATGCCATTCCGGAAACGAAAAACTCGGTCAGAATTTTCCGCTCCGGCCGGGATTCGAACCCGCAACCTCTGGGTCAGTAACCAATGCTCTTAACCACTGAGCCACGGAGGTCGGCTCAGTGGTTCAACATTACAAAAGAAAATAATATCTCATCCAGTTCACCATTCTGTGGCAGACTGCCCAGCATGCTGGCCGCATTACCTCTCTGGATGGATGTCGACAATTTCTGTCGAATATTACATTTATTTTAAAATTTACTCAAAAAAACGCAGAAAAGGGTAACAAAAAATTATGATAATTGGAAGAAAAACTTAACTTCTACTGATGCATTTCGTATTTAGGTAAACAAAAGAGAAAACTGAACAATGAGTGCAATATATTTTATATTTCGTTGGCAAATGAAATATATTTTTTATTCTATACGGTGTCCTCGCAACTTCATACTACATAAATAACGGTGATTTGGGTAGAAAGTGAAATAGTCAGCCAAGCGTAAGACGAACAAGGAGATTGAGAAGGACAGAGAGGGAGAAGGAGATAGATAAAGAGAGAGAGAGAGAGAGGGGGGGAGAGAGGGAGAGGAGAAAAAGAGAAAGAGAAAAAAAGAGAGAGAGGGAGAGATAGAGAGAGAGAGATGAGAAAAAGAGAGAGATAGAGAGGGAGAGATAGAGTGAGAGGGAGAAAGAGAGAGAGAGGAAGAAGGAGAGAGGGAGAGGTAGAAAGTGAGAGATAGATAGAGAGAGAGAGGGAGGGGGGGTACAGTGTGAGAGATAGTTAGATAGATAGAGAGTGAGAGAGGGAGAGGGAGAAAGAGAGAGGAAGGGGGAGAGTGAGAGAGATAGAGAGAGAGAGAGAGATAGATAAAGAGAGAGAAACAGAGAATCCAAAAATAATACAATTACCAACAAACTTATTATTCAAAACTGACTCTAATTGCATACTTGGCTGTAAGGCTTGTATTGAATAAATTGCATTACACACAGCCGACGAATGCTTGGGAAAACTGCATAATATACACGCTTCCTACAGTGTCTGCTAAACAAATAATAGGTATTATTTACGGGTACCGTGCAAGTAACTTAATTATATTCCTGTTATCTGAAACTATGTCACACTCGCTAGGTACATTAATTGGCACCTACATATTTATATTTCCCAGTAAAATTTCGGCCATTTTTCAAAAATACAGATAAATGCCAACTGAATTTTACATGCCATCTGCATTGTAAATACTATATTCGCACAAAAGCCAGGGTGGATTTCAAGTAATATAATTACGGCTGAATTAATATGTCACACGTTCACATCAGGTAATAGAGAACTTCACGCTTGCTGATAGAATAAATTAAAACTTTACATTTGTTATCAACTTTACATAATATACAGAGTGTATGTTGAAGGACTTACAAAATAATAATAATACTATTTTGTTGAAGGTAACTACCAGGCGAGGTTAATATTATTATTAAAATCTTTATTAGAAGAATTACAAACAAATAATGGTAAAAATTAAAATACAAAATTGACAATAAAAATATAAATAGGAAAAAAATAAACAAAATGTATATCGTACATTATGTCCTATTTAAAGGTCGGGGTTATAGCCTATAGCAACCTCTTTTACACAACCCTTAAAGGTTAATGCTTAGAGCACTTTCTACCACCTAACCCTCAGAGTCTTATGTGGTCATAGACTCAAATTATCGAGGAAAAACTCATGCATTGGTTGGGATTCGAACCAACAAATCCCTACGCTATTTGCAAATGTACACAAGTGCTTAACGTGCTAGTCTAGTAATCAATCAGGTATCGAAAGAATCCGTAGGTTCGAATACCACCCATGCCATTCCCGAAACGGAAAACTAAAAAATAACGGTTAGAATTTTCCGAAAAACGATTAGAGTTTTCCGCTCCGGCCGGGATTCGAACCGGCAACCTCTGGATCCGCAACCAATGCTCTTAACCACTGATCCACGGAGGTCGGCAGGATATGTAATACCTATATACCTATGTACCTAATGTATGTATGTATGTACTTATACACATACATCATACATCCTGAACATTCATACGAGATGAAAAACACAAATGAGCCCAGATCGATATTTCCGTTCGAGTTTTTGAGTAGAGTATTATTTGCTTCATTATTTCCTCTAGTATTTACAAGAGCGTAATCTTTGCACAAGTATTTACGGGGGCGGGGGAAGTATTTACAGAAGTATTTATGGGGAGGGGGGGAGTATTTTAGGGGAGACGAGGTATTGACGAAAGTATTCCGAGTTCCGAGCGCATAATACTCTTCATAATTTCAAAACAGTGATTGCCAAAATACCTGATTGTACATTTTTTTTTTCGTGATAGGTTCAATAGATTATTGATTATTGTGCACTGGTAGTCAAGTGGTTAACGCGCTAGTCTGGTAATAAAGGTAGCGTAGAAATTTGTTAGTTCGAATCCCACCAACTGCACGAATTTTTCCTCATTAATTTAAGTTTGTTATTATTACGTGGTCACAAGTTTGTGACCACGTAATAATAATAATCTTGAGGGTTAGGTGGTAGAAAATGCTTTGAGCATTAACCTCGCCTGGTGGTTACCTTCCACTAATGAGTATTAATATTATTATTATGAGTATTGTGTCTGGTAGTCGGCCTCCCGGGTGTAACGGCTGTGCCCTAGTCCAGAGATCCTGAGTTCGATGCCCGGTTGAAGCAGTCTTTTCACTAAAAAATTTTTGTACCCTCCGATCACGTAAAGCTGGCCTTACCGGCCCTACCCAGGCTCGGTGAGGTTAATGTGAGTGGCTGATGCGATTACCAGTGAATGAATGGTACAACCCCCAGTAAATTGGATCTGTGCGTTGATACAGGGTCTGCCCAAAAAATGAGTCTCTCGAAATATCTAGAGAACGGATTAAAATTTTAAAAATGCTGAAACACGTGTACTATTATATCGAGGGGGAAACTTTTTTACTTGGTTGTGATTTTTTATCATTACCAGGGGTGGCCCCAGGGGGGGTCAACTTTGGAATCTTAAATGGAACCACCCTATTTGTAATACAAGTAATATCAAGTTTAATATACCTACATCCAATACAACTGCTCACTTTTCTGTTTATACTGATTAAATTAGAGAGGTTAGTTGATGGCATGGATTTGGATATTCAGAACTATTACCTGCTGATGAGAGCAAATAAGCTCCAAACAGCTGTCCAGGTATGTTCTGATATTCATGTACATCTAGTACTTCTCACTTTTCTGTTTATACTGATTCTACTGAATAATTTAAGGCTCTGAGTTTGAGGTGGTAGAAAATGCTTTGAGCATTAACCTCGCTTGGTGGGTAGGTACCTTTCACTAAAGAGCATGTCATTATTACTATTATTATAGCATGCTCGGCTTGCACTCCAGGTGACCCGGGTTCGAATTCCGGCGGGCTCAATTTTTTTTTAGCTCTGTACTTTGCATGTCGGGTTCTGCCACAGCCTGATCTAGAGATTCTAGAGTGTGCAACCACCAGTAGCGGCATTACGAGATTGGCTACAACACAGACCGCAAGCGTCTACAGTAGCTCTACAGTTTCATAGCTACGAAATAAAAAAAAGGCTGAGATACACTCATCTTTAATAAATAATAATATTAGAATAGTTAGTTATCATATTAAATTTGTGTTATTCACTTTCGTGATATCATAACTACTCAAACCGGGACTTGAACCACCGACCTCCAGGTTAGAAGTATTACCGCCGAAATATTAGAATATGATGCATTAGCACCAGCTCTCCTAATGTCGATGCTACCCACTAAAAACTTACACAAAATAAGATTTATTTTGTCACAATTTTCAGTGTTCATCATCGACATTACGAGAACTAAAGCTAATGCAGCTCTCTCAGACCAGATGACACATTAGACTAGGCATGGCCGCATGTCTCGTTTCAAGAATTTCAAGATAATATTTCTTGCTTGTGAAGGATCGGATGTTTTTGAAGAACGATTTTTTATGTAGCGCTGATCTCTGTAGGTATTTGTTGTGTTATATGTGTATGAGATATATACTCAATCATTTCTTCCTTTTCTTTTTCTGATCCATCTATTTCTTCTTTACTTTCTCCCCTTTCTCTCTCTTTCTCCCTCGCTCTCTCTCTTTCACTGTCCCTCTCTCTCTCCCACCTTCAGTCTCACTCTCTCTCTCTCTGCCCCCCCTCTCTCTGTCTCTTTTTCTCTTCCTCTCTCCCCTTTTCTCCCTCTCTCTCTATCTCTCTCTCTCTCCCTCTCTCCCCTTTTCTCCCTCTCTCTCTCTCTATCTCTCTCTCTCTCTCTCTCTCTCTCTCCCTCCCTCTCTCTCTCTTACTCTTCTCTCCTTCTGCTCATTTTCTTCCTGATGATCCGACTTCAGTAGCTTGACCGATAAGGCGCCGGACTTGTAACCTGGAGGTCAGTGGCTATAAAAAGGGAGGAGACCAACAGTCTGGCTGGGGGACAATAAACACTAAGTAGACCAGCATTGGCTTGGTTCTGGGGGCCCTTGTCAATTATTAGCCTCCTTGTAAAGACAGTGGTAGAAGTGCTGAGTCATTCATCCACTGTCTGGGCTACCATTGTTCACGATGACGAAACCCTATGATATGATATACCTACACGATCTTATTATGATGATGATGCTTTTTCGCCTTCTTTCTCTTCTTCTTAACTCGTTCTTAATTTTATAAATTTTTGCATTATTACTTTCACCAAGAATTTCTAATTTCTATTGTGTTTTTCGTAAATATAAAAAAATTCTCTTTCCTCTTCTCTCTTATTTATCCTTTTCTTATTTTTTTAAAGTATAAATTGACTGAAAGTTTAAAAAGTTATCATTTTTGTGTTAATCACTTTCGTGATATCATAACTACTTCATAAACATGAGATATAATCTTTTGTTTTATTTTGATATATTAGATAGAGAAAAATACATTCTTTAATATATTTGACCTTTTTTAAAAGTATTTTGATTTAAAGATAAGGTTATCATTTTTGTGTTAATCACTTTCGTGATATCACAACTACTTCATAAACTTGAGATATAATCTTTTGTTTTATTTTGATATATTTAGATAAAGAAAAATACATTCTTTAATATATTTGACCTTTTTTAAAAGTATTTTGATTTAAAGATAACGTTATCATACTTGTGTTAATCACTTTCGTGATATCACAACTACTCAAACTGGCTTTACTAAATCTACGCTGAAACCGGGACTTGAACCACCGACCTCCAGGTAGCAAGTCCACCGCCATATCGATCAAGCTACTGAGGTCGGTATGGAGCGAATAGAATTTTCTGTTTGAAAAATCTGCTCCGACCGGGGATCGAACTAAGGATCTCTGGACTACGGGAAGTATTCACAACCGTTACGCCATCGCCACGGAGGTCGGTTTCTTCTCTTATTATTTATTTATTCCTGAGTTTTGTTTCAACATCTCTCTCTTTCTTCTCTCTCTTTCTCCTCGTTTATAAATTTGTATTTTTCATAAATAATAATTTCCTTCTTATTTCCCTCGTTCAGGTAATTTCTTTCTCTGCCTCCTCTCCTGGTTTCAGCAAAAGTTCCTCCTGTTCGCAGAGAACTCATTCAATATTTGTTCATTAGGTAGCTTTCCCTCTTTCAGAGCCTTTCTTATTATAAATACTCCTCTCTCAGATACACACACACCCACACACCACCCACACATACATACACATACACACACACCCACGTACCCACACATACATACATACACACACATCTTTTTATGTATTGAGATTTTGGATTGAAGTTTGAAAGGGAGAAGTATGTACCTAGAATATTTTTAATCCCACAAAAAACTACCGTTAGAAAAGGGCCAAGTTCCAGAACTCCTATCCAAAAAGGTTTCGCCAATGAATGCAGTGATATTTTGTTTGCGGCCAAGTTATCTTGGTACTAAACTATTTCTTTTATTAAAACCCGTTTTCTGAGTTCCTCATTTTGCATGTTTTTAACTGCAAAATATCCTCTGACTTGGCCAGTTTTATGCCATCGGTTGTATGGAATATTACGACTATATGTATAGGTATACAGAATAACAATATAACCAGTACAAGGAGCAAAAACGAGTTTTAATAAAAGAAATAGTTTAGTACCAAGATAACTTGGCCGCAAACAAGATATCACTGCATTCATTGGCGAAACCTTTTTGGACAGGAGTTCTGGAACTTGGACCTTTCTAACGGTAGTTTTTTGTGGGATATCATTACTTTTTGTAAATGGTTTGTTTCACAGCACGTTTCATTATTTTTTATTAAAAAATTCAGGATTCTTCACTTTAATATGCTCCCTAAAACGACACCGTTTAACAGCCGAAATAGTACGAAAGTCCCGGTTTTCCGATTTTTCCCTGTATTTTTACAGTAAACCCTAGCACCATGCAAAATTTCAGCTTTTTAGGTAGTCGGGAAGTGCCCCATAATTTTGATGATCTGTCAGTCAGTCAGTATCAAAATCGCAAATTTCAAAATTACATTCCTCTGAAAGTTTTTTGCATAGAGTCTTTAAATTTTCAATGTCATTTTAATGATATTAGGACAATCTCTGTTCCAAATTTCAAATTTCTATGATCAATTGAACCGAAGATATGAGGGTGTGAAAAACCGGGTGAATCGGTTCGTGTAAAGATACACTGCCGTGCTTGCTGGAACTTGGCCTGGCGCACTGCCGTGCGCTCAGATTCTACATAATATCTTATATTATAAAATGATTGGTTTGTGTGTGTACTAACATAATTGAGCATATATCGACAAGTATATAGGTCCAATTAAGCTGAAATTTTGTATACCTTGTAATTTTGTATTTTGTGATTTTGCTATTGAGATTCAAAATGTCCATTTTTTAAAAGTTGAGCTTTTTCAGTCTCCAATTTGGCCATCCGAATAGATTTCTGGAATTCCTAGAACTGATCCCTTCTGCATTTATAACCTTCCACAAATATTTCTTTGACCCCATGTGCTATGGAACAAAATGAGGATCGATTTGTTTAACCACATTTTCATTGTTTCTTATTTGAGATAGTTACGACTGGGATTTTAACCTCCATTCCCTGGAAAATGTAATCGTACCAGCTACCCACATTAACCTCACCCAGCCTGGGTAGGGCAGAAGTGTTAGGATAAGCGCTTTCTTTTTACCCTCCCCCAGATTTTTTTTTTTAAAGGTAATTGTGCCCCGGAACAGCTTTTGCATTACTTCAGCGGACTTAACCTTTACGTTCATGCCATTCCGAAAACGGAAAAAACTCGGTCAGAAATTTTTGCTCCGGCCGGGATTCGAACCCGCAACCTCCGGGTCGATAACCAATGCTCTTAACCACTTTTTACCCTCCATTCGCTGGGAATCGTACCAGCTACCCACATTATCCTCATCCAGTCTGAGTAGGGTAGAAATGTAATGAATTTGCGCTTTCCTTTTATGGTCTGTCGAACAGACACTCGCCCATAAGATCGCAAGAAAGCAGAAGAAATCACATTTTTATAGCCACCTTTTTCATTAGCAACAATAGACGAAAATATATTTCATGGTTTTATGACACAATCAATAAAAGAGGCCATTTTCAATCTCTCTCTTTCTCTTTAACCTTCTCTCTCTCTCTCTCTCTCTCTCTCTCTCTCTCTCTACCTCTCTCTCCCTCTCTCTCTCTCTCTTTCTCTTTAACCTTCTCTCTCTCTCTCTCTCTCTCTCTTTCTACCTCTCTCTCCTCTCTCTCTCTCTTTCTATCCTTTCAATCCCTCTTTCTGGCTCTCTCTTCCTTCCGTCTGCTTACTTTATCTCATTTTTATTACTCTTGTTTTCTTTATCCTTCTCTCTTTCTATCCCCCCCAATCTTTTTTTTTTTTTTTTTTTTTTTTTTCAAGTACTGTCTACACACACCAAATTGAAAAATCATTTTGGCATGCAATAACTGACAAAGGGTATTTCTGTGGTGAATATTAAATTTTACAGGAATAATGGTGGCTTTTCTAGTTTTTCATTGTAAAGAATCATAGCTAATGCGATGGGGGATTTGACATTCAGTTTTGGTGGTTCAAAAAGAAGGGCAGGGTTTGGTCTTAGTCTATGATTTGGGATTTTGAATTTAATTTCTCCTAAAAGGTATGGACTTTGAATTTTGTTCGTTAGAATATTTGCTAGAAGCTTGATTTGTGCTGATCCGAATCGTTGTTCAATGGATTCCATTGGTAGATTTTCTATCAATAAGGAGTACTCAATATATTGAGGGTAGAGAGGGTAGAATCCATTGAATTTTTTAAACAAATACCGCACAAATCGAGCTTGAACTTTTTCTAGAAGTTTCATATGTTCTTTGGTTGTTGGACACCAAAGAGGTGAACAATATTCTATTGTGGAACGTATTAGGGATTTATAAAGTGTGGTGATGGCATCTATGTCTTGAATGTCTTGACAATGGCGGATTACCATACCAAGTTTTTTTAGGGCTTTTTTAGCTGTTTCTTCTACTTGAGTTTCCCAAGATAGATTTGTTTTAAAGTATATTCCTAAATCTTTGTATGTATTGATTTCTTCTATGGGTATATTGTTTATGTTGTATGTGTGTTGTATTCGTTGTTGTTTTTTAGTGTATGTCATGTGGTAGCATTTGTTGGGGTGAAAATTGAGTCCTATAGTGTTGAGCCATGTTGTAATGTTGTTTAGATCTTCTTGTAGTTTGTTACAGTCTTCTTGTGTTGTTATATCTTTGTATATTTTGAGATCATCGGCATAGAGTTTTATTTTTGAATTGTGTACGTGATTTTGGATGTCGTTATAAGTTAAAATAAATATTAAGCTAGATAGCTTTGACCCTTGGACAACGCCTGATGGTGGACTGAATGGTTTGGACCAGTATTTCTCATAAACAACGAAGTTTTTTCTGTTTGTTAGATAGTTTTTGAACAGTTTTGTGAGAGGTGTTGAAAATCCTGCTGCGTTGAGTTTTGCAATGATTGCGTCGTGTGAAATTCTGTCAAAACATTTTTCGATGTCAGTGTATATAACATCCACTTGTGTTTTTGTTATATGGCTACTGACTTCGTGACAAAATTCGGTTAGGTTCGAAAGAGTGGATCTACCACTGATAAAGCCATGTTGGTTCTCGGATACTGTTTTGAATATGTAAGGTGCTATTCTGGTGTATAAAACACCTTCGTAAATTTTTGCTATTGTGTTCAGATTTGATATTGGGCGGTGATTGGCTATTTCGGTGCTTGTCCCTTTTTTCGGTATTGGGCAAATTATTGATTCTTTTAGAACATCTGGAAAAACTGATGTTCTAAGAGAATTGTTGAAGATGTGGGTAAGGGGTTGTTTAATATGGTTGATGCATTTTTTGTAGAAAATTGGTGGAATATTGTCAGGGCCTGGGGGTTTATTGGTTTGCATATTTTTAATTTCTGTTTCTACATCCTGTTCTAGTATTTTGTTTATGTGAAAGTATGCATTGCAATTAACAGGTAAATTTTCGTGTATGTGATGGTTTGTTGTGTGGTTGTGAGCTTGTAGGAAATATTGTGCAAAGGTATCTGCAATCTCCTTTTCGTTGGTTAAATGTGAGCCATTATAATTATGTTAGTGTAGGTAGTTTTTCTTGTTTCTTTTTGTCTTTATAGAATTTCCAAAACTTCTTTCCGTCTTTTTTAAATTCGTGTGTTATGTCTTGAATGTAATCTTTGTAGTTATTTTTTATCTGTTTTTTACATGTTTTTCTTAGATTATTATAAGTGTCTATCTGTCTTGAATTTTTGTTTTTTATTTTTCTGAGGCGTTCTTTCTTTTTGAATAGTTTCTGTGTGTCTCTAGACCACCATTGGGGGAATTTTATTTTTGTCCTAAATATTTTGTGTTTTGGTACATGTTCATCTAAATGTTCTTTTATTTCTTTGTAAAATATATCTAGTTCTTCATTACATGTTCTCTCTTTGTTGAACAGCGAAGACCATTCTATGTTTTTTATATCATTTATTAATGCTGAGAAATTTGCTTTTTTAAAATTGTAGGAATTGCTTACATTATTTTGTGTAGAGTTATTTAGTATTGTAGTTTTATTGTTGAGTGTAGTTAGTTGCATTGTGATTAGAAGTGGGGGATGATGCAAATCTGGTTTTACAAGGCCTTCTGCTTCTTTAATTGTAATTTGTGCGATTTTTTTCCTATTAATTTTATATCGTGTGAAATTGGTGAGGCATAAATCTAATATTCGGTCATTTTGGTTTTTTACGTCGTTTAAAGATTCTAGATTATGTAATTCGATTAGGGAGTTAATGTTTTTCATTATTTTTGTATTTTCTTGATTAGCGAATTCAGGTATGTTAAAGTCACCTAAGAGCATTATGTTTTCGTTAAGTAGTTCAGTATTATTTGAAATTTCTTCAGCAAAAGTTTCTATGGTCAGATGGTTAACTGGGGGAGGGAAATAACAAAGGCAAATATTAAGGATTTGACCATAAAGTTTACATTCTATCCACATTGTTTCTTTTGTTGATGTACATGAGTTGAGGTGAGATAAAGGTTTTGTAGATATTGTTTTATCTATCGCAAGAATTAAACCTCCACCGCGGTCTTTAGTTGTAGCAATTGGGTCTCTATCTTGCCTGTAAATACTATACCGGGAATCAAAGATTTCATTATTACTTATATCTTCTGACAGCCAACTTTCAGTAATAGCTATGATTTCATAACTTTCACTTAAAGTGTTTAAATATATTTCTTTGCATTTCCTTCGTATGCTATTTGTATTTTGATATAGTATTCTAATATCTTTCAGTTGTTTGTTTTTGTTTATAGTGTTTTTGAGAGCTGAGATGTATTTATTTTTGTCACCTACTACACTAGGGTCGTCAGGATAATTGGAAAATTTCTATTGTAGGAGTTTCTTGTTTCTTGGGCTATTTTTGTTATTGGTTTAGTTAATTGGTAGTATGGGGGAAGTTGTGTGAATTTTATGTTTGGAATGATGGGAGTATGTTGGGAGTTAGAGTTCCTCGGATTCAGATTATTCGCATTTCGTGTGTAGTGATAGTGTTCGTTTCGTTCTGTAAGTTTGTTTGTATTGTTGTAGTTAGGCGTATATTGATGTTTGTTTTGATAATCCATATTTGGTGTATTATATGTGTCTGCTGCATAAAGGTTATTATTTTGTTTTGTATTTAAGTTAGTTGCATTTTGTGTGTAGTTAAAACTATGTGCGTTTTGTTCAATTAATTTGTTTCTCTTCCCCCCTAATCTCTTTTCTCTCTCTTCCACACTCACTTTCTGTCTCTCTCTGCTTGCTCTCTACACTATTGCTCATTTTTATTACTATTGTTATCGAAATGTACTTTTTTCTTCTCTCTCTCTCTCCCGCTCTACCTTTCTCTCTCCTCCCGTCTTCCTATTGGATATTGCTCTCTCTCTCTCTTTCTCTCTCTCTCTCTTTCTCTCTCTCTCTCTGCTCCTCTACCTTTCTCTCTCCTCCGTTTTCCTACTGGATATTGCTCTCTCTCTCTCTCCTCCTCTACCCTTCTCTCTCCTCTCTTTTTCTCCCCCCTCTCTACCTATCAGTCTATCCCATCTCTTTTTCTCCCTCCTCCTTCTTCCCACTAAATTTCACTGGTTTTCTATGTCTTCTCTTTCTCACTCTCCTTCTCTTCCTGCCTTCCTCCTCCGTCCGCACTGTAGCTATTGCTCACTGTCTTCCCTCTTTTTTATCCCTCTCTTCTTTTTCTTTTGACCTCTCCTCTTCTTTTTCTATTCTCTCTCTTTCTCTTTCTCTTTTTCTTTTTCTTTGTCTTTCTCTTTTTCTTTTTCTTTCTCTTTCTCTTTTTCTTTCTCTCTCTCTCTCTCTTTCTCACTCAGTTGTGTATAGCCTTGCTGATTTTTATGTCTTCACTGTAGCTATTGCTCTCTATCTCCCCTTTTTTTTCTCTCTCTCTTCTTTTTCTTATGTTCTCTCCTCTTCTTTTTTCTTTTCTCTCCCTTTCTCTTTCTCTTTTTCTTTTTCTTTCTCTCTCTCTCTCTCTCTCTCTCTCTTTCTCACTCAGTTGTGTTTAGCCTTGCTGATTTTTATGTCTTCACTGTAGCTATTGCTCTCAGTCTCCCCTTTTTTTTTCTCTCTCTCTTCTTTTTCTTATGTTCTCTCCTCTTCTTTTTCTCTTCTCTCCCTTTCTTTTTTTTTCTCTCTCTCTCTCAGTTGTGTATAGCCTTGCTGATTTTTATGTTTTCACTGTAGCTATTGCTCTGTCTCCCCTTTTTTTTCTCTCTCTCTCTTCTTTTTCTTATGTCCTCTCCTCTTCTTTTTTCTTTTCTCTCCCTTTCTCTTTCTCTTTCTCTTTTTCTTTTTCTTTCTCTCTCTCTCTCTCTCTCTCTCTTTCTCACTCAGTTGTGTTTAGCCTTGCTGATTTTTATGTCTTCACTGTAGCTATTGCTCTCAGTCTCCCCTTTTTTTTTCTCTCTCTCTTCTTTTTCTTATGTTCTCTCCTCTTCTTTTTCTCTTCTCTCCCTTTCTTTTTCTCTCTCTCTCTCTCCCTCAGTTGTGTTTAGCCTTGCTGATTTTTATGTCTTCTGGAACAAATGTCTCTCTTTTTCGTGTTGTTCCATTTTTCTCTATCAATCTCCATTTTACTCTCATTAATAAATTGTTTTCTATCCCTCTACCTACATAGCTCTCCCTCTTCTTCCCCCTTCCCTCTCTAATCCTTCCTCTCTCTCCCTTTCTCTCTCTCTCTCTCTCTCTCTTTCTCACTCTACAGTTTTTCTATGTTATCTTTGTTTTACTTCCGAATAATTTCTAATATTAGAAATCGGAAGTATTATGTTCGTTTTTGTTTAAAAAAATATTTCTGAGCAACTTTGGTTTTGTGTCCGTCTGTCGGGCTGTGAAAAATATTCCTTGTGACGCGCAAATCTCAAAAACTACTGAACTGATTTCGAAAAAAAATTGTGCGAATATAGGAGACGTTCTGAAGATGGTCCCATTTCAAATTATTCAACTTCGCACCAGCGCAGCGCAGCGGTTCTGGGTGATAGAGGCATTGCACCTGACCACTAACTTTTTATTTAATCGCTTATATCTCGTGAACTTTTGATTTCGATGAAATTTTGGATTTATTTGCATATTATTGTTTTACATGAGCCATTTAAAATTTTTTACTTTTAATTATTATATTTTTTAGCTCTGATATTTAAGAAAATCCAAAAAAAATTGACAAAATAGTGAAAAAATGAGGTCTTCGACTTGCCGATACAAACTTTTTTTTTAGAATCCAGAATGTAGGAAAAATAGTATTCTACCATTTAAAGCATATTTGAAGAAAATCGGTTAAGCGGTTTTGGAGATGCAAGTGATTTAATATAAAATTTCAAAATTGCCACGTGTAGTCGTGTATATTATTATTAAACATGTTCAATCAAGTTTGAATTATAATTGACATAGAATATATACAATTGTACAATGTACATACATAGAAATTGAAATTAATAAAACAAAACTAGATCAAGGGCGGTGCTAATGCCAACGGCATTCTCTTCCGCACCACCCTTAATGTGAAACAAAATGTATACAATGTGAAACAATCATGAGGAAGTACTGTGTCCATAATTGGCAGTGTTTTTTTAGACTCCTTTGTCGCACGGTTATATTATTTTCCCCTAAGTCATAAAAAACATAAAATATTGGTAGTGGCACAAAACGATATGACGCCGACCAAAAATCCTTGAAGAGAGTGAGAGAGGAGAGAGAGAGAGAGAGAGAGAGAGAGAGAGAGGAAAGAGAGAGAGAGAAAGAAAGAGAGAGACAGGGGAAGAGAGAGAGAGAGAGAATAAGAGAGAGAGAGAACAAGAAGAGAGAGAGAGATAAGAAAAATTAGGGGAAATAAAAGACTAAGAGAGAGATAATAAGAAATGGAAAAAAAAAGAAATTGAAGATATGTTATACAATATACATAATATATTATATACATTATACATAATATATATACATATATATGTAGGTACCGTATAACTAGTTAGGTATAGTCATATTAAAATAAATTCACTTGAACCTGTAACAGTGAAAACAATAAGTTGTGATTTTGAGGTGCTGATGACGAATTGTACATTGATTTCCGCTAACTGTTAACTTTGAATAACCAGTGGCGGCATTGTACTTTTTTCGAGTGATAAGTAAAGTCGTGTGGTGTCACACCAATTTATTTTTTCTCAAGTCCATTATATTTTTTAGTCACAACCGACCTCAGTAGCTTGATCGATAAGGCGGCGGCGGACTTGTAACCTGGAGGTCGGTGGTTCAAGTCCCGGTTTCAGCGTAGATTTAGTAAGGCGAGTTTGAGTAGTTGTGATATCACGAAAGTGATTAAGACAAATATGATAACTTTCAACTCTCAGTACCATCTCCTGAGTTTGGCCCTGCACTTACTTTTTCATTCAATTCTACCTGCACATACAAATTTCCCCTGAATTCAACTATCATTAAACAGCTCAAGACATCTTTCTATTAATTCTGTTTATACTGTTTCTGTTGACACTACTGATTAACACTTCACCTACAGAGATCATTTTGTCTGGCTGGGGGACTTTAAACAGGTAGTAGACCAGCAGTCTGGCTGGGGGACTATAAACAGGGAGGAGACCAGCAGTCTGGCTGGGGGACTATAAACAGGGAGTAGACCAGTATTGGCTTGGTTCTGGAGGCCCTTGTCAATTACTTATAGCCTCCTTGTAAAGACAGTGGTAGAAGTGCTGAGTCATTCCTCCACTGTCTGGCTACCATCGTTCACGATGACGCCAACCTATGATATACCTACACGATCTGGTACCCTTTGTCATCTTGGCAACCTGCTGGTGAGCAGGAAGGCGGCTAACAAGCATTTCTCTCTTCTCTCCTTGTAAAAAACTTTCCTGATTTCTTCTACAAAAGCTTTCTTGACAGAAAAAAACTTGTATTTAAATTAGACAGAATGGGAGCTCGCACGTTGCAGGATTTAAATTTTCCATTTCTTCCCAGAGACTCTCAGGAGAAGGTTATCAAACAGGGTGACTCAATTTCAGGAATTAGTTAAGCACATATACATTTTATTTTCACAGGGTGACTCACTTTCAGGAATTAGTTAAGCCAACTACGCACATATTCCTATACTTCTTTAATACTTTAATACTTCTATGTTTGCTACTTGCTAGCCCATAGAATAATTTTATTACCATTATAAGTATAAATATGAGAAATAAAACGATATTAATTAATAACAGGTAATACTCTTTAGTGTAAGGTAACCACCAGGCGAGGTTACCTTCCACTAAAGTTATACTCTTAGTGGACTTCAAAGCATTTTCCACCACCTAACATTCAGAGTCTTATTATTATGTGGTCAGGTGGTCACATACTCAAATGAGGAAAAATTCATCTAAAAAACCAGAAACAAGATATATTAGTTTCAAAGCCCCAGTTGCTACATTGACTCACTGTTCTATAATATGTAAACTATAATACATAATACAGGATGTCCCATTCTAAGCGAGACATTCAAATATCAAAAAAAACTCCTGACGATAAAAAAAATCTATTCATGAATCATTTTCAAAGCTCCAAATGAAAGACTTAATGGTGACCTTTAGAAGCTTTTTGGTTCAATCCTATTTTTATTCTTGAACAGATTTTTCCTATTTATTTATTTATTTATTTATTTAATAAGTTAACGGGAGATACCCAGTTTTACAATGTGACCCTAGTCTTAATACTAATATTAATATAAAAAGAAATTCAAAGGAAAATACAGATGAAGAAGTTAAATAAAATGACATGAAAAGTTGGTACATATTAGTTTAAATTATTAATTGTTTAAAATAAATGAAAATGTTGATCAATGTCAAATAGATGTCAGATTTTATATCATGAAAATTGTCACTGAATAAAATAATCAAATTGTAAATATATAAAAAGCTATGACAGTCATTGAATAAGATAAAAAAAAAGTCAATAGATTAAATAAAAGAGTGACTGTCATTGAATAACATAATAAAATAGTCAATAAATAAAATAAAAGTGTGACTGTCATTGAAAAATTATAAAATGGTCAATTGATATACTAAAAATATAACCGCCATTGAGTAAAATAATAAAATGATCAATAGATAAAATAAAATATGACTGTCATGATTTATAATAATAAATAGTAAATACTCAAGCAATAAATTACTAGTACTGTCGATTTTTAGGTAATAATTGATACAAAGTTCTACCTTTGGATAGATTTTAGGGCTATCAGTTTTGATTTTAGCACACAGATAGAATCATGAAATATGTCAATGGAAGGATCTTGCTGAATAGCGTGATTTGTCAATCTTTTCATCCTCGTGATTACTGAGTTCATTGCTATATTTGTCCTGCAGAAATTTTCCTCTAGTATGGCAGAGTTCCTGGTGTTTCTGCCTCTCACCCGGATGTCGATCTTTTCCAGAATCTCAGGCGCATCAATCATGTTTTTAAGCAGTTTGGCCAGGAAGATGATGTCTTGTACGCAGTGCCGGATTAAGGCTGCGCGGGGCCCTTGGCAATTTCAAGGCGCGGGGCCCCAAAATTGTACTAAGTTTATTCTAAAATACTATTTTTAGAACCTTGAAATCGAAGCCAAGTGTAATGAGCACCAATCCATAAAAGTATCTAAATCGATGTTTATAACACCGAAGGCAACATTTTTTTCCGAATAAGAGTAGGCATATCTAAATAATTATGTATTATTTGTATTATGAAAAGAATATGTGTAGAAAGATGTCATTAGGTAAGATGTGTAGAAAATAGATCATCTATTACTATGAAATTTTTAAGCTGGTATTGAATGCTACTTTTTTAAAAGATAACTTTCCAAATTAATTCCAAACGATCAAAAGACACTTCGAAAATGCCCAAAGATTTTTTTTCTTTGCATGTCTTGAAAAACAATCAAAACCATGAAGATAAGTAAATTTGACGGCGCCGCAGGCGAAATTTTTGCAAAGTTATGAGGTAAAGTACTCGGAAAATAAATACAAAAGATATCTTGAAAAATTCATTAAAAGCGCCGCAGGCGACTATAATGAAGATCATTGGTTAAGATGTCGATGAAGCCGATCACTGAGCACTCAGATGGCACTGGGTTTGATGGCAGAGATGAACTAAGGCAATAATCACATCCTTTGTCAATATTATTCTTTTCAAATACGAGTACTTATAATTATATTATATTATATAAAGAGCCGCAGGCAAAAAGGTATAGAGATCTACTTATTTTCATAGGTATCTAAAAATCTACCTATTTTCATATATGTGGTCGATTTTAAGGGGGGCCCGTGGTTTTTCTTTTAATATTTTGCTCAACTGGCTGTGATTTTATTTAATATCCAGAAAAACCGAGTTAAAGGTCATTCAAAAACACTTATCTTAATATATAAATGTCA